>JAZKLR010000486.1:1200000-1800000 GCA_037103525.1 Ganaspis brasiliensis
GATGCAAACTGGAATAAGAAGACTTTTGCACCTGTTCTTACTACATTTGGAAATCGGTGAAATTCACGCTATTATAGGATACGATTGCGGATCTACAGAACTGAATATCACAACATTATCATTGCTTAATGTTGGAGAATGCGATATAAAAAGAAAACCAACTAAAACCGAACAAACGTATATACAACTAATTCAATTGAGTGGATTCCCTACAACCAAGATAATACAATGTAAAATAGAATTTAGGCGTACTATCGAACATTGTGGCATGCACTCACATTCATCACCGGTTGCTCTAGGACAAGGGGAATATATTAAAGAAGTAGCTTACGATGTCTGTAAATCTATGCATCTCACAGGATTATATAAACCAACTGAAGAGGGAAAAATTGACGGTTTAAAAATAAATGCAACAAATTATAATACCATAACCTTGGCAGGGTCATTAAGTTATGATGCTAAATGTAAAGGAACAACATATACCGATGCTTACGGTAGCTGGAGTGATGTGGTAGTACAAGCATCATACAAAATCACATTACAAGAATATTACGCAACAATTAATTTAGATACAAATAAAATTCATTTACAATCGGGTACAGTTTGCACATTATCGGAATCATCATGTATAGATCGGGAAAATGGTAATACGTTTTGGAATGCATTACCTGACGACGTGTGCAGTATGAAAAAATACGAAGTACTTTATGAAGGTTTAGCAAATAAAACAACTGATGGAGATAATAAAGATTTTGAGACTATTTATTCTTTAGAAACACAAGACATAACATTCGCTTTAGCTGAAAAAGCTAGAGAAATAATTTGTGGTTATAATTATGTAAAAACAGAGCATCCTAAATTAATCATTTTAGAGACAAGACCAGGAGGATCACCTTTACAAAATAAGAAACCTTTAGTGCAAAATATGGATATATTTTCTTATATAAATTCTAAATTTATTTACGTTGAACGTCATATAAGGAAAGAAATGTATGAGCTTTATCACGATGTCTTAACCAGACGTTGTCAAATGGAACAAAATATATTTAAAAATGCATTAATTCTTGCAACCCAAGCACCAGACGAATTCGCCTACCACGTAATGAAAAAACCAGGATACATGTCAATCCTAGCTGGAGAAGTTATACATTTAATAAAGTGTCTACCAGTAGAAGTAAAGTTTAGGCAAACGCCAGATTGTTACATGCAACTACCAGTTAACAGAGAAAATAAAACTTATTTTTTAACACCTATTACTCATGTTTTAACAACAGTGGGTACCCCAATAGAATGTAACTCCTTTCTACCAGCAATGTTTATGGTGGGTAATTCATGGTTTCAAATGCTACCAAATCTTGTACCAGCAGTTGAGCCGGAAATAATGAAACCAGAAACAAAAGAAACATGGGAATATAGGAGCCCCGCTAACCTTGCTACCAGCGGGCTATATTCGTCAAAAGATTTAGAAAAATTGCGAAACCACATTATGTTACCAGCCGAAAAGCCAATTATTTTAAACACTTTAGCAAGGGGAATGTTAGGACAAAATATTCCAAATCCTGGATTCGGATTTTCAAACATTTTAGACGAGAAAACAATAGACAAAATCGCGAATTCCGCATGGGCAAAAATTTGGGTAAAATTTACTAGTTTCGGGACAGTAAGCGCTGGATTTATAGGAGTATTAATTCTACTAAAAAGTATAAAATTCATAGCGGATACGTTTCTACATGGTTACGCACTATACAGTGTCTTTGGATGGTCATTCCATCTTTTAGGATCAATCTGGGATTCTGTTACTAACGTATTATTACATCTAGGTTCAAAAGATACCACAACGACTGTTGAAACTGCGCTCACAAATAACAAAGAAGAAAAGGATACATCCGCACCAACAGAAGAACATCAACTTTCACCAGAAACTAAAGGTAATAATAGTAAAGACGAAATAATAAATTTATATCCACAATTAAATCTTACTGAAAATTCGAGTAAACCTTCAAATTCCTTTCACCTATAATGCAAAATATAATGCCTATTAAATTCTTAAACATATTACAAACTCTCTTTAGAGAAAATAAACAAGAGGAAATTTTAGTGAAAACTTTCCATCAATCAGCAGCTAATGCAATTAATCAATCTCAATTCGTCACGGAAATAAAATACAAAAATTACATAATATCTAGTACAAGTCATGATTTTGCTCTATCTGAAGAAAATGCAGCATGCCGATTATTAGAATTGCTAACTGAAGGGAAAGATTCGTTATTTAATAATACAACAACGTTGTTTAAAATTCGGGCGATTCAAAAGCTAAATCAATATTGTTATGAAAATCATTTGGAACTTCCTAAATTTGCAATAATGAAAGCAAAAACGTCAACTAAGAATACTAATTGGATTGTAATCTGTACAGTAGACAAAATACAGAAATCAGCGTTTTCCGTGAGTTCTATGTCAGCAAAATCTATAGCAGCATTAAAAACCTTAGCAATATTGCATAATATAAATAGATACAAAAACTCATTAGAAAAATCAATAAGCGATGCTTTTAAACAAATGACTATTACAGAAAACATTAGGAAAAGTACAATAAATATTAATGCTCATAAAGATCTCCCTTCAACTTCCCAATCCTGTCCTACACAAGAAAAGAAAAAAAGTTTTAAAAAATGTCATTTTTGCGGCCAACGCAAACATAACATTTACCATGAAATATAATTTACATGACTAATAACACTACTTCTATGTTTTAGGAAATGGACTTTAAAATTAGAATGACTTATTTATTCTGTGTCATTTTAACAGGAATTAATTCAACGACATCACAATATGAACCAAAAGATATACAGTTTGTTCAATCACCTGGTTTGTATTTCGAACCTTTGAAGGTTTTACAATTCCCAATAGGAAAAAAAGAATACATTTTCTATGTAAATTATAAATATCTATTTAGAAAAATAGAACAATTTCACAAATCATTTAAAGTAATTCAGAAATCTTGTACTGAGAGCACTAACTGTGAAAAACATAAAATTTTATATGAGGCAAAAACAAGAGAAATTCAAAAAACTATTTTAACAACCGAAAACCTAATTCAGATTACAACAAAACAAGCAAAAGACACTAGTACTTTTAACTTCATTGAGAATAGGAGAACAGCAAACAATATAACACTTAAAACAGCAGACGGAAAATACATTACACAAATTTTAGTAGAAAAGCCTTTAGTAAATTTAAAAAACTCAAATCATTATGAACAAATAACAAATCTTTATAAAGAAATAAATGATTACACGACTAGTTTAGAAATTCTTCAAAATACTCTAATCACATCTTTCAACGGTCAATGGCACCCAATAATACCTATTAACCAAATTTTCCAAGCAAACAATTTTTCAAAATTTTTACAAATTGAATTATTTAGATCAGAAAATAATTTATTCATTATATATAAATTACCTAAGTCAATGACTGAAGATTATAAAATTTTTAAAATATTTTCTTATCCAACTTTCCATCACTCAGTTGCAATTTATGTCAAAACAGATTCTAAATACATTGGCATATCAAAAAATAATGAAAAATACTTTTTAGAATCAAATCTAGAAGAAAACATTACACCATCATTTCAGTATACAAAAATCAATCCAACTTGCGAATCTAGTTTTTTGCAAAATACTGTTCCATACAAATGTAACATATTTGTTAGTTTAAAAAATTATCCGACATTAACACCCTTATCGATGCATAATGCATGGTTATACGCCTCCAACAAATTAAATGAAATAAAGATATCTTGCTTAGGAAAACAACGATTTTCTTCATTTATTAAAAACTCAGGAATTTTAGAAATACCGAAAGATTGTTCTATAAAATATAACAATAAAATTTTACATATTGAAATTGATAAAATATCACAATTACCTTTAGAACAATTAAATCAAAATTTTAACAAACTATCATTTCAGATTCCAGAAATTAACATAACCAAACTTTCACAATTTTATGAGACTGATATTCCAATTTTTCTCCTCCAAACAAATACAACCAATATAAAACCAATTAAAATAAATGATAATAAAATAAATCTTGAAGAATATTTAACTTTCATTTTATTATTAATAATCATATCTAATTTATTTGTGATATTTATTTTTTACAACAAATATAAAGAAAATAAAAAGTTATGTAAATGTGCGAAAATACTGAATAACTATATCAAAAATGAAATCTGTATAGAATTACCAGAAACAAATCAAAATGAAACTGGAGTGTGAAATTAAGTTTTTTTTTTCTTATTCAAAAAAAAAAATTTTTTTTTCTCTTCTCTTCTCTCTCTCTCTTTCTGTTTTTCAACAACTAGGAACAACAATAAAATATAAGAATAAAGAAATTAAAAAACAATAATTTCCAATAAAAATTTATTATTTCGTAGAAAATTTTTATGTACAAATAATTCACTATAAAAAAAAGTACTCACAGAAAAATTACGCTATTGTCATTTTAAAATTATTGTTGTTTTTTTTTCTTCTTCTCTTTTTTTTTCCCCTCTCTATAAGATGTTTCATCAAGGACCAAAAGACTGAAAAAAAAACAAAAACAAAAACAAATTTTCTTTTTAATATAAACATATAAATAAAATTTCCATCGAAACACATAAACATAACCTCATACTCACTCTCTTTACAATTTCGCCATCAATGATCCATTTGATAGGACCTGCCTGGAAAGGCAAGTGATACGGATCAGGACTATTAAATAAGTGGGATTTTAAACTAACAATCCCCTCTGCTATCGTGCAATGAAATCCAATGTGCCATTCAAAAGGTAATATAAATTTTACACCACAGATAGATCTCTCAATTTTGATGTCTTCCTTAGACATTCTCTCCTCTGAAGGAAAGAACCATTCGTCATAAGAACAAACCTACAAATAAAACACATGAAAATATTTTTTCTTTCATAAACACATACATATATACATATATATGTACATAAACGAAGTTATTTACCCTAACAATGGTATTCCCAGCAAATAATACTTTGCGATTAAACAAAATAAATTCTTGCTTGGTTTGCATGGCCGTTTCAATCAATTCGCTATGCTCATGATGAATTTGATACAATTTTCTAGCAAACTCAAAAGGAAAACGTATCGTTTGTTTTTGAAAACGAAATGACGGAACGAGAGAAACCACTCTTCTGTTTTCCACCCAACCAATCATTTCCCGATCAATCTAAAAACAAAATTTCGTTTTTTTTTTCTCTCCTTTTCTCGTTTGACAGATACATATATATAATTTTTATTTTTTATATAAAATAATTATTAACTTACCATTTCTATCATATTATAGCGATTAAATCTGCAGTATTCTTCGCCAATGAAAAATGGCCCATTACTGCCGTAAATTGACAACTCCAGTATAAATAATTTTACTAATAAATCCTTGCACAGTAAAGTTGACCACCAGGAAAGACCAAAGTACGTCGCACCATTATAATCAAACTTAAATAAATCATTGCAATTGTTTTTTGCCCAAAGATCTAAACCTTTCATTTCTAGAGACAATCTTCCAAAAAGAGAAGTACTACTCAAATTAGTTGTGGGGGGATTTACCACAATATCACCTTCTTGTAAAATATTTCCGAATTCCGCATTTTCACTTGCACTAGCTACAATTCCATCCAGCTCTAATAAATCAGAAATTGGAATAGGATTAAAACCTCTTGGATCAATTTCCCTCAAATCCTGAAGAAGTAAACCTAAGTCGTCACTAATATTAGAAGACATGTTAAAGACTAACTCGAATTGTCTCAGTTTCAGAGAAAAAGACCAAAAAATAAAAAAAAAAAAAGGAAATAAAGATAGCTATACTATCTAATTTATTGATTTTAAAATTCGGTGCTTATCAAAAATTTCTAAAAACTCGAGGTTCGACGGAAACTCGAGAGAATTAGGTTTTCTTTCACTCTCAAGTTATCAAATTTTTTTCCTCACCCTATAACAAGCTTGAGGAGCGCAAGAAAGTAATGTATGAATGACAAAAGTATATAACAAGTGTTTCAATTTTGAATGTGACATAAAATGAACTGAAATATACATTACAAGCGCAAATCTAATGTATCAGGTAGTGTTCTTTATATCAAGTTCAAACTTAAATAAAAAACAAATTTAAAACTATGCTTAAATTTACATTTTTTAAATTACATATTCAAAGAACATTTAACTTTGAACATGATAAACAATGAACAAAAAATATTAGTAAATATCAAAAGATATACTTATTTTCAATATTATTAACGAAAATAATGAAAATAAAAAAAAAAAAAGGGTTTGTCACAAACAATCATCAATTGAATGTATCAGTATGAATGAAAAGCTTTTAAAACAAATATTATCTTATTACATTCTAAACTCAAAGCTTTTAAGTATGAACGAAATTCTCTTCGAAATTGTACCAATTACTGTAAAATACATAATAATCACAAATGCTGTATTTTGCAATTTACATAGATAAAAATATACTTGTAAAATTAAGCAATTTCACAAATTATTTTTTTTTTAACTGAATGAATGGAAATTTTATATTACTATGTTAACTAACAATATTATATAAAAAAAAATTGAATTTTGTAAGTATGAACGAAGAATATAACTTTTTTATGGCAGTAATTATTTTTTTTTTATAAACTATTGAAACAGGAATAATTGTTAAAATAAGAAAACTGAATTTATACTTTAAAATTTACCGGAATTATTCCTTCACCTCACGCGGCCGGGTTCAGAGCTGTGAGGGTTCAAAATTTCACTTAACCTTACTTATTAATATTCGAGCGCCTGTCGACTAAAGGTCGACATATTTATATAAATATTAACAAATAAAACAATAACTAACTCAAGAAGAACAAGAGAAATCAGGGGGGTAAAATGGGTGAACCCAGTAAAACAAAAGAAATATATTTGGCGACAAATAAGGTATATTCAACAAGTCTACTTACAGATTTTGTCGACTTAAAATATTGCTAATCAGTTCTTTCTCTCTCTCGCTGACCAGCTGATCCTCACACTCACAATAAATTCAAAATAATGAATTCGACAAGTCGACAGAAAATTAGTTGAATCTCAACAATTTTAGTTAACCTTAAACTTGACAAGTTCGTTGCAAATCCAGGAATGCCATCCTTTCGCTATTTCGACCGGCGTCTCGTCGATCAAACGAGAGCGCAAGCGCAAACGCAAGATGGCCTCTAGGACCGCAACATTTGAATTTAATAACTCAGAATCTCCACAAAACAACCAATAATTTAAAATAAATTGGAGTGCTGAGTCGCTAAAATATAATACTGTCACACTCTCCCCCTTCAGAGGTGACGATATAACGACAATTTCACGTTAAAATAGAACAAAAAATCCTTTAACAAAATGGAATATTTTAGTCGTGTATCCTGAAAATATAGACAAGAAATCAAATAATTAAAACATGTAGATCCCTTGACAACCTTATGTACTTTGCCAAATATATAAAAAGCAAATTTGTGAAACTCTGATTTATTTTGCAAAAATTAAGACTACTCATACAAAAATATAAAATCTATTAGACTATATTCAGTCTTCGTCGACAATTCAGTTCTGATGTTGATGCTTATACTTCGTCGGCACAATAATCTTAATCTCCTGTCCATCGCTGAGCTCCGGCCTGTCTCTCATTATCTTCTCAAATGAGTCGTGAACTACTGGAGCTAACAATGCCTGGATTGCTCGTTGACGCTTTTCCTCCGACAACTGAGGTGGCAACTTCACACCTGCTTCATTGTCTTCTGAGTCGACTCCAATTAAAGCATTCTCCCTGATCAGAAAACTCCTAATACGGTTCGGGAAGTCCTTGGAGTCGTCGAATTTAGCCTTGATTCGGCGTTTTAAATTGTCAATCTCTCCGTCGACGAGGTATCTATGGTCCTCCGGGATCAAAAATGCAGGCCAGGTAGCATAATTTAGGCGCAACCAGTCGACAATTCCCGCGTGTCGGATATTGCAGTCCGGACACTCCGGATAATATAAGTGTTCCGGCTTACTGCACCCAGGACACCTTCCAAGAGCTTGCTCATGCTCTATTCCATGTGGATGGATACAATCGACGGTATCCAATCCATCCGCACCACAGACAGTACAGAACCCTGGCCTATAAGGAAGTTTACAGATCCTAAAACCATGGCCAGGAGCTCGACAATTGACGCATCCCGTCACGAACCTTTTCCCCATGGTAGTTACATAGGTTTGTGTTCCGACATCGACCTTCTTTGCATCCTTGGCGGCGACCAGAAGCTCTGCTCGTTTCCGAATCAAACTCTTCAGAAGATCCTGGCTCACGATCCTGCTGCCGACGAAGTACAACGGCTGTACTGTACCCTTCGGATTGACCAGCCCTGGAACTCCCATCTCCTTCAGGACCTGATCAAAGTCAGGTAAGACAAACGGTGCAGAAGCAACCCCGACAGATGGCGCCAGCTGTGTTTCGACCACCCTGGCCATCGTAGTTGGCTTTCCAGTCGACTTGTTTACTTCCAGTGGGTGTCCCACATTGACGATGCGTCTCCGTCTAAGATTTTCCTCATGGACATCCGACGCCGTCACCCTCACAACTGTCTTCAACTTTAATTGAGGTAGCTTCCGCTTCCTCAATTCCTCAATAAGTGAGTTGACCTCGCCTGTAATGCGGTCCGGTCTTTCACCTGGTTTTGGGAGAACCCGATAAATAGTCGACGCCACTGACTTAAAATCGTCGTCGTCCAGAAATTCCTCCACTGCCTGGCTTGAAGTTCTCGGTGGCAAGGGACAGGCCTCATCAGGAAATCCATCCTCGGTCGACCTTTCCATCTCCTCTTGTTGCAAGGCTTTCTCCAACTCCAGCTTATTTGAGTCAAACTGGGCCTGCAACTCGGACATTGCTCGCTCCATCTCCTCCTTTTGTTGCCTCATCTTCTCCATGAGAGAGACAAGGCTTTCAACGCGGCTTGATGTCGACATCTTCTTTAGCTGCTAGTCTCAATCCTGAAAATTACATATTACGGAGACTTCGTCGAGGTATTTTGATATCAGTTACACAATATTTTCCTATATACTTTCCAGATTTGTCGACTAATTCAACTGTTGACGAACCCAGAACCTTACTGATCAAAACCGGACCCAAATACTTGTGTGCCAATTTAGCAGAATAATTTTCTGCCTTGTTGCTCAATTTTTTATTTGGATAGTAAACCTGCATACCTGGTTTAACCTCGATTAGCTCCGATCTACCCACATTCGCGATGGCAAGACGTTTATCCGAATAATTCTTTAATTTTAACTCAATTTGATGTCGTAACTCGTCAATTTTTCTCATTCTATCGATCCAGAAAACAACTGAATCGTCCAGAATTTGGCCCTCATCTTTCTCAGACGAATTTTCATCACGTTTAAAAACTACCTCCCTACCGTGATTCAAGAAAAAAGGTGATATCCTACTTCCTGCATGCGGTACCGAATTATATGCTAACTGGAATTTTGACAAATTCTCGTCCCACTCTTTATGATCATGTTTAAGAAACGCGGCGATCATAGGTTTAACAGTTCGATTAAACCGTTCAACCGGATTAGCTTGAGGGTGTCGAAGTGGCACAAACACTTGCTTAACTCCTCGAGCTATCAGGTATGGTCTTACTTCTTTATTTACGAACTCCTTACCGTTATCTGTTACTATCGATTTAGGAGTTCCCCAACGATCAAATATTGTGTCAAGAACTTTAACTACTGCTTTCCCACTTTTTCTACGAATTGGGAATAATTCCAAGTATTTAGTATACAAGTCGACTACCACAATAACACCGATATTTCCCTTTTTTGTTCGAGTCTGCGTTTCCATTGTATCAACTGATAACTGATACCAAGGGGAATGTAAAAACCGAGTTGATAACTTTCCTTTAAGAGGATGTTGATTATATTTAACCTTTACGCAAACTTCGCATTCTTCGACATATTTTCGTACATCAGCTGACATACCAGGCCAATAATAATTTTGACGAATTCTATCGAGTGTCTTATCTTTTCCTAAATGCCCTGCTTGAGGCAGATCATGGTTATCATGTAATATTTCCATTATTTTATTTGGTTTAATAACCCTTTTCCAGGGATTAATATCATCTATTAATGCCTTCTCATAATCCGGGCGATGATAAAATAGTTCGTCGTTCTCTATTTTCCAATCGACGAATCTATTCGGTTGGTCCTTAACCAAGTCATACTTTGTTTTATACCAATTCTGGTCACAAATACTCATTGTTTGAATTCGACCTTGAATAGTTTCTTCAACTATTTTTTTTCATCCTTGAGGATCCACGTCGACGTTAAACATTCGAGAAAGCGCATCTGGTGCTTCATTTAAGGTTCCTCGTCGGTGCTCAACTGACATATTATGTTGATAAAGGTAAATTGCCCATCTCGCAAGCCGTCCTACAGGATTTTTCAATCCATGCAACCATTCGAGAGCTTGGTGATCTGTGATCACCTTAAATGGCATACCCTCAAGATAACATCTAAGTTTCTCAACGGACCAAACGACTGCTAAGCACTCTTTCTCAGTCGTCGTGTAGTGCAATTCTGCACCCCTCAACGGTCGACTCAAAACTTCGATAAGGATTTCCTTATCCGAATTTGGATCTTTTTGGACCAAAATGGCGCCAAGACCAAAATCACTAGCGTCTGTATATAAAAGGAATGGTTCACCCGGTATAGGCACATAAAGTCGAGGGGTTTCAATAAGTGCCTTCTTGACGTCATCGAAGGACCTTTGTTCGACCTCAGTCCATTTCCAAGGAACTTTTACGCTAGTCAGCTTATTTAAAGGACCCTGTATTCTAGCTATATTTTTCAAATGCCTATGATACCAATTCACCATTCCATTAAACTGTCGCAATTGAGATCTGTCTTTAGGTACTGGAAAATCGATAATTGGTTGGACCTTTTCCGGATTTGGTCTCATTCCCAACTCGTCGACTATATAACCTAAGAATTTTACTTCCTTACAAGCAAAGCTGCTTTTATCGCGATTTATTAACAACTTCGCTTCGCGGAATACCTCAAAAACCAAAGACAGAATCTTAAGATGTTCTTCAAAATCCTGGCTAACTACTATCCAGTCATCTAAATATGTAAAGACCTGTTCTATCCATTTACTAGGCAAGCCTCTTTTATGAATCAAATCTTGCATTTTTCTTTTAAGGGAATCCATAAGGCGTTGGAATGTAGACGGAGCTCCGGTTAAGCCATAAGGCATTCTAACCCATTCCAACAATCCTTTTCCCTCTACTACAAAGGCTGTATATTTTCGACTTTTCTCTTCCATAGGAATCTGATGGAAGGCTTCACTCATGTCGAGTGTCGAAATATATTTCGCCTGATGTAGCTGAGACAAGATTGATCTCATATTATGGAGTGGATAAGCTGGCTTCTTCGTCTTACTATTCAATGGCTGATAGTTTATGCAAAATCTCAAGCCAGCGTTGGCTTTTGGCGCAACTACTGGCGAAAATGCCCACTCGCTATTACTCCACCGGACATAACCTTTTTCTAGCAACCGATCGACTTCTTCGTCGATAAATCTACGAACTATTTCGCTCCGACGGTAAGGTTTCTGACGATGTGGTTTACTATCGTCTAATTCTATCACGTGTTCTACTAGGTCTGTTAAACCTGTCGACTCTTTATCGATTTTATCAAATTCGCTATCTAAAAATTTCTTTAAATTTTCACTTTCACCAATCGAAAGTGTTTGTAAAGCATTGAGGCTATCAGAACGATAAGCAAGCGGGTAATGATGCTTGCTTCCGCCAAGGGTCCAGGTCTTTGAAAATGGGTCTAGTATAACTTTAAAGTTTAGCCAAAAATCCATTCCCAAAATCACATCATTAGACAAATGGTCTAGCACGCTGAACCATTGCGGACCATAAACATCTCCAATGTCGATGACAAATCCCGTACCTCCCTTCGACTTAACGATCGTTTTATCGCCTAAGCGTACGCCTTTTGTGGACGACGAATCTCTTCCTAACTCATTAATTTGGAGGTGTTTTACCCTTTCGTATGTAGGACCACTTAAAAACGATCTTTCACTACCACTATCTATTATTCCCTTAACCTTTTCCCCAAAAATAGATATTTCAACCGGAATTCTAACCCTAATTTTTGGTTCTCTCAAAGGGCCATTTGAACAATAAATTCTCCGCTGAGAAAGTCGGTGAAGGAAATGAGGGGGCAAAAGACTTGGCCTCCAAGTTCTATAAGAGACTATTTCGTCATCACACGATTGTTTCACGTTTAGCGTATTTTCCTCATCGACAAAAGTCGACATACTAGTTATTCTGTCGTCCTTATTTATATTTAATTCGCGGATCAAGTTCTCAATTTCTTCGTTTTCACTGTCAAATTGAGACGAAACTTCATCGAGTAATTCTAAATATGAGGGGTCTTGACCCTCTTTATTTACTATGTTTTTTAAATCAAAATCCTTAATCATCTCAATATTGTTGTCTTTATTTATGCCTTTTTCACTACAAGAAGATACTTCCTCTTTTGTGCCCTTATTTTCAGTTAAACGAGGAGGCGTTACTGAGGGCTTTTCTCGTTTCCCTTCCACTCCGGGCAATCTTTATTATAGTGACCTATCTTCCTGCAGATGCAGCAAACCATTTGAGGATCAGAGTCGCAATTTCTGGCTCCATGACCCTTTTCACCGCAATTTAAGCAAATCATTCGCTCACGGTCAAATGGCTGCGCAAAAGTCCGAGGTCGATCCGTATTATTCGAATCTAAAGTCTTATTACTTGAACCAGTTTTATTCCATTGATCATTAAATCTTCTCAAATTGTTTTCTAATCTATTTCGAGTTAAAGACTTAACCTTTGTCGACGAAGTGGCATTATTTTTATTTGCCGAACTTTTCTGGCCAATTGCCTTCAAATCGACAGTTGAATCGTCGCCTGATTCATCCGGATTTGAGTCGACGTTATCTGACTCAGTCTCGGAATCCTCATAATTTTGAGCAACATTCAAACTAGGTCTTGTAAATCTTACTCTACTAGGCTGAGAATCAATAGCGCGACGATATAAATAACTCCGTTTACTAACGTAGTGCAGAAAATCATCATAATTTTTCAGATTTAAATTCAATATCTCGAACGTTAGTCGAGGATCGAACTTGGTCAATATCTGTTTAAGTTGTTCTCTGAACACGGGCGGATATTGCATTCGCTCAAATATAAGACGCGCTCTACATGCAAATTCCGCCAGAGTTTCAGATTTCTCCAATTTAAGGTCTCGAATCTCAAGGAGTAGGTCCGCGTCGTCTTTCTTTACCCCCCCATTGATACCGGAAGGCTCGCGAGAACTCTCTCCAAGTATTCCACGATTCCTTATTCACGAAATACCAGGCCTTATAAGGCCCCTCAAAAACTTTCGACAGATATGGAACAAAGTAATCTCTAAAAATACCACTCGTGTTCAGATGATCTTCCAGGATCAATAGAAATTGTTCTGGATCTCGTTCTGTTTTTGGGAACAAAATTTTCCACGACGCAACGATCCTTCCAATTTTCACTGAATCCACGTTCTCACCATAAACATTCATGGATGAAAAATTATCCCGCCCATTTACTCGTCGATGCGTATTTGGTATATGTTCACGACGTGTAGTTGGAATACGTTCATCTCCACTCGAATCGTCGTCATGCCATGAAAACAATGATCCCGTTCGACGATTTGAACTGAATCTCACTGTATTTTCGTTAACATGATCACGACGACTACGTGGGTGTCGTTCTCCAATATTCTCATTTTGAGTTTGCCAATTCGAAAAGTCCCGCTGTTCATCCGTTCGTCTCGGCTCGGCATTAGGAATGTTCATAAAATATGGATCTTGTCCACTATTTACTAATCTTTGATATCGAATCTTCGGTGATAAAAATTTGTTCGTCGACTATTCTTCCGTCCGGTAATAATTTCCCTACTATTAAGCGTACAAGTCTAGGGGGTTCCGCGGAAGGTGTTGAACCAGCATTTTGCTGCTCAGGTCTCGAACAAAACTGCTCATCATTTCGACAATTTGTCTGATTTGAGTGATGCATGGGGTCACTCAATCCAGGTCGTCGATCGGTATTGATTTTTTGTCGTTCGTGAGTAACAAACGTTTGTTCGTTACTTTTATCTTGATGAGCTTGTTCTGTTTGCTTTTGAGAGGGTTCATTGTTTCTAGCGTTATTTAATAACGGAGCTTCGCGATCCCCTCCCACTTCGGACCGACCGGTATTGGATAATTGTAAATGCCGCAAAAGCAAATCGACTTTACTTTGTAGATCAACAATATTGTCATCAACTTTTTTACTTAAATTGACCAACCCATTACTTAATACTCCCACCTCCCTGGTGACCGAAGCAAACGAATATTGAAAATAAGTAGGAGTGGGGGTAAGGATTGTTCTACCCCTTCCCCTTCCAGCGCCCGTTCCAGAGAAGAGGCTATCTACAGATCCTCTTTCGTTCTCTCCAATTTGAACGTTTGGCATTGTACCGCTAGTTCCCGGTGGGGGAAATCCCAAAAAATCTCCATCGCTCTGGTCATCCGTTTGACCCGACTGTTCAATCACAGTTTCCGTCGAATCGCGAGAAAGACTTTTTTCCCTATTTTCTGTTGGTGGTGGGGGTGAATGTCCTACCGGCATTTTAATTTGTTTTTAATTTAATGTTCCTAACCAATGATATAAGGAGGAAAGATAGAGAAAGAAAAATCTTTTTATATTTAATAAAATAAAAAAATATATTAGTAAACCGTTACCAAAACGACACAACCTTTACCCGTAAAACAAGGAAACGCCGTGCCAACCCGAATCCCGGATAAAATTGTTTCAAACTATAACTTCAATACTTTTGGCGGAGCACAATTAAAATCAATTTATTTGGCAACAATTAATATTTGCTACCTTTTAACAAACCAGTTATTCAGGTAAATACAGAAGAATTAAAAAAAAATTCAACCGTACAACAAAATAATTCTCAAATTCTCGTTCGACTCATAAATCCGAAATAGGATACGTGATGAAGAGCACTTCAGAAAAAAAACTTTTATAGTTCAATTTAATAGGAGAAAAAAAAAATAAATAAAAAAAAATAACTAACAAAAGATAAGTAATAAATAATAAATCAACTAATTAATTTTAATTCTAAACATTAATATAAATATTAATAAATAAATATAAAAAATATAAAAATAAATATAAAAATAAATATAAAAAAGCTTTAATAATTAGTGTAGAAACAAATTTTTAATAAATAATAAGAATTAACTTCATTAACAAAAGAAACTAAAAAAAATAAATAAATAAATAAATTAAATTTAAATTAAACTGTATTTTTATTTTTAATTTTAATAAATCGGAATTTAAATTTCAATAAGATTGTAACTTTTAATTTTGAAATAGAATTTTAATATTTTAATTTAATTTTCTCTTCACACGTTACTATCAGACGAATCGAATCCTTTGTTGTCGACTAATTAAGGGAAATTAATGTCCTTGCCAGTTATTAATGAGAAAATTTATAAAATCTCGCAACAGGCACAAAATTTTATCGACAATTTCAAAATCAATTAAGAATTACTAATTATTTCAAATAATTAGCTTTTATCAACTAATTCTGTAAAAAGATAAATTAAATAAATAATAATAAAGCATTCAATAAATAATAAATCAGATTAGCACACAAATACCTAGTAATTAATAAATTATAAAATACATTAATATCATTCAACTTAACAATTTCGATAAATAATTAATATTCAATAACCAATATACAATAAAAAATTCTATTAATTTTCGCCCAGCACCAGAGCGAAATCTTAGAGCCAGCAAAAAAAATCCTTTGTCTCGTGGTCAAAGCAAGATCTTAACCAGTCGACGTTTTAAATTCTATAAATTTTTTAAAGTTTTCTTTTTCTGGTCAGAGCAAGGTCCTAACCATTAAAAAAAATCAAATTCTACAATCCCAATTGCAAACAACGATCGTTACTCATTTACCGAAACGTCGTCGACAATTAAAATTATTCTAAAAATTTTCTTTCATTCAATTTACTATAAGGTCTTGTGGTCAGAGCAAGATTTAAAGCAGTCGACTTTTAAAATATTTTTTTTTTTTTTTTTTGAACCAAAATTTTAACCTTTTAAATGTTTGTCAACAGAAGAATTTCACAAAAAATATAAAATAATTGTTAATCATTGTAGCAAGATACAACAATTTAACCGTCAAAATATTATAAAATAAATCTGTCAACTGAATACTTATTACTCAGTGACAAGCTGTAACAAGATGCAGCACGTCAAATTTCAAACAAAGTCAAAACAAAAATTTTCGGAACGTCGTACTATGTAGCAAGATACAATTAATTAGAACGTCCAAAAATAATACAACACAAATAAATGTCAAAAAATAAAATTTTTGATTCCTGGATTGCTTAAAACAATACAAATTTCTAAATAATTTTATAAGAATTTTCTATTTAGTAAAAATTTTAATATGATTTTCATAAATAATTTTCAAAAAATCACTCACATAACACATTCACTAAAATTCACTTACAAAATTTCAATTTTCAAATCTGGAAAATATTCGGATAATTTTTATTAGAAATATTAAACTTATTGCCTGGTCGCCAAACATGTAAACAACGTGTCGAAGGTCGTACGCACAAAGAAACATAAACACAAAAGTCTAAACATCGACCATTCGAGACTCAAAATTAACTTTACAAAAATAAAATTTTCCATAAAACAAAGTTTCACAAATTTTACAAAAAATTATTTAAATAAATAATCCCAACGGCCCCACGTTGGGCGCCAATTGAAACAGGAATAATTGTTAAAATAAGAAAACTGAATTTATACTTTAAAATTTACCGGAATTATTCCTTCACCTCACGCGGCCGGGTTCAGAGCTGTGAGGGTTCAAAATTTTACTTAACCTTACTTATTAATATTCGAGCGCCTGTCGACTAAAGGTCGACATATTTATATAAATATTAACAAATAAAACAATAACTAACTCAAGAAGAACAAGAGAAATCAGGGGGGTAAAATGGGTGAACCCAGTAAAACAAAAGAAATATATTTGGCGACAAATAAGGTATATTCAACGAGTCTACTTACAGATTTTGTCGACTTAAAATATTGCTAATCAGTTCTTTCTCTCTCTCGCTGACCAGCTGATCATCACACTCACAATAAATATCAAAATAATGAATTCGACAAGTCGACAGAAAATTAGTTGAATCTCAACAATTTTAGTTAACCTTAAACTTGACAAGTTCGTTGCAAATCCAGGAATGCCATCCTTTCGCTATTTCGACCGGCGTCTCGTCGATCAAACGAGAGCGCAAGCGCAAACGCAAGATGGCCTCTAGGACCGCAACATTTGAATTTAATAACTCAGAATCTCCACAAAACAACCAATAATTTAAAATAAATTGGAGTGCTGAGTCGCTAAAATATAATACTGTCACACTATGTTAAATAATGAAATATGTAATAACTATGAAAATCAAATTTTTCCAATTATTGCAAAATATGTAATAATCACAAAATTAAATTCTTATGTCGTAATTCTTATTATACGTGTTATTCAAATATTGCATGCATTAGTATAAATCAAAATTCTATGAACTCATATAATGAGTAATAAATAATCGGTAAATGTACACGGTCATAACATTTCCCTTACCAAAATGAGCATTTTTCTAAAAATTCGAGCATGTATCGTTTCTCTCTCATGCTCGAACTGAGAGGGGAGGTGTTACGTCCGTAACGTTATATATATAAACAATATATATAATTATTATAATAATGTATAATAATAATTATACGCTTTTATATTGGATTGTATATCAATACTTTATTAAAGGACAATTATATTCTAAATTGTAATTGGGCTTGCTTAAAAGAAGTAAGATAACGATTACATAGAGAAGCGGCAAGCACAGCGGTGAAGAGGGATACATCACCAAACATAGAATCTGTAGAGAACCTCGGGAACCCAGGGGAAAGAGGCGTAAGACATATCATAGAGAAGCGGAAAGGATAGCGGCGTGGAAAAGAGGAATATATCACCACACATAGACAAAAACTATAGAGAACCACGGGAATCAAGGAGGACAGAGACGAAGGAAATACATGAAGCAGATGAATTAAAGTTCGATATAAAAAGACCGGCAAAATGATGAGGACTCAGTCTTAGTAGTCACAGTTTTTTAAGAGTCACATCGGTCATAGTCAGTTTTATTTCGTCAGTCAAGTTATTCGTCTACCCTAGTTTGCCAAACACTCATTTTTGCCGATTGAACGAAGTAAACTTTGTGCTACACCAGTGTTGAACCAGTTTTAGTTATACTCGAATTATTAAGATTTTGACTAAATCTTTTTCGAACCAACTCAGCCATTAATTCAAAATAAATGAATTAATAAACAAAAAGAGATTAGAAACTTATCATCTCAAACTAAGTGAATAAAATAGTTTGGTTCAGTTCAACCCAGTGTTTTACTTGGACTTGCATCCCGTCAACGCTTTATCTTCTAATTTGAAGAGCGTGCCACGAAGAATCTACGTCTAGTTCTGCCACCAATCTGTCTGGAGTCTTATCACCTCTGCAGCACATTATCAAGTCATCAACCTCGAGATTCACGCCGAATAAACCACTGCAAGTTCGACTCGAAGCCTACATCGTTATCTTTTTCTTCCCAAAAGTAAGACCCAATAAATTGACATTTATACATATGTATAACCTTATTTTTGACTTTGTTTTATAATAAATATATATTCTCAAAACGTCTTAGCTTCTCATTGACTTGTCCTCATCCCAAATTAGGATTATTAATTTAAACCTAATTTAAAAGGAGGAACTTAGGATATATTTGGAGAGACTTCTGTCTAAAAACGTAACAAAGTTATCACGTCTTAAAAACTTTTTGTAACAATATGGCAATAGCTTGAACTTTAACAAAATCGCTGTTTTTGATGAGATATTCTAAACGTACTACAAGTTTCCCTGAGATTATATTTTTACAGAATATTTTTCAACTTCTTAAGAACAGACGTACTTAATATGAAAGCACATAAATAATAAATAATGTTTGAAAACGCATGTTGAAAATGACAGAAAAAGGATGATTTTTAGTGTAAGTATCGCCCTTAGGTTAATTTTAAATGAATAACAATATTTATGTCATAAAATAATTTATTAATTAAATTTTAAAAATAACTTATTCAAAGTTATGCGCTTTTTTTTGAAATCACGTGATTGGAGCACATAACCTCAAATATTGACCTTGTTTTTAATCTTTAAATGATACGTTACTTTGTATTATTATTATATTATTATT
This sequence comes from Ganaspis brasiliensis, assembly GCA_037103525.1. Taxonomy (NCBI): domain Eukaryota; kingdom Metazoa; phylum Arthropoda; class Insecta; order Hymenoptera; family Figitidae; genus Ganaspis; species Ganaspis brasiliensis. The sequence continues at coordinate 1,219,453 of JAZKLR010000486.1, forward strand.
ATTATAAAGTATCATTATAAATAAATATTATTGCATAATATATTAACTATTTATTGAAAGTTATTAAAAAATTTTATTTAAATATTTAAAAATGTTAAATTCTGAATACATTTTTTTAAACGACGTAACTTACGATAAAGTTTTCTGTTACCTTACTCAACTTTAAATTACCAAGAATTTAAAATCACTACCTATCACTACCTATCCGTTACTTTATGTATTATCTTGTATGACATTATATAATATTCTCTCATTGAATTATAATAAACAATATTATTGACAATCCTGCCTATTTAATTGATCAATAACGCTTCCTGTAGGAACAGAAACACAACGAATCCACAAAAAAAGAAAGAAACGTCAGACTTTACCAACCTGACATAATCAGCTAAATATTCTCCTCTAAATTTATCTTTTATTTAATTAGAAATAAATTATCGCCTTGACCTGGGACGCAACAGCTGAATTGGTGGCAGCGGTGGGATCGTGTTGTAAAAAAAAATATTTGATTAATTAATAATAAAATTCAATTCTCTCGATAATCCAATTATACACTGAATTGTTGAAATTCAAGTACTTTCAAGTTTGTTCATGGCAGACTACTATTCAAATGTAGTATTCAATCGTGATCTTTTCCCTAGAATTCACCTCTCCTCATTTGAATTCTGCGCAACGACTGAACTTTTTTTAGTAAATCCACTTTTGGCCATAAACATAATTTCAGAAGACAAGCTATCACCTTTTGTTGAAATTAATAGATCAGAAACTCTGACCTTAGGTAATAACTCCTTAGTCACGACAGGTACAGTTCAAATAGTAATTGCTAACAGAGCTGTAAAATTCCATACCTTTAACACCAATACTCAATCAGATATTGCTGGGATTTTGGGAAGAGCGTTCTTAGAAACAGATCCCGAAGAATTCGTGTTATAAAATAATAATTCGTTTGACGCATGAGATAGTTCAAGCAAAGGATTATAAAAGTTCAGTGACACATCTACAGTAATAAAAATTTATATTTATCCTATTATAATTCCACTATAAAATCTATGTTGATTTGCGCACTAATATTTATAATAATTATTTTTACCATAGTACTTGTAGCCCGATACTTACGTTTGTCAGATCAAGTTAATAAACCAGAATTAGAAATTCAATATTAAAAGGATAAAATAAAATAGTATGCTTCAAGTTGATATTCACCTTTCACAATATCACTTCCTATTTCAAAAATTCAGTTGCATTTTCTAAATCATTACTAATCTTTGCTACCTCATGACATCATACTTCGCAAGCTTAGAGAGACGTCAACACGAGTATTCCGCTATAAAGTTAGTGTCTATGTTTCTGAATTACCCAGAAGGAAAGTTCTTAATAGACCCTTCTTTACCAATCAACTTAATAAAAGAAAAAGAGTTAGCACCCAATCTAGAAGTAGATCAATCAGAAATTTACATTCTAAGAAACGGCTCAATAGTGACAAAGGGTCAGGTTGAATTATATTTCGATAATTCTATTTTCGATTTTCAAGTTATTGCATTCGAAAGCTCCTCCGATATTGTGGGGATTTTAGGATCACCCTACTTAAGGGACGCAAATATCCCCTTGTAAAACAATTTTTTTTTTAAAATATATAAAAATAGATAGGACACATAAAAAGCGCAACAAAATGCCGGGGACAGAAGGTGACAGTACCCTTGGGGGTACCATAAATAGGACCTTAAATGACGCAATGATAACTTCTATGGCAGAATGTTTCGCGCTTCAACAAGCTATAATAAACATCCCAACGTTTGATGGGAAAAACATGCTCGTTAGAGATTTCCTGCAGGATGTGGAAAATGGAGGAACTAGCGTACCACCGAATTGCGAAAAACAATATATAAGTGCCATATTATCGAGGTTAAAGGGTCCTGCGCGAGATAGCATTTATGGGAAAACTTTTAACACCATTAACGAATTGATATTGCATTTAAAACAGCGATTTGCTCCTCATAAATCCTATTCCTGGTACTTACACGAGATTTCAACTATTAGGATGTATAGGAATGAGACTATTAGCGAATTCTATGACAAAATAACTTTACTTAAATCTGGAGCACAGACGGCCCTTGCAGACAAATATCAAGATATAAAAGACATGATTCTACCCCTAGATGACTGCGCATTGGAAGCATTCGTTCGTGGCTTACCAGACACCATTTCAAGTATGGTGGATTCACAAAATCCTACAAATTTAGAAACTGCTCTAAAACATGCTTTAGAATACGATGCTAGACATCAAAGATATTCATATAATTCACAGGACTTTATATATCCGCAGAATAATTTCTCTTAATTTAGGGATCAAAATCCAAATCCTCACGTTCGATTTGCAACCTCACCTGAAAGGAATTTTGGCCCAAACTTTAGATCAAATTCACCTGGGATAATGAAACCTAATTCATTCGCCGAAACAAATAGCGATAATCGAAATAATTATCCAGCCTGTAAGGACTGCAATTCTAAGAAACAAGGCATAAGTACCCCTCCACGTTCGCAGTCACCATTGCCAAACACATCAAACGCTTTAAACTACGATCCCGCTCGCCGGACGGACGCCTCGCTGAGCGCAGAGAGAGCAGAGCGTCAGACCAGCGTTCGAATATTGATGAAACGCGAAGAATCAGACAAACTAACCCCACTGATGAATCACCAGTAATTTCTTTCCCTTCGCCAAGTTTAATTAAATCAAAAGGCTATTTCTAGGTCGATACAGGCGCTGATATAAACATCATTAAATTAAATGCCTTGCAGGAAGATGTATTGGTGTCGGAAGGGAATGCCATCGAAATAGCAGGTATAACACAATTAAAATTTTCCACTTTAGGAACAGTAAACATAAAATTAGGTGATGTCAACGTAAAATTCCATGTAGTGTCACCGCAAATAGCTCTGGATGTAGATGGTATACTAGGAAGGGAATATCTACGACAGGAACAAGTAGAAATTTCGTTCTGGCATAACACTATAGTCACCCAGTCTAACCCTATAAAACCAATACCATTTATTGATAAAGAATCGAAAAAGAGTGCAGACAAACGAGAAAAGGAATCTTCATATAGGACCTTACTTCTGAAAGCAAGGACAAGACAAGTAGTACCTGTTTGCATATTGAATGAAGAAATTAAAGAAGGTTATTTACCTAGAATAAAGACTTCAAAAGGAATTTTCGTTGGAGAAAGCATAGTAACAAACTCAAACGGTAAATGCAAGGTTTATGCAATAAACACTACCGAAGAAGATGTACAAATTGATCTGCCTCCCCAAGAGATTATTCCTTTTGAATATTATAAACTTCCGGGAAACAGTTCCGACGAGGAGTCATTCAGTGAAGATAATATCGATTCCAAAAATAGGTTTCAAGCAGTAATGGAAAACTTAAGGTTACAACATCTAAATGAAGAAGAAAAGGAACATGTAGAAAAATTAGTAAAAGAATTTTCCGATATTTTCCATTTACCAGGCGAACCGCTCCCAACAACTCCTCTTGTTCAACACAGAATCCACACCAAGGATGATGTTCCTATCAACACACGCCCTTATCGATTTTCACCCTCACAATACGAAGAAATAGAAAAGGTTGTAAACAAGATGAAGGCTGAAGGAGCAATACGCCCTTCCAAATCACCATATAACTCACCCTTATTAATTATACCAAAGAAGATAGACGCCACAGGAAAAAGGAAATGGCGTATAGTAATAGACTTCAGATATTTAAATGATAAGATCATAGGAGACGCCTATCCATTACCTTCTATTTTGGAAACAATCGATCGCTTGGGCCAAGCTCAATATTTCTCCGTGTTTGATTTGGCGAGCGGATTCCACCAAATCGAACTAGCAGAAGAAGACAGAGCGAAAACCGCCTTTTCTTCGCTAAACGGACCTTACGAATATGTCCGGATGCCGATGGGACTCAAAAACTCCCCTGCTACATTCCAAAGGTTGATGGATCAAGCCCTTCTAGGAGTTCAAGGTAGCGAAGTATTTGTCTACTTGGATGACATCATAGTTTTCGCAAAAACCCTAGAAGAGCATGAAAAGAAAATCCATCGACTTTTCCGAAGACTTAAGGAGGCGAATCTTGCATTACAACCTGAGAAATGTGAATTCCTTTTTAAGGAAATTCAATACCTTGGGCATATAATCAGCAATGAAGGAGTAAAACCAGATCCAAAGAAAATCGAAGCCGTAGATCATTTTCCTAGACCAAAGACTCCACGAAACGTTAAACAATTTTTAGGTCTAGCAGGGTACTACTGACGTTTTTTTAAAGACTTTGCAACTTGTGCGAAACCTTTAACGAACCTTCTAAAGAAAAATATAATTTTTAAATGGAACTTAGAAGAAGAAGAAAGTTTTAATAAACTACGACGAGCATTATGCACCAGTCCCATTCTCCAATATCCAGACCACAGTAAGCCTTTCACCCTTACCACTGACGCTTCAGACTTTGCTATTGGTGCTGTGCTAAGTCAAAAAAATGATGGGCTTGACCTTCCAGTAGCGTATTATTCGAGAGTCATGAATTCGGCAGAAACAAACTATTCAACGACAGAAAAAGAATGTTTGGCTGTCTTATATGCTGTGAAACATTTTAGGCCTTATCTTTACGGAACAGAATTTACCCTTGTGAGCGATCACGAACCACTGAGATGGATAGATTCGGTGAAAGATCCAGGGCAACGATTAATGCGCTGGAAAATAAAAATAAGGGATTATAACTACACTTTTAAATATAAACCAGGGAAATTAAACACAAACGCAGATGCCTTGTCCCGAAACCCGATAGTCGAGATATCTAATAGTGAAAACGAAAGTGAAAGTGAAAGTGATAGACTTATAAAATTGCGACCAATTCACACTCGACCAAGTGCAAAAAAATTGGATCCATCTAAACAACCTCCTAGTCACACTGTGCGAGAAACCACTTTTAAACCCACACAAACGAGGCCTTCCGCCTTTGAAAACAAAAAATTAGGCTCAACTCGTCTATCAGCCCCAAAACCCAAGAAAACCCTAAGAAAAGTCTACCCTTGATACAAGTAGTATAAGTAAACGTTTAGTCAAACGTAGGACAGAAGTACGAAATAAACAAGCCCGACCTTCCTATAAGGAGGATGATTCCAGCGAAGAAGAATCAAAAAATAAGCAAAAACCTCCACCAATATTACGGAAACGAAAAAGTGTTTTACCCAGCTTGGAAATGCCGTTAGCAGCTTACCCTTGCTCTGATACACCCCAAAGTGCTCCTCCTGTATGTGCAAATAGTAAAGAATATTTTGATGAACAAGAAGAACCATCAAAAGAATCCAATGAAATAGAATTTGCAAAATTAGTAAGTCCACCTATCACCGACAGCGAAGACAGCTCTTCAGAAAATGACGAAGTCACTAAAACCCCAGTAACATGGGCAGATCTCCAAAATTCATTCTCGACATTTGAAAAATCATTAAAAGCTCATGAATACTGGTGGGACGATGAAAGAATAGAAGAAGAAGAATTCCCACTAAGAACTATATCTGAGGGAGAAGATAATGAAGATTTAATTCGAGCAATAGAAGAGTTGGAACCAGAAAGCGAGACAGAATTTGAAAGTCGCATAGAAGCAGTTATAAATTGGGGACAGCAAGAGTTGCAGCGAATCCAAGGAGCAGAACAAATTACTGAAGGCACTCTGTCACAAAAAAATGAAGAGATATTGCCTTCAAACACCATAAGTAGAAAAAGTGTTACCTTTGGTCCAATAACGAATGTGGAATGCTATCCGTCTGATTACACCCCCTTGATATGTGACAAACCTAAGGCAATATCCACCCCCTATTTGGATCAGACCTTTACTACCCAAAAGGAAAGGGATAGTGTTAAACGACGTATAAACGAAAACGATTCTATAATGTCTAAACCAGTACCACCTTTGATCACTGGAATTCAACCCGGATTACCTAATACCCCTTCTCATGCATTAGCTAGCATTGAGAAAAGATTAAAATTAAAATCTAGCAGAGAAAACTTAACATACATCAAGGATAATTATGTTCATTTTTTATCCGCCGATTGTGAGTTCATTACACCCATAAGTCGCTTGCTTATCGATATAGGGGCATTAGACCCAGGAAAAATGAAAGATGAAAAACCAAAACTGGGTCAAATAATAATTACACCCAGAGGGAAATATAAATTCTATACAATAATCATAAAAGACAAATATTTTGATGAAATTAAAATAGAAAATTTGCAAATTACCTTGGAAAACTTAACTAAAGTAATGGAAATAGAAAATGCACAAACTGCTAGACTATCTATCCAAGGAAATTTGACCGATATAATATCAAAAAGCACCTTTTTAAACCTACTTTCAGAGACATTCTTTAATAGCCAAGTTGAGTTAACTATTTGCTATGGTACAGCAATAACACCGAAAGAAGAAGAACGCTCTCGAATTATTGCTGAATTTCATGAAAGTAAATTTGGAGGTCATAAAGGAGTAAATAAGACTTATAGAAGAATACGTGAGAGATTTATGTGGAAAGGAATGAAGGAAGAGGTAACTGAGTTTGTCAGGTACTGTATTACATGTCAAAAACAAAAATTAGTTCGAGCAAAAACACATGAAGCCATGTTAATCACTGATACTCCTATAGATACCTTCGATAAAATTTCGATAGATACAGTAGGAAAATTAACTACTACTCCAGATGGGAATAATCACATTCTTACAATTCAAGACAACTTATCCAAGTACTGTATAGCAGTACCGATTCCCGATATAACTGCCAGTACCATTGCATATGCCCTCGCAAGGCATGTTTTTTCTCAATTTGGGGCACCAAAAGTCATTCTATCTGATAGAGGCACTGCATTTACTGGTAAATTATTGGCAAAATTGTCAAGAATTTTCGGAGTGAAACAAGTCACTACCTCAGGATACAGACCTCAGTCAAATGGATCTTTGGAACGTAGTCATGCCGTATTGATGGATTATATTCGGTCTTACGTAGAAAATTTTGACGATTGGGACAGATTACTACCCTTTGCGATGTTCAACTATAACACTTCAATTCATCAGGCTACGAATTTCACACCAATTGAAATAATATATGGAAAAGTAGCTCGTGTCCCCTCTTCTTTCCCTGATTATGAGTAATTAGAAACATATGGGTCCTTTTTACAGGAGCTTATTTTACGACTAGCAGACTTGAAATCATTAGCATAAAAAAACCTCATAAACGTCAAGTAAAGTTCGAAAATATATTACGATAAAGATTTGAAGTCATTCTCGGGTAAAGTAGGAGATTTCGTGTATATAAAAAAAGAAGTTAAATCACACAAAAAACTAGACAGTCAATATCATGGCCCTTATGAAATTGTAAAAGAATTAAATAAAAATAATATAATTTTAAAAACTTCGGAAGGAAAATTATTTCCAAAGTAAAGCTTGCATTTATCTAAACAAAATTAATAATACAGTTTTGAATTTTAGGAAAAAAGCAAACAAAATGGATCCCACAAAATTTTTCCCTCTCCAAGGAGAGTTACAACCGTCCTACACGCTTCCAAAAGGAAGAGTGGAGGAAATTCAATTTCCAATAGCGATCCTAGAAGAATTAACCGCTGAATACGGCTTATCAAAACCAGAATACACCATCAATAAAAAGGAGTTGAAACAAAATAGACCAACCTTCTTTATGAATTGCATAGTGAAGGATGACAAAAGGGATCTCATCTTCAACGAGGTCGGAGACGGAGAAGAGCAAAAACAACCAGCCTCACATTCGGCAGCAAAAAAAAATGCTACAGCGGCTACAAGATTTTTACTATTTTAGCGAGGAAATAAACGAGACTCGACAAACAAAGGAAACCTACGTGTATACACTAAATTGTAGCAAGAAAATCCTAAGGATCAAACTTTACAAGTGGGAAACCACCTGTGAGAGGTGTTACCTTCGAGGACACACAATAGAAGCATGTCAAGAAAGAGCTAGAAATAAGAAATTCCTCTCAAATAAGGCACACAACAAAAAAAAAAGGCATTAAAAAGGAGTGTTGGTAACCATTCAAAAAAAAAAAATGTTTTCAATAAAGACCAGATTATGATTGTCAATATTAAGTTAGCAAATATTAATACTAAATATTATAATTATTATTTAATATTAATAACAACTATCAATTTATCACTAACAACTTTGAACGCATATTCAAAACAAGTTACAATAACCAAAAAATATAGTACATAGAGTATAAGAATATTATAATTAAAATATTAACATCCTTAAGCTTTTTATTAATATAAGAGAAAGCATATAAAAATAAATAAACAAAAAAAAACATATATATTTAATAGATAGGCATTGAATTATAATTATAATACAAGACTTAAAAACTAAAATGCTACAGTTTAGTTATGAAATAAGTATATACAATGAGTCATGTCAAACTAAGAATAAGAATATAGTACTATAAAGACTAATTAATCGGTGAGGTTACTATTGTAACTAATATTATTAATTTAAGTAAAACAAAAAACAAAAACAAATTTTTTATTAATCTTAATAAATATTAAGTATTGACCAAGTATTCACAATCATAACTAGACCTCTGCAATGAAGATAAGTGTACATGGGTGCTTATAACTTCTATATTATATATATTATATATTATAATGTATAATATATGTATTGTACACGTACGTATGTATATTTATATTTTATACATAATTACTTCATAATTATTATCCTTAGCATTGTTCTTACTTAATAAAATTAAAACAACTGTCTATATTGAACAGTATCAGAATTAGCCATTGATATTGAATAATGATAACAATATAAATAATGTTAAAGTTTAGCATTATATAATTATTAAAATAGTCAAATAAAAATTCTAATAACAACTGTGAGAATGGTTGTAGTGGCAATGTTATGTATTGTATTACATATAATTGTGATTATTATTTAGTAAATCGCCAAAATAAATAAATATCGGTTATTATGAATATGAAAACAAATCAATTGCAATCTGATATACTGTTCACACAAATGTTATGTGATATATTACCAATTGCACGTTAGTTTTAAGTGTGTTTTGTTTCAGAATTATGGAAATACCTATATTCAAATGGATAACTAGCACATTGGATTACATTTCGGCCATCAAAAATGGGTTCATACTACCTTTCTAATTGATATTACTCGTTCTGATAATATTCGTATTATGGAGAATTTACAGCTGTTATTCATTGGTATCAATAAGACGCAAACGCAAAAATAATCAGGTCCCAAGTTCAACATCAACTACACAATTTTAATCACGCCAGGACGCTGCAATATGGGAAAACCACTCATTGGATGGGCTTTATCTGCCAAAGATTACACCGTTCTAGCATTCCAATTAGTCTATGAAAAATTACCAAGGAAGGAGAGGACAAATGTTCACAAACACAATCAAAATTCAGCGAGGACGCCTAAAAGCAAGAAGAGAGGATTTTGGCCGAAATTAAAACATTTTTTCAAACAACACAATAAATTCAACAGGCCATTACGACGACTTTAATTACTCCACCCACAGAGGACAAATCAACGTAGAAATCTGATCATATGTCACGCCTCAATTATAATGGCTGCAACGTGCGATAAGAGGATCATATAACACCACTGGCTGACCAATGCACCACGAGATTGAAGAAGCTGATGTAGAAGTTTTAAGACAAAGGGCGGAGTAAGTTAACGATAACAGAAGAGAACTCTTCTATAGTTATATTATCCTAATACGTGCCTATTCTCAGCAAATTAGTTATTATAATAAATTAATAATAATAACTAATAAACTTATTCCGTAAATAAGAAAACAAGATTGACATTTTTATTATCAATATTATTAAACAGCTATTATGAAACAGTTAGCTAATAATTTACCATACACTAATTAAAATTTAATTATTAAAGTTTATAAGTAATGTAATCAAATAGTGATGCAAATATATAGACATCATGTAGTATTATATATCAACGAATTATACACGCAAAAAAAATACTAGTTGTATAAAAATACACAGGTAAAAGGTAAATCTTTATTTATGACATATCTTAAAAATTTAACAAGCCTTACGGTTCAAAATTTTACGTAAAAATGCAGTTTTAATTAATTTAAACTCACAATAGTAAAAATAAAAATAATAATAATATTTTCAAATTTATTATATCTTTTACTTTGAACTCGTTGTCTTAAGCAAGAGAAATTTCATTAAAATCAGCAAAGACTATCTTAAAAAGTGTGCGTTTCAAAACAAGGCAGCTATTCAGTCTTAAACTAAGATTTCCTTTTACAGTGTGCATCACTATAATTAAAATTATTATTATTATTTTGATAACATTAGAACTATTATTCGTCAAATTATAATGACGATTATTATTATATCTTGTCAGGTTTATATTTATGACAAGTCAAGTGAAAATTTAAACAAAAGAATAGAATAAAATTTGGAAGGAATTTAAATTAATTGAAGCAAATATCGCATCTAATTATTTATTACTAAAAACAACGTTATGATTAAAAAGAAAAATACATATGTTGGAATATTAGTATAAAAATTTCATTAAAATTTTATCACCACACAATAACATTATACACAGACACTTACACAAGTGGATCTCGTGTGTCTCTCGATGGACCTGGATTGGAACCAATAGAGTTACTTGGATCATCGGAATCGGCTATCCAAACTTCCTCCATCGGCAAGCTCCAGAGACCCGGACATTTCCCGCATAGACAATGATGTGGCCGGCCGGGACGACTGAAATAAGAAGATAAAATGTTATGAATAAACAAAAGTAAACTGCGCTACCAATATGGACACATACTCACATAGGTATGTGTACATAGGCAAGCGTACAAATATGAACTTATAGTTGCGAATTGTTTAGAAAAACACTATTTACTTCAATGAGTTCATTACGGAAGTGAGCTCAGTGACGAGCTGTATGTTTTCCACCCTCATTTGGTCAACGGCAGGGTCGACCACAGGAACTGAGTACTTCCGGGGCCTCCCTCTCTTTCGTTTTGGTGATGGAAGAAGACCTGGAAATTTGTCATAGGCAGACACCACTCGATCCACCAACAAATTGTGATGTATGGCGGCCACTTGTGCTTGCACTTGACGCAAGAAAGCTGGTAGTGATACTGGACAAGGCCGAAGATCTTGTAGATCCCTGTAGATGAAATAAACAATTAGTACTGGTGAATTGATCAAATTAATACTTCACGAATATCGTTGAAATAAAAGAAAGGAAGTTGACTCACCAGAAGCAAAATCTTCTCGAAGCACTGTCTGAGCTGACGATCTTCCACTATCCATGGTGAAATTAAACTAATTAAACTCATCATAAATCCTTCCTTATATTAGGGTGCCAAATTGGTGACATCAGCAAAATATTCACGACCACGTGCATCTTCACGACCACGTGCAAATTCACGACCACCTGAAGCTTTATCTGCAGAGATGCACTTGATGACATCACACTTATCTCACCACTCAAATTTCAAAACACAAGAAACTACAAAAGCACGTAACATTAAGCACTATGATATATTATATAAATGAAAATTCCTTCCTCATTTTAATCTTTACGTCATTTCATCTATTAAATGGCAGTGGCACCTGCTTCAATTGTATAACTTAAGAAGAGCAAATCTAAATCAACGAAAAGTATGTTTGAATTTTAACATTTTACATAATAAAAATTTCTATATACTGAAATTTCTTTAATAGCATATTACAGTTCTATCGGGACGAAGAACAATGTAGGAAGGGAGGACTGTTACATCCCAGTAACCATATTAGACAATTTTTCAATTTTGACATTAAATACAAATTTAAAATTCTCAGTTGCTTACTAAGAGGTTCAAAACACAAATTCGCGGAATACTTTTAATATGTTTTAACAGCTGCAAAAGAAAGACAAAATGTTTCTTAATCAAAAAATGCAAACGCAAATGAGAATTTTAAACTGTTTTAAGTCCCAAGAGTTAGAATTCTAACAGTGCTTTCGTTGATTTGCTGACTATAGGAATGAGATCATGGTTTTATAAATCAAATGAAAATCCCATAACATTGGAAGCATAGGTGTGATCATAAGTTTAATAAGTAATCTCATATTACAGTTCATCAGTTACAAAGAATGTACGTGACTTTTTTCAATAATCACACGTGTGCTTCCTATTTAAATAAGCAAACCAAATTATAACAAATATTTGTAAGAATATCTCAACTAAGAAATTGCAAGATAATAAAACAAAATCAGGGAAAACGATGTGAACATAAAATTTAGCAATCTCAGATGCACGTGTGACCACACGTGCAATAATTAAAACTTCATCAATTTTTACCACTTACTACCCAAATCTTAGACACGCCTGCTCTCAGGAAAGGGTAAAAATTGTCTTTAAATACAAGCGGCGATTAAATTAAGAGGTCAATTGTTCTGTGCTAATTTTGTGTTCACATCGAACCGGCCCTTCGGTAGTCAAAAGTCTTTTCTTCACGTAAGACTTGCATTTCTGACAGTATACGTGGAAATCGCCTGAGTTGTGAGCCGGGTTTTATTGTAAATTTTATAAGTCTTGCAATTTTAAACAGTATTTAAACGTAATCACTTAAATTGTGAGCCGGATTAAAAGATAAGATTTACCGTCGTAATAATTATGTATTTCTTTCAACGAAAAAGACTATAAGACATTAAAGTTTCAAGAAATGCAGTATAACTAAAGTGGCGTGACAATAAAGTGATTTCACCCTTAAGTCCGCACCATTGCAGTATCTTTTCAAGTACATCATTGTCAACGGCGAGATACTACTATTATCTTCTTGCCCTCCGATTATTGGAGGTAGTTGTAAGTAAATCTAAAGTTTATTATTCCAATTTGCATTGAATAACTGTAGAGGTGTCACTGTCAAATGCGAATGTTTATAATAGTCTATTAAGTACCAATTGTACTTTCACAAGTAAAAAAATTACTTGTCTGAATTACCTTATGTCAAATCGAAAGTGGTTACTTTATGTATTATCTTGTATGACATTATATAATATTCTCTCATTGAATTATAATAAACAATATTATTGACAATCCTGCCTATTTAATTGATCAATAACGCTTCCCGTAGGAACAGAAACACAGCGAATCCACAAAAAAAGAAATAAACGTCAGACTTTACCAACCTGACATAATCAGCTAAATATTCTCCACTAAATTTATCTTTTATTTAATTAGAAATAAATTATCGCCTTGACCTGGGACGCAACAACGGCATGCAAAATGAAGCAAGGATCGGTCAAGTTTTTGTTCTAAAATGACACATGTGACAATATATTGCCCTGTATTTGAAGCTGTTGTATCGAAGCATAAACCAGCGACTTCGTCTGTAACTTCCCATTTCTGAAGTAACGCAATTATGGCTTCTGCTTGATGTTGTCCTCCTCCACTTTCTAGTTGCGGAATCCCTAATAACTTATTGACTTCTGCACTACTGACGATAACTGGCAGACGTTCGAATTTTTTGTATTTATTATTTAAATCTGGGAGATGTTTGCCATCCCACTGAATAATAAGTTTTGTACTTATTGCTTTTAATGCACTATCATCCGCTTCAGAAATCAATCCCCGAAATTGTATCCGACTTCTTCGAAGGATTTGTCTGCTAATTACAACATTTTCTAAGTCGTGACCTAAACTATTGAGCATACTAGCTAAGACACGGGCAGCTTTTCTATCGCTCATTTTTGTTCGATCCAAATTTATGCACATGTCTGCAGTCATAAATTTCAATTTTTTATTTTTACTTTTTAGATTTTCAGAGTTCAAATTCATTTCGTCAGAATTTTCGACAATTACTTTTTCAACTTGTTCATTTTCATCTTCATCTTCATCCTCAGACCAAACGTAATTATTTGGATCATCAAGTAAACTGCCACAAGCACTGATGGCACCTAATGAAAATAAATACAATTCTAATTTAACAAATTATTTTATATCATAAACAATATTCCCTTGGAATATTGTAGAAATATTCCATTAGAATATTGTAAGAATATTCCAATATAATATTTTAGGAATATTCCAATGTAATATTTTTTGAATATACCATTAGAATATTGTAGAAATATTTTTTTAAGTATTACGGGGATATTCCATTGAAATATTGTAGAAAAATGCCATCGAAATATTGCGCGAATATTCTATTGAAATATTATGAGAATATTCAATCGATATATTGCGCAAATATTCTATTAAAATATTACGAGAATATTCTATCGAAATATTACGAGAATATTCCATCGAAATATTACGAGAATATTCCATCGAAATATTGCGCAAATATTCTACTAAAATATTACGAGAATATTCCATCAAAATATTGCGCGAACATTCTACTAAAATATTACGAGAATATTCGATTATTTTAATTTTATTACAATATTTTAATCCAATTTTTTAATAATGTTATAATGGAATATTCCGATAATTTTTTAAATGAATATTTCAATATTCCAGGAAATGGAAAAGAAATGTTTGATGCTTATGTTCGATTGTAATTTAGTTGGTTAAGTAAAGCTTTGAGTACTTACATGATTCTTCTTCGTTGTTTGATTTATCTTCAATTAAAGTAGAAGTATCTATTTCACAACCTAAATAACCATTTCTTCCTTTTTGACGTTGAGCATTTAAGAATTTTTTATCTTCTTCTGATAGACAGTCTAAAGCATTTACATATGCCAGATCAAATAGGTTATTTAATTCATCTTCAAACTCAATTTCTTTAAATAATTGGGAATCATATATTTCTTTCCGATTTACATTTTTCACAACTTTTGACCACTTTAAAAATAACCGTTTTAATTGCTTAATCGCGTCTTTTTTATTACGTACCGGAATTTTAGCTTCACTCCAAAAAAGCATACACTTTTCACTGGTCCTTGTGGCACTTTCGGTTATAGGTTTTTTCATTAACTTATGTTCATAAAAGAAAACTTGTAAAATTTCTTTTTTGGAGGGTAATTTATGTCCGCGAAAATTAGCAGTTGTTTCTCCTATTAAATGTACTGTTTTTTCGTCCAGTGAAGACATTTTATAAAAATTTTTGAACGGTGAACAGTGCACTACGACAGTTTGAAATAAACTGAGACTCTAAGAAATGTCTTTTTAGTTATTTTAAAAGAATTTTTACCTGTTGTGCACGAATTTTATTTCCGCGAGGCAGTACGGATTTTTACTATTACAGCCAAGTTTTTTGTCAAGGTTAATGGTAGAAAGTTAAAAATTTAGCAGTCTAACCTTGTCCTTCACAGAAAACTCTCAGAGTAAAATTTGTTATCAATTTCATATACAGTAAAACTCACGTATATCGGATTTCAAGGGACCGAGAAAATTTTCCGATCTAAGCGGGAATCCGATTTATCCGGGTAAAAATACATGATATATAAATTCAAGGGACCGGCAAAAATATCTGATGTAGGCGGGAATCCGATATATGCGGGTCCGATATACGTGGGTTTTCCTGTAGATGAAACACATTAAAACAAATAAAATAACTCCAAAGGAATATTCAATCCATATTCCAGGAATACTAAAATCTCTGACTTTTGGAATCAGGTGCGTGTTGGGGGGGGGGGGCAGGTTAAAAACAATAGTTTAATAAATATTTCCAAATAGTTCGCAATATTCCAATGGAATATTTTCACAACATTATATTCGCGAAATATTTTAATGGAATATTCCGGTAATATTTCAATTGAATATTCTCGTAATATTTGGATCGAATATTTTCATAATATTTCAATGGAATATTCGCACTATATTTTAATGGAATGTTCTTGTAATATTTCAACGGAATATTCGTACAATATTTCAATGGAATATCCCCACATTATTTCAGTGAAATATATGTGCAATATTTTAGTGGAATATTCGCGCAATATTATAATAAAATATTCCCACAAATTTTAATAAGATATTCCCGTTACATTTTAATGAAATATTCCTGTAATATTTTAATGGGATATTTCCCAAATTGTTCCAACAGAATATTCTCAGATTGTTCCAACGGAATTTTCTAAAGGTCTGCTATTGTAATATTTCTGGAATATATATGGAATATTCCTTTAGAATGTTCCCAGTGTTCTAATATGATATTCCAGAAATATGAATGGAATATTTCGTGCTATTTGAGATTTTTGAGATTTTTTCTACTTTAGATAATTTATGTTTTTTAGATTATTTTTATACATTTTTTTGTTTTATTTTTTCTTATTTATTCTTTTTTATTTTTATTATTTTTATTCGTTTTTAAACTTATTTATCTTGTTTTTTATTTATTTATTTAATTTTTATATTTATTTATCTTACTATATTGTTTATATTTTTCTTATTTATACTTTCTAGAAAAAAAATTAAAAAAAATAACTTACTTAATTTTAAAACTTTTAAAAATGAATATTTTTACTTTTGACAAAGAATTTTTTTTTATTTGGGCTTAATATCCTTCGCGCAAAGGTTTTACTGCAGGCAGAAGTTGACAAAAAGATCATTAAACGCTTTAAAATCTACCGAGCCACCGACGAAAACGGTACAGGCAATATTTATGACTTAGCATCATAAAATTTGTCAAAAAAAGCGAAGTTTCGAAATTGCTCTTGCAAGGTGCCACTATTCTGTTCAAGCGGTAAAAGTCGTCGACTTCCGAATTTAACTGAAACCTTAGGGAGGACTCACACTTTTCCTTTAAAATTTCTAAATTCTGGTAAAACTTTAGACCTCTTGAGAGACCTGTAAAAATTAAAATTTTTTAAAATAAAAAAAAGGTTACATTTTTTTTCTTTATAAACTACAATATCGCGAAATCGCTCCTTTAAAATTCGAAAGTGTGTTATTTTGGACCACCCTAATATAAATATAACATATATGTATATTATATATAATAGCATATAAGGTAAAGTAACAAAATGAAAAGAAACGTTGATATGACTTAATTTGACTAGGAGTCCGAGAGGTAGGGCACTTCGCCCCTATTAGAAGTAAGTGTCGAAGAGGTTCCGAGTGCTCCCAGTGAATGAAATGTCGTGAATGTACAGGGGAGCAGGCCTGACACGGGGGCGAGAAGAGCAATCGATAGCTCTACTAGTCCCCGTCTCAGGGGTGCTCCCAGATGTCGTGACTGCACCAGATGATTGTCGTCCAGACCCGATTCGTTGTGTATACGAGGGCAGGTCTGGGGAAAGCCAGTAACTGATGCCTAAATTGCATCGATCCCTGGGCGCCCTGGACATGCTCCCGGGCTAGGCTGCGGGTGTGTTCTTTTGGTGCTTAGGTGTGTGTCAAGGGACGAGACCGGAGCACGAATTCGTGATTTGACAGGCCTCAATCACGAGCCCCTGCCCCGGTGCCGTCCCAAGAGAATGAGATGAATAGACGGTCTGACGTTGAGTGATGAATTGTCCCGGGTGTGTCGCCGGATCCCGCCCGAATGTCATGATTTTGTCGCATGTCATCCCGGCGTATCCGGGGCACCCCCGAGGGGTATGGGCTGAAAAAAAAATCCGGAAGTATTGAAAAGATGCCGTTTTGTTTAGACGGCTTGTAGCTTAGGATCTGGGGCGACCTCGCGCTTGTTGAGAACTGGACGCCTCAATTTGCATCTGTTCTCGGCATGCCCGGGGCCGCCCACAGGGCTGCCTACGGCTTGTGTGCCGATCATTAACTGAAAGAAAAAAAATAACAAGATATATATACACGACAGAACAAAATATATACTTAGAGTTAAAATAATCAGATATATATGTACAAAAATATATATTAAGGAAAACCAAATAATCATGTCCAGAAAAAGAAAAACATTAAGGAATAAATAAATCATATATACAAATAATAAGGGATGGTTTCCTCGGGGATGTCACCGGGTTAATTGCTGTTTGTCTCAGGATGTGTCACTGGAAGAGCACAACGTTGACGATCATTACTACGTCCAAGTTGAGCTTCCCAGGGGCGCTCCAGAGAGGGGAATATCTGAGGGCACATCCAGTGTTGAGTATACGGAAGTTCGAACAGAGTAAAGGGATTAAAATTACCTACTTTAGTTGCAACCCTCGGCCCGATGGACCCCGTCAGTTGCGAATTGGCGATGCTGTGATAGGTGGTCTCCGGGTGTGTCTCCAAGGTCACTCAGGAGCATGAGTCTATTGCGTGTTCCCTGGGATCTTTCGGGGATGCCCCCGGAGAGGGCGAGGTAGCCGCCTAAAATATCTTGAGCGATGAAGATGAACTGTCTCGGGTGTGTCTCCGGAGCTCGCCTCGATGTCATGATTTTATCACATGTCATTCGGGCGTCTCCGGGGACACGCCGGGGAAGTGGGATCTAGGGGGTCCTTGAGGTGTCAAAGAGCAATATTGCTAATTTTCTTTTAACTGGCGGTGGCGCTCCGGGGGCGTGACATGAAATTAAGAGCGACGTTGAATGACGCTGACTTGCCCCGGGTGTGTCGCCGGATTGCGCCCGAATGTCATGATTTTGTCACATGTCATACTGGCGTACCCGAGGCCACCCCCGGAAGGGTGGAGCCAGAATTGAGTTGAACTAAACTAGCACCGGTACGTTTCTTCGAAAATAATTTTCATTTTTCAGTTGCCATTTGTCTGGGAGTGCCTCGGACCCGCCGACGACCAGGCGCTTCAAGAACCGCGCCTGCCTTCGGCGCGTCCCGGGGCGCCCCTAGGCTGCCTGTTGGTATCCAATAACATATCCAAATTATCATTTTGTCAATCAGAGAAATAGTTAAAAGGAGAAGAATAGGATGGCAATTAATAGTGATCTTCTATTGATGTGTGCCTGCGGGCTGCTTCGGGCCTGCCGATGATAAGATGCCTTAATCTGCATTTTGCCTCGGCACGCCCGGGGGCGCCTGCGGGGCTGACTATAGCCAAAGCGCTGCTGAACAGTGGAAGAAAATAATAAAAGGACAGACCAAAATCGCCTAATCATTAAAAGTTTTGTGACCGACTGCAGATAGTGCCTCGGATGCGTCGCTGGGGTTGCACAAGTGGCATGACCTTTCCACATGCAACTTGGGCTTCCCCAGGGACGCTCTGAGAATAGGAACCGATGATAATTTCCTGAGGAGGCGTGTTAACAGGGAGCCTCGTGGTGTCCACATATGTTGTGCACCTGGAGGTCGCTCTGGGACCACTGGGGATCAGTGCCCGATTGCGCTGGTCCCTGGTGCTCTCTAGGGCGCCCTCGAGACTGCCTGTGGATGCGGGAATCACATGACACGGAATAGTGACGGGTGACTTCCGGGTGTGTTACCGGGGATCGCCTAGGTAGCATGATCTCATCACATGTGACCTGGGCTCGCTCCGGAAGCACCTCCGGAAGCATTGGTCCCCTGTGGTGATGTGGTCTTGTGGTCCGCCGCAGGAGCACAGGGAAAGAAGGCCCTAACTTGCATTGTCCGGAGGCACACTCAAGGGGTACAGT
Source organism: Ganaspis brasiliensis (assembly GCA_037103525.1). NCBI lineage: Eukaryota > Metazoa > Arthropoda > Insecta > Hymenoptera > Figitidae > Ganaspis > Ganaspis brasiliensis. The sequence goes on from JAZKLR010000486.1 coordinate 1,239,017, forward strand.
CTGAAAACTCAGAATTAGTGGAGTAATGCCGCTATGTCTGGCATGCCCGGGGGCGCCCACAGGGCCGCCTACGGCGTGTGTGTCGTTCGTTAACTGAAAATAAAACATATAATCAAACATAAAAATAAAAGATGCACAAAATAGACAAAAGGAAATACAAATAAAACAAACAAGATGAAATACATACAAAATAGATCGGGATTCCAGAATAAAAAAATCTAATTTTAAGTCAGGATATTGTAGAGTCGTGGGTGCAGGGGTTGCCTGGCGAACAACAGGATCGAATGTCTTGAGTCACATTACATCCCAGCGTTCGCCGGGGCACCCCATGGAGGACAAAAGGGAAAAGAAATTTTCCTCCCCTCTTCGGAGATGTCGCCAGGCGATTGAAGACTGGCCCCACGTGCATCGCAAGGGTAGCTCAATCCACATGAATCAAATCAACACGTGGGATGGGCGTCCCTAATGATGCCCCGAGAGAATGAATTGTGGCCGACGTATCAAAAAAAAAAAAAAAACTTTTTTTTGCATTGTTAGTGGCCGTCTGGGGGCTGCCCCACACATTGTAAATCATACTGAACTGCCGGATTGTATGGCAGGGGACACCCATGGAGTGAGCCGAGGTTGTTCCAGTTAAATTCCGGAGGCAGCCTCGGTCGCTCCATTCCCCCCCTCGATGTCTCTAATTAACACGAGTTTTGAATTTATTGAAAATACATTAAAATTGCATAACCTAAAAAGAAATTCTAAACTAAACTAAAACTAAGTAGAACGACTGAAGGTGAGGACGAAGGGAGCCTTATCGCCCTGATCCCTTAGGTTGACCAGTCTTCTGGAATAGATTGTTGCCCGTAGTTGGGCCTTCGAGTCCACTAAAAGAAAGGTATTTTCGCGAGTTAGGGCAATTTTGTTTTGAGGACAGCCACTGTACTGGCCGGATCATGACCGGTCATTCTTTAGCACTTACCACCTCCCAGCGAAATTGCGTCTGCGGGGCGCACCCTCCTGTGCGCCAGGACTCCTGAATGAAAACGAGCCAGATTGTCTCGTTCCGAGGCCAAATTCCCCCTGGAGGAGGGAAGCGGGGAAGACTCTCAAACTGACTAAAGAATAAAAAAAAAGAGGGGTTAAGACCCAAAAGAAAAAAAGGGGGGAGAAACAGAGAGAAAAGTCCTGTACTCACATCGTCCTCCCTCCATCAACCGTTTGAACCTCCACGGCCTGAAGTCTTGCACGGCGAGGGTTTACGTAACCCTCCTGAAAGGAAATACACCAGATATGAGTGAGAAATGATAAGAGCATCCCTACTAACTCCCTCTAGGATACCCACCGGACACCAAAAATATCGCCCCATCCAGGTCTCGTTCGAGGCGACGAACCTGAATTCCATCCTCCAATGGAATAAGGGACCAGGTTTGGAGGGAAACCCTTCGCTTAGAAAGACGGAATGGTGCCAGAGCCCCATTCCCCCTCCAGGTGCTACTGGGACCCACTCTGTGTCGTCCAGCGATAGGCTGAAACATAATGGGTGGTGAGAAAAAAAAAGTAATAATTTTCGAATTTGCTCCCCCCCCCCAACACTTCCGCATCTGTTGGATTTTTAAAATTTTGAAAGTTTTCGGTTGGGGACAAAGTTTTATAAAATACAAAATTTTTTCTTACAAGATTCAAGCGGATTGGAGTTTAGCTTTGAATGAAACGGATTAATTCGGAATGGTTTGGAAAAGAATCTTCCATCAAGTCGTATCCATTTTTAAATTCGGATAAGGACTGGTTGGCTCGGAGGCAAATTCGGATCACCTCGAAAAAATACTGATTGGAACTTATTCAAACGGAATAAAGTTCAATCCGATAATTTTGTCAGGGAAATAAAAATAAATGTTACTAAATAAATCAGATGTTCTTCCTGAGTTATGTATAAAACTTTTATAGTATGTTGTAAACAGCTAGAATATTTTCTTTTTAATTAGTTTTTTTTTGAGCAAAATATATTTAAACTTCTATGCAGCCTTAATTCATTTTAAATTTCTTTGATAATAATTCCTTATTCATAGAATCTCCTCAAACCATTTTTGCAATTTAAATTAAATTAAAAATTCTAAAACTTGATTTTACTAATACAAATTCAAATCGCTTCAACCTTTAATTAGTATAAACTGTGAACCATTTAAATTTCAATAATAATAAAGTTGAATTATTTAAAACCTTAGTGTTTCAAATTTGATCAACATGTTTGAATTACTGTACCTAGACTTTAAATGTTTTCAAATTCCAACAATATAAGTATATATTAAGCATTTCAAACCTTAATCAATATAGTTGTAAAAGTTGATGGAAATTTAGAGATTTCAAATTGTTTGAAACTTTAATTGGTTTCAAGATTTGATCAATTGATATTTCAATTTATCAAACTTGAGTTCTTTGCTCGGTTCTGGTTTCCGCTAATAAAGAATTATAATAAATATTTTAAGATCTTGATTTGCGGAAATCTAAGTTTTGAGCGATTTGAATTTCTATTGATAAATTTTTGCGGAATTTCTATGTGAACCGAATTAAATAATTTTAACGTACCAAAAAGTTCAGTGCTAATTAAAAGTGCATTTTCTGAAAATTTTGGGATCCTTGAATTTAATGAATTTATACCTTGCTTTCAAACCTGCAATGTGGTTAGAATCAAAGATCTCGATGGTCGCCAAATAATGGAGGTCCCGTAGAATAAGGGAGAAAGTCGCTTTTGCGACAGAGGAGGGGATATAAGACTACTCCCGATGGCGATACGCGCGAAAAGTGCTAGCCGGGAGTGGTCTTAAGGTCCCCAAATAAGGGTGTGTTTTTAGCGGGTCGGCAGAACATCGCCACCCCCGTATAACCCTGTAGTACGGGCTACAGGGTACCTGGTAGCAGGTTTTTACATCCTACGCAAAAAAAAAAAAAAAAAAAAGTTTAATAAAGTGAGCACTTTGAAAAAAAAAAATTTTTATTACAATTTATTTGAAGAAATTTAATTCTTGGGTATTTTTATTCAAAATAGTGAGAGGAAGTTTTAAATTATAAAAGAAAAAGGAAATTATTAAAATATTATATCTATTAAAAGGTATTAAAACCTCGAAATATTGGCAACATTGAGTTATTTATACACATTTTCCATTAACTTGCATAATTATTGTGTTTAAGGCGTTTTTTAAAAAAAAAATAGAATTATTAAAGGCTGTAGAGTAGATTTGAACAATACACAATTATATTTTAATTTTCAAATATTAAAAATGAAACAATATAAATTTGTTAAATAATTTAAGTTGTAAATTCCGGAAAATTAATAATTAGATAAGTAAAAATAGAAATTAAACAATTCTTCAAAATATCTAAAAAAAAAAATATATAAAATATTATAAAATATCTAACTTCTGTCGATTCAAATTCGAATTATTTCAGACGTCAATTAATGCAAACGTCGATTTGCAAATAGGGTAACTGCACCAATTGTCGAGGGTTTTAGGCAACATGTGACTTTGACATTTTTTTTTCGGAAGTAAATGCACTTAAAAAATTTTACTTTTGTATATCTGGATGAAGAATTTAATAATATTCAATACTTATATTTATTTTTTTTTATATAAACCAAAATTTTAAGTATAAAATTACTATTTTGTTCGAATGTTCAGACCCAAAGGGAACAAAATAACTGATAATTTTAGCAAATGAGGGAAATACCTTAAAATGGGGTAAAGTCGGCCAGTCATGAAAAGTCGGCCAGCCGGTAACCTATTTTTTTAAAGTACTTAACTATCCTTTTTTTAGAAAAAAAAATTTAAAAAAAAATATTGTTTTGTTTTGTTAATAGAAATGTCAAATTTTAAAAAAAAAACTGAGATTAGAGATAAATAATATAAGAAAGTTAGACAATTTATTAAAAAATGATTGAAAACGACAAAAACTAATTCAAAATAATCAAAAAATGGTTGAGATTTGTGGTTGTTGATTGCAATCATAAAAAAATAATTGTGAAAAATACAGAATATTTGTAAAACTAAAAAATTAATTGAAGAATAATGAAAGTAATATAAATCAGAGAAAATATTTGCAAAGTAATAAAAATAAATGTGAATTTAAAAAATATCTTGAATTTGAGTTAGATAATAAAAGAATTCGAAAATAAATCAAAAAATAATTTAAAAAGACAAAATTGAATGGAAAAATAAATTTAATAAAAAAAAATAATTGATAGAATTAATTGTTAATTGAAGAAAATAATAAAAATTTGTAAAGAATAATTAATCGAATTATAGAATGTATCTGAGATAATAAGACTACAATTAGAATTAAAGGTATATTATATTTCTTCGAACTTCAATTAATTTGAAATTTTATTGATTAAAATTTTAATTAATCCTTGCTTTTAGAATAATAAATTTTAAATTATTTAAAAATTTCTTCAATTTTCAACAATTCTTTTCTATTATGATTTAAATTAATTGCTACAATCTTCATCTATTTTTATCATTATTTAAAAAATTTTTTTTCTGTTAATTCTATTTACTTTCATTATTTTTATTTTTCCCCGAAATTATAAATTCAATTTACGCAAGTTTTAAACATCTTCTTTAATTTTTTTAAAATAAATTGATTGATAAAATTTTTACTTAAAAACTAAATTTTACTAGATAAACGAATTATTTCCTTCCTATTAATAATTTTTATAATTATTGATTTTAAAAATTCCATTAAAATAACGTTTTAAATGCAGTAAATAAACACTTTTTGTCTAATAAAGTACTTACAATTAGTAAAATTTATAATAATCAACTTCGAACTACCTAAAAAAAAAAGTAATTTAATTTTTTTTGATTTTATAATTTTTTTTTATCAAAAAAACAAATATATTAAAAAAAAAGGTAAATTACTTGCTCAAATATATTAGACTTGGAAAGCATTGAAGATCCTGTTATTGTGGCCTGGTTTTTCGACTCTGAGAATTATTTAATGTATTTAAAGAATTAATTGATGTATCTTAGTTAACAAAAACAAGCAAATTTAAAAAATCTATTAAAGATAGAGGACCAAAGAAATAATTAAATAAAATAGTTAAAGATAAAAAAAAACTCATATAATAATTAAGACAATGTTTAGGTTATAAGCAATTCTAGAACATATCTACTGTCTTTAATTTTGTTAAGTTAATTTTTTTAAGTAATTAAATGAATAAATTAATGTTAATACACGACTCATATTTCTATAAATAAAACATTATTGTATTTAAAATCAATATAAAGTACTGATATTCATTAATTTATTAGAATCTAATAAATGAAACACGCTAGAAAATTGCTCCAGTTACTTGACATTTAATTAATTTGCAAACTAATGATTCAAACTTCAATTTTCTTGTTTACATGATTCATTTAAAGTATACTGAACCAGCTTATCCCAGATTTCTGGTGAAAAACAATAAAATGATAATTTTAGACACTTTTGAAAAATGTCATTTACTAAACTTTTGTTCAGAGAAATATCTGTAAATCAAAGATTTCGTACTTCGTTAGGTATTTAATAATTTGTTTTAAATTCTCGGTACGTTGTACCATATATAATATTTTTTGTAGCATATAAAAACTTTAATGTTTTTAATAAATAATATTGCAGACAATTAGTAAGATGTATTGTACTTTAAAATTATATAGAAAATAAAAATTTGTCCAATAACTGGCGCGTGTCTCATAATTAATAAAGTGTCTAATAACCCTATAAAGATTTCAAACTGTATTAAAAGAAAAAAAAAAGAAAACGATAAACAAAATAATCACTTCTTGAAAAAATCTGATAAGTATCCATTTTTTTTTCTTTATTTAACGTAGTTTTTTTAAGAAAATCGTGAAAAACTGGCAGAATTTGCCCCATCTTACGGTACTTGAAAATCTCCGAAATTAATCAATAAAAGGAAAATAATTTCAATTTAAAATGACAATAATTTCAATTTGAAATGATAACTAAAAATTTAGAAAATTAAATGAAAACTAATAAGAAATGTTAAAAGAAAAATAATAATTTCACAAAAGAAATCTAAATAATTTCAGTTTAAAATAATAAATAAATTTACCGAATGTAGACAAGACACTGTGTTGTCAGATTCGACGGGTCCCATCTCTACAGAAATAAGGGTGTACCTACCTCGAACCCCTCGGAGCCTGGGATGGACGGGGTTGATCCTCTCTGAGCCCGTCGCGATGCCAACTAGGTCGAGAGAACCTCACCCTCCACCTCCGAGGAGTAGAGCACCCAGATGTTGAGGGTAGTAGCTTCACCCTCGGCGATGTTTTCACCCCCGGTGACAACCTCCTCACTTTCCGCATCCGCGCCTGAACCACCCGCACAGTTCATTTTCTTTTCTTCGGTTGTCAATTAAGACGCGGTTGATGAGGTACTGAGGGTCCAGCGTCTCCGTTGGTCGCGTCATCGACACCCCCTCTTATTAGCGTACAGGAGTAGGGCACGCAATGACGTAAGGCAAGATGCAAGTAATCCGTCATCGACGCCCCACCCATTACAAAAAGTTTGGAAATTTTGGAATTAGGGTGGATGTGCCATTTTTGGCCATGACACCGGTTTAACATTTTATTATGTCACAATTTTATTGATTAAAATTTTACTTCATCCAAAACTAAATCGAATCAAACTTAATTTTTCAAAATTGTAATCTAATCTTAATTAATTTAATTCAATTTTTTTTTCAAATTTGAATGAGGTAATTTAAATTACAAATCTCCATCTTGACAAATTTAATTCTTACAAATTTCAACCATTTCTAATTTTCATATGCGCAAATTATACTGATGAAAATTATATTTGATTTTAAGTTAAATGCATCCCAATGTTATTTTGAATTTTGGAAGAGGAATGTCCTTATATTTTCGAATTTTAAAAGGGGATAATATTTTTATTCAGTGCTAAGGCTATCATTTTGGTTGTCAGAATATTAATATTAGGATAAAAGTGGGCTTTACAAAATTATTTAATATAGTAAAATGGCAACTAATAATCGCGCGAAAAGCGCGTAATTGCTTTCTGGTTAACCTCAAAGCCTGGAAAGAGAATTAAATTGTTCATTGAGGAAAGTAACCTCGCTTTATTGAGTTTTCTAGTGAATCCTGATGTCTGTTTATGTTATGTAATGCTGCTAGGACTTTTAATGATGCCATCGCTTTACTTGCCATTGAACTTGGTGATATTGCTGATTTCTTTATTTTTCCGACTGTACACACAACAATCCAATTAACATGTTTCGGTGATATGTTTGTTTTTATAATGGCGAATTTGGGATGCATTAAACGATTTTTGTAACAGTAGTGAGTTAATCTTTGGACTGCTCGAATTTTAAACATAGCTGTTGTGTCTTTCATTATAGAATCTTTACCGTCTGCTAACAATTCTACTAATTGATGTGCTGCGTTTTCTTCGGATAGTATGTAGTCATGACTCGTACTACAAATTATGTATTTTTTATATTTGATTTCAGTCACGTATTGTGGTGGATTAATTAAATTTGCCGGGGATTGATACATTGTTTTTACTGAAACTTCCTCATGTTTACTATCTTTTAGTATTTCATTTAACGTTTTTAAGAAGCTAACGACTGTTGTATCTTGCATTATTATATGTGTGTTTTTTTTTATTTTATATATACATATATATTTTTTTTTATTTTATATATATATTTTTTTTTATTTTTATTTTATATACGGAAAGTGTCAGGATTTTTTTGGTTGTTGTAATAGAATCTATTTGTGGATATAGTTGTATTACTTCTTCCTTATTACTATTACCTTCTGATTTTTGCAGTAATTTATTTTCTTCTGATGGTGCGGAAGGTTCCTGATTTTCTTCGTTGTTTGTTGTGGAACAGGTCGTGTTTTCAATATTCGTGGAGGTAACTTTCGAACCTAAATGTAATAAAACATTAGTTACCGAGTCCCATATTGATCCTAAAAAATGGAATGACCATCCAAACACGCTATAAAGTGCGTAACCATGTAAAAATGTGTCAGCTATAAACTTTATACTTTTCAATAAGATTAATATTCCTATAAAACCTGCGCTAACAGATCCGAAACTTGTAAATGTTGACCAAATTCTTAAGCATGTAGAATTTGCTATTTTATTTTTTGTATTTTCATCTAAAATATTTGAAAATCCAAATCTAGGGTTAGGAATATTTTGACCTAACATTCCACGTGTTAATGTATTTAAGATTATGGGTTTTTCGGCTGGTAACATAATGTGATTTCGCAATTTTTCTAAGTCTTTTTGCAAATATAATCCGCTGGTAGCAAGATTAGCGGGATTCCTGTATATCCATGTTTCTTTTGTTTCTGGTTTCATTATTTCTGGTTCAACTGCTGGTACTAGATTTGGTAACATTTGGAACCACGAATTTTCTATCATGAACCTAGCAGGTGAAAAGGCGTTGCATTCTATAGGAGTGCCTACTGTTGTTAAAACATGTGTAATAGGTGTCAAAAAATAAGTTTTATTTTCCCTGCTAACAGGTAATTGTATATAACAATCTGGCGTCTGTCTGAATTTTACTTCTACTGGTAAACACTTTACAAGGTGTATAACTTCTCCGGCTAGGATTGACATGTATCCAGGCTTTTTCATTACATGGTAGGCAAATTCGTCCAGTGCTTGAGTAGCAAGAATTAATGCGTTTTTAAATATTTTTCGTTCCATTAAACAGCATCTGGTTAAGACATCGTAATAGAGTTCGTACATTTCCTTTCTTATGTGTCGTTCAACATAAATAAACTTAGAATTTATATATGAGAACATATCCATATTTTGTACTAATGGTTTTTTATTTTGTAAGGGTGATCCTCCCGGTCTGGTTTCTAAGATAATTAACTTAGGATGCTCTGTTTTTACATAACTATAACCGCAAATTATTTCCCTAGCTTTTTCTGCTAAAGCAAATGTTATATCTTGTGTTTCTAAAGAATAGACTGTTTTTAAAATTGTTTTTATCTCCCTCAGTTGTTTTGTTTGCTAAACCTTCATAAAGTACCTCGTATTTTCTCATACTGCATACATCATCAGGTAGTGTATTCCAAAATGTGTTTCCATTTTCTCGATCTATACATGATCCTTCTGATGATGCGCAAACTGTGCCAGATTGTAAATGAATTTTATCTGTGTCTAAATTTATTGTTGCATAATATTCTTGTAATGTGATTTTGTACGATGCTTGTACTACCACATCACTCCAGCGGCCGTAAGCTTCACTGTATGTAGTTCCTTGTCATTTTGCATCGAAACTTAATGATCCTGCTAAAGTTTCGGTACGATAATTTGTTGCATTTATTTTTAAGCCGTCAATATTTACATTATCATTTGGTTTGTAAGTTCCCATCAGATGCATGTTTTTGCAGACATCATAAGCTACTTCCTTAATATATATCCTTTTACCGGTTTCCTTTTTATGTCACATTCGCCAACATTAAGCAATGATAGAGTCGTTATGTTGAGTTCCGTCGATCCACAATCGTATCCTATAATAGCATAAATTGTACTTATTCCCGAAAGTAGGTAGAACAGATGTAAGAGTTTCCATATTCTAAGGGTCATCATCTGGGAACAGACGTCATATTTTCTATTTATTTTTCTTGTGCAATGCGTGATAACTTTAGTCTATTTATGTGTACTACTTTTTGTTTATTTTTTATTTGTATTTTAATATTCTCTTTATTTAAAATTTCTAATACTTTATGTGGTCCAGTGTACTTATTTGCAAATTTGTGAATTTTTCCCCCTTGTAGTAAAAAAACTTCATCTCCTACTTTAAAATTTTGAGGATTGCATTTTTTATCGTAATAAGTCTTTGATTTTTCTTCTGCTGATACTAAATTTTCTTTTGCAATATTTCTCATTTCATGCAATCTTGTTATTAAATCACTTAGGTATTTATCATATGTCTCCAATTTTTCGTGCTCTAATGGTGGATCGCTGGATGGTAATCGTGCCAATTTTCCAAATATCAATTCATATGGTGTACATTTAGTACCCTCGTGTACACTTGTATTATAAGAGAACATTGCAAGTTCTACCCAGTCGTCCCATTCTTAATTTTTATTTATAAATTGTTTTAAATATTCTTCTAGAACGTGGTGTGATCTCTCAAGTGATCCGTTAGATTGAGGATAAAAAGCAGTTGTTTTGAATTGTCGAATTCTAAAGCGTTTTGCTAAACTTGAAGCAAAAGTAAGGGTTTTGAAAATGGATGGAAGATTTTCCAACGTAAAGTTTACCCACATGATCTCTAGTTTTAGAATTTTCAAACCGCGAAATCGTATCTGATCCTATTTTAGAGTTAGACTGATTTTACCTGTGGTAGATCCGCAATTATGAGTATCACATTACCTATTTTGACTTTCAAGGTCCATAGGTTATTTAACATAAAATAGTTAATATAATTTTTGTTAAAGTACTAATAAGGAAGTCTTTATAAACACTTTCATATAGTGTTTGACTTGTTTATAACATATACACGCCCTCAGAACGTCTGTCAAGCAATAACAGGTCATTGTTCAAGTCAATGTATGTATTCTGTATGTATTCTATGTAACACTGTCATTTCAAACTCCATATAACATTGGCAAAAGTGGACAATTGAAGGAGAAAATAAATAACAAACTTGTCAGCGTGCTCGCGCCATTGACGCCATCGGCCTAGTAGCGTCACTACTTCAGTACGAGTCTAGTCCGTAAACACAAAAGTCCGAAATTTTTTGCTCTTACCACCCAAAAAGTTTTAAAACCGAAAGAAATACCCACAATTTTCTTTATGTTTGAAATCGGACTATACCTAGTGGGCACACATGTTCAAAAGTCGTCTTAAGAACGTCTTTTAGATTTTTGTGCTTACTGGGTATTTAGGTGTGGCTCAACCCTTTGAAATTTTCCATTGATTTTATATATGGGGAAAAAGAACTTTTTCGTAAATTCACTATAAAATCCTCAAAAATCACAAAAAATATCAATAGAACAAATAACATCTTGAAATGGCCTTTAAAAACAATATTCCACAATTCATTTAATAACTTGTTAATATAATCTGTTTTTATAGGATCATAAATAACCCCTATAGGCAAGTAGAAGAATAAAGATGTGAAGGATGTGTATTCTTTTACTTGCCTGGATTCATTTAGGCATTAAGCTTATTGCCTAAGCAATAAGCTAACTGCCTAAAGTGTTCCCGGCAAATAGAAGAAAAAGGATATTCTATGACGAAGTATAAACACAGATATATAAACAAACTTTTGATGTACATAATTAATTAAAAGTAAACGTTAATTTGTATTTATTTTATAAAATTCAAAATAAAATTCAGTTTTTCGTTATTTGTTCCAACTAACAGTTGACGATTTTGCTAAATAATTTCCAAACGGTACCTAATACTGTTAATAAATTAGAATTTAAAAAAAGTGCTTTGAAGTAATGAGTAAAAAAACTAGTAGCAGATGTTTTTGGAATAGAAGACAATTGGAAAACATTAACAAAATATTAAAAGATGACAAATTAGATTTGAAAAAAATTCAACCTGACTATTAACATTTAAATTTAAAACTTTGTAGCACTTTTTTTAAATTCCAATTTATCAACAGAATTAAGTTCTATTCTAAAATTATTTAGCAAAATCGTCAACTGTTAGTTGGAACGAATAACGAAAAACTGAATTTTATTTTGAATTTTATAAAATAAATACAAATTAAAGTTTACTTTTAATTAATTATGTACATCGAAAGTTTGTTTATATATCTGTGTTTATACTTCGTCATAGAATATCCCTTTTCTTCTATTTGCCAGGAACACTTTAGGCAGTTAGCTTATTGCCTAGTCAATAAGCCTAATGCCTACATGAATTCAGGCAAGCAAAAGAATGCGCATCCTACACATCTTCATTCCTCTACTTGCCTAAGTGTAGCTTCAAGCCTAAAAATTAAGCTAAATGCCTGATTCTTCTACTTGCCTACGACATATATATATATATAATTATATATACATGTATCTTTAAAATAGGATCAGGTACGATTTCGGGTCTTAAAAATTTGGAAACTAAAGGTCATGTGGGAAAACTCTACGTTCGAAAATCTTCCATCCATTTTCAAAAATCCTGCTTTTGATTCAAGAGCACTGTGAAACGTTTCATTAAATTACTTAAAAAGTCCGTCCCTTGATCTGTCAATACATCTTTAGGTGATCCGTAAATACAAATAAATTTTTTAATGAATGCATCAGCAATTGTACTAGCTTGATGATTTGGAAGTGCTATTGCTAATGAATATTTAGTAAGATTATCCTGTATTGTTAATATGTATTCATTTCCTGTATTTGTTTTAGGGAGTGGTCCAACGATGTCCATTGCAATTTTTTCAAATGCTGTACCTGGTGTGTCTGTTATTGTCATTGGATCTTTTGTTTAAACGCGAACTAATTTTTTCAACTGGCATTGTAGGCAATTCTGAATATATTTTTGAATATTAATTTTAATATTTTCTTAATAATAATTTTGACGTATTCTATTATATGTTTTTGTTACTCCTTTATGTCCTCCGACTGTGCTAGAATGTGCTTCTTCTATTAATTGCAAATATTCATCCTTAGTATGGTACTTTGTAATCCCGTTACAAATTATTATTTTTACAAACGAATTTTCAAAAATGGATTTGAACATTGATAGAATTTCTTTCCAGTTAACATTATTTACCTGAGCAGTTTTCGCTATACTTACTGTTTTTAATTTTAATTTTTCAGATATATTTTTTAATGAAATAATTGATGATTCAATTGTTTTTATTGTACTAGAGATATTTTCTTTTATTTCATTTTCTATAGGAAGAGCTATATGATAAAATGCACCTTTTTTTATTTTTTCTGCTAGTCCCAATTGAAGTTTTTCAAAATTGGGTAATTTTTCTCGCTTTGCTAAGGATCTAGAGCCATTATCTCTAGGTTCTCCATTCACTGAAACAAAGTATTTAAAATTGTCTTTACGCATTGGTAATTGATCCCTACAGTCAATAATGTATTTTTCTTCTTTTTTATTTAAATTTGTACAATTTTTATTTTCTTCAAATGTGATTTCTTCGTCAGATGATTCAGAATCTGTATTTTCATAACCAGCATCAATTTCTTCTTTTTGAGTTTTTTCATTTTGTTTCTTATTTTCAAGATCTGACATAACCTCGTCAGAATAGATTTCTTCATCGGATTCCTTTTTCTTTTGAATTTGATTTTTATTTTCTTCGTTTAATTGTAGTTTCTTCGGTCTTCCTCTTTTCTTTTGAATTTGATTTTTATTTTCTTCTTTTCCTTCTTGAGTTTTCTGATTTATATATTCAGGATCTGACATATCCTCGTCAGAATAGACTTCGTTATAAAATCTCTTTTGTTTTTGAGCTGGATCTCTTGGATCCATTTTAATCTGATGAAACCCGGAAGCTAAATCGAAGACGGAAAAATATTGAGCGTTTGATAATTGATCTAACAAATCTATTATATTTGGCAAAGGATAAAATTGTCCTACTGTGCGTTCATTTAATTTTCTGAAATCTAATACTAACCGCCATTTTTTATTTCCCTGAGAGTCATCTTTTTTAGGTACTATCCAAATGGGTGTATTGTATAGTGAATCGGAAGGTTTAATAATTTGTTGTTCTAATAATTCGTTTACTTGACGTGTCATTTCTTCTTTGTGAACAGGCGGAAATCTATATTTTTTTATTATAATAGGTGTGTCATCTGTTGTTATTATTCTATGCTTAATAAGATCGGTTGCTTCTAAATATTCTCCCGGTATATGAAATCTATCAGAGTATTTATTTATTAATTTCATAACGTGTTGCAATTCTTTTTTGTTTAAATGTTGTAACCGAAGTAATTTTTTTATTTCATCTGCTCTGTTAGTTTTTGTGATATTAAGAAAATTTTCTAATTTAATGTTTGTAAATGTGTTAAGTATGTCTTAAATAATAAAATTTTCCTTGTTCTTTTTCTGAGCTTCATTTTTTAATTCATCGAAGTCTTCTAGTTCTATATTAAGGACTGGTATATTTATAGATTCATTTCGAGTGTTAAAAACTTTTAAATGTGCTATTCCGTCTCGATTTACTACTATTGCGTTGCCTAAGTAAACACCTTCTGCTACTGATTGTTTGGGGATGAAACCTACCTTTTTATTTTTATTTGAAATTTTAACATGAATATTATAAACTGATCTTGCAGGTATTGTAAAATAATTGTTTAATTCAAAGTTAAATTTTTTATTATTTATTTCTAAGTGCCTTTCTTCGTAATTTATTTTTACTTTATTGTTAACAAAAAATTCTGTTCCTAAAATACCGTCGTGTTCGATTGGGACTTCATTAGATAGTAAATTAAAAATTGTTGGAATGCCAAAAATGTTAAGTTCTACCTGACCTAAAGTATAAACTGCGTGTTCATTAATTCCTGTTAATTTGATACATTTATTTTTATCAATCTCTATATCATTATCAAGTGCTCGGATTTTTAATAAATTAGGTCCTGCTCCTGTATCAATCATCATAGTTATAGGTATTTTGAGTCCATTAGTATCTATTCGAACATATGGTATTGAATTAGGTTTTGCTAAGTTAATATGTTTTGTTGGGAATTTATTATTACTGGATGCATTAAGATTTTTTAATCTGTCCTCGGAGCATCCTACTGAGGAAGGATTTTTGAGTTTTCCGGATTTTCTACTGGAACTTGCGTTTGTTGTTGGCTATTGTTATACATTCTTTTTCTGGATTCGCTAATAACATGTCCCGGTTTTTTGCAATAATTACATGAAATATTTTGATTTTTGTGAGTGAGGTTTGTTAATGGAATATCTCTGCTTGTAGTTGGTCCTTGTTGTTGTGTTTGTTGCTGTTGGTTTTCAAATCTGTTTTGATACACATTTTGATTTTGACTTTGTCTTTGATTTTGATATGAATTTTGGAATTGATTTTGTGTTGGATTTCTATACTGGTTTTGATTTCGATATGAATTTTGGAATTGATTTTGTGGTGGGTTACTATACTGATTTTGATTTTGATGTGAATTTTGGAATTGATTTTGTGGTGGGTTTCTATACTGGTTTTGATTTTGATATTGATTTCGCGGAGGGTTTTTATAATAATTTTGATATTGATTTTAAAATCTATTAAATGGTTGATTTTGGTTCCGATTAATGAACCGATTTTGATAATGATTTTCATTTGGAAAATTTTGTTGTCTTCTAGAATTTAGAAAATTTCCCTGATTTTGTCCAATTAATTTATTTATTTGGAAACAATTAACTGCAAAATGTCCTTTTTTACCACAAACTAAACAAGTTATAACATCATCTTGAGCAAAGTTTATTTTTGTTGTTTTTGCAAATTCTTTATTATTTCTGAATGGATTTTCATATTCTGTTTTTTGTACATTTTTTCTTAATTCATTACGTGATGATAATTTTCTTTCTATCTCGATCGCTTTATTTACTATACCCTTAAATGTGTCAGCAGTACCTACGAGTAATTCTAATTCTGGTCTAAGTCCTCTTGTAAAACAATCAATAATTGTTTCTTCTAACCCTTTTTTAAATGGTTCGTCTACTCTATTTTCGTTATTAATTCTATGCGCGTCTAAAATTCTTTCAGCTGCTTCTCCAATTCTCGAACCATAAGATACTACATTTTCATGTTCCTACATATACATCTCCCCTAGTTCTCCTTGTAATTGATATACCGATTTTGCGGGTGCATATATTGTTTTTAACCTTTCAGCCAAATCTTGGACTGTATTAAAACTATGCCCTAAGATAATTTTTCTCGCTTCACCTGAAATTCGACCTCTAATTAATTTTACTAAATTTTTCTCTACATCAGCATTTTCAGGAAGCATAGACTTCGCTTCTACGAGACCTTCGATAAATATTGATAATGGTATGTTTTTTCCGTCAAAAAGTGGTATTGTTTCTTAAGCGTCGCGTAAAGAGACTTCTTGATTATTTGGTAAAGCCATATTGTCTGAGTTTGAATTTCCGGAATAATTTGAAGATGTGTCAAAGTTATGTTCAGATTGATTTTCGAAATTGTCGTCAATTTCCTCTATAAGTGTTTTATTTGATGCAGAATGATTTTGATTAATCCCAAATTCTTCTAAATTATTTAAATGACTTTCTATTAAAGGTTTTTCTGCAGTACTTTAATCGTTATCGCTACAGTCACTATTAGAATAATCTTCACTGTCAAAAATTTGGCCAGAAATAAACCCTGAATCGAACTGGTTTGTGAGGTTTGGATTTGGATTTTGTTTAGAATATCTTGGTGTACTTGTTTGAGGTTTTGATTTATAATAAGGAATTCCTGAGTTTAAGGATAATTCAGGATTTTCTTTTATTTTCGAACGAGTTAAATGTGGAGAGTCAGTTTTATTTTCATTTGAAGTAGACATTAAATTTGGATTGCATAGTACTTTGATTTTATGTTTTCATAAAAATGTAAAATGAGTATAAAATATATGTAAATGATTTTTAAATAAATATTCTCACTGTTATAAGAAAAATGTCAAAAAAGAAACAAAAGATTTTATAATTTCCAAAAATGTATTGCAAAAATAGAAATAAATAAGTTGCACCGATGAAATCGTATTTTAAAGAGGAATCGAACCCCTATTTACAAGTAAACTTTTAAGATTTACTATTGTGAATGCACCTTGCAATTATAAGGGAAATGAGCTCTTTTTCACAAATACACCTGTATAGTTTGAACTTGTAAATGCTCCAAGCTAATACGTATCATGTAAAACAAAATACTCAAAAGTTAAATGTGATTATTAAATATTGTTAATGATATAAATAAGTCATACAATAAATAATATTTAAAAATTTATAAATGTATGTATTTTTAAATGAAATGATATTTGTATTAATTCCGTTTTTGATAATTAATTATTTTTCTCATTGGATTAGTTTTCTCATTGATTTTGACAAAATATTTTTAATCATTTGATGCATTAGAATTTTTTCGATTTTTTTAGAAATAAATTTCATGGGTTTTTACTTTTCAACATACTTTGTTTACCGAGATATCAAAATTTAAAAGGTGTCAAATTTTTACGTTATTTGAACATTAAGAAAAAATTTTACGAATTTTTCTCATCGACCTTTACTTTGTTTCCCGGACCGATGCAACAAATTTGTGAAGGACTTCTGTTACGTTCGAGACAAAAACCCTTCTCAAATATACCCTAAATTCCTCCTTTTAAATTCAATTCAATGAAGAATTTGATTTGGGATGAGGATAAGTCAATGAGACACTAAGTTTTAGTAAGAATATTTATTTATAGTTATAAATATGAGAATTAAACAAGAATAAAGATTTGACGTAAAAATTGGACCTTACTTTGAATGAGAAACGATTTGAGAATTATCCAGTATGGAATTCGTGGTAGCAGATCCCCCTTGGAGATTGTAAGTAGAGATATGGACTTAAAATCTTGAGTAACGAATTAGGTTGCAGACCCGCTGGCGCCGTTGCATTCGGTAGAGGGGCCACAGGTAGGATGTTTACACAAGCCGCACAATAGCTTGTTGTTTCCCAAGTAGATTTGACAGGTGGATGATCTCGTTTTAATTTCGAGATTTCTTTAAGTAGAAATACGATGCACAAGTTGAATTATCCACAAATTCAGATGGACAACTTTTACTGCTTAATAACTTCACGATGAAATGATTTTATTTGTTGGACAAGTGAATCAACAATTAACACTTGTAAATCTGTCACTTGACTAGAAACTGATTACTGAAGACTTGACTGTTAACCGAATACTCGATGATAGGTCTGTTCGTTGTAGAATCTCGTATTAAACTGGTAGCTCTTAATTGTAATTACTGTGTGTTACTGTGTTTTTGGGACCTCTTGGTGGCCCGTTTATATAGTGAATTCACACGTGCATCTTCAGATTAGCGTGTCGTGATTTTTGGTCATCGTAGCATTTTCTATGTGCCGCTTGACTTCTCATGCATAACAGGTGGGTTCCAAAAATGCGGCTGTATTTGCTCTAGCTTCTCGTATGCTGCTTCGCAGGTGGTTTTAGGGAGCTCGTAGAGCGTGAAATTTCTATGTCTAAGCTGGGTGTTGATTCGTGTAATCGTTCTCATTTAAGTAAGCTCAATATACGAAAGTCGAATATAAGAATGACTTGTTGAGATTACATATAGCAAAAGATTCATATGAAATGTAATACAATATCACATAATGACATTATGGTATAACATAATATAATATTATGATATAATAATATAATATAATGTATATATAGGTTACGGACGTAAAAATAGTGAACACACATACATGGAATACTAGCATGATTCTTGAGTGTGAATGTAATACATTTTTTTCAAGCAATAGTCATTTGAAAAAATTTTTAGGATATGTCATATGCTGTGAAGGTGAACTTTATATGGACTGCTTGACAAATTTTTTAGAGTGAATGTAATCAAGAGATATACCTTAAAAGCGTCAATTGCTTTTCTCAACCTGAATGGAGTTGTGTCGTTGGATGAAATGGAACAGTCGAGATACTCAAAAATTTGTATAATAGAACTAATGAGCTTTGCGAAATTATACCCAGAAAAATCGGTAAATAATTGGTATTCATCAGTAATGAAATCTTTAGGTTTTTTTGATCTGGAGCAAATTTGGAACTCGTATTCATTGGAAAATATAATAAAAAATTCAAAATCAATGCTCAATAGGGTGAAAAGTGGTTTGAGAGAACGGGATGGGGATTATTTGTTTTCCTCAAGTTGTCTCCAAATCTGGCCTCATCTGTCGAATCATTCAGTTGTTGATTTTTTATGTCTTTAAGCGAATGCCATTATATTATAAACGAGTTTGGTCTCAATTGAGACTATTAAATAAACACAATTCAAGAATTATTGCTAAGGGGTCTAAATTTATTGAACCGTTTGATGATCTCTGTCCATTCTGTAAATTGGAGTCAGAAAATTTATTTCATTTGTTAATGATTTGTCCACTTTATAATTCTGTACGTCACAAGTACACAGATATTTTTTACTCGAATTCAACAGACACATTTAATACATGGCTAATAAAATTAAGTACGAATGATCCTTCCTTAATTAAAATTTATGTGCACGTAATAACAGAAATGGTAGAATTAAGAACGAAGGAACTGAGGTTTATTAGTTTATAAATAAAAAGAAAAAAAAATGTACACCGGTCCCTGTGAAAGATAATTTATTGTAAAAAAAAACACACACACAGTATATCTATATATGTAATTGATTGGATTTTATTTCTTTTATATTTACTAAAATGTAAGTGCTTAACCGGCACAAGTTGATACTCCATTTGTGTACCTATTCATTTTTATGAGTAAAAACAAATAAATACTTACTATACTACTACTACTATTTTCAACGTAAATAAACGTTTTTATCATTTTGAAATTATGATACTTTAAAAAGCATATCTAAATGTATTATAGGAGATTGAGTGCAAAGTTATTTAATGTTAATTGATATTACTGTACTTTATTGTAATAAATTAATTGCGGTTTGCAATTTCTTTTAGTTAGTAGGAGTACTCATGTACGAAAGGGCTTGTCCCGTATGTTTCTAAATAAATAAATAAATAAATGTATAGAAATCTAATGTTACCTCAAAATTGAAAAAATTGGAGATGTGCTATTTTACCTTTCAGCGCCAGCGGCAGATTTAATTTACGATTATTTTAATGAAATTTTAAATTATTTTTTTTAATTTTCAATTTTTTTTCAAATTTCAATTCTTTTCTTGAATTTTCAATTAAATTTTAAATAATCAATAATTATCGGATTTTTTCAATTGCTTTTTTTAATTTTTAATTATTATATGCTTAAAATTTCAATTTGATTTTTCAGTTTTCAATTAGTTTCTTCTATATTTAACAATTCTTGCCTTTTTTCAAAAACTTTTTTGAACTTAAAATTATAATCTTTAACTTTTAATTCCATTCTTCAATTTTCAGTGATTTCCTTCAATTTCAAATTATTTGAATTCAAATTATTATTATATTAAATAATTATTGGCTTTATTTAATTTCATTTAAATTTAAATTAAATCACTCAATTCCATGCATCAATTTTTAATTTTTTTCTTTAATATTCAATAAGGCAAATGTCCCAATTAATGTTCTAGGGTGATGGAACCAATTATCGATGAAATAGTGACACTGCATTAGAATTTATTTAATAACTCATAAATAAAACTACTTACATGCACATCAACGGTTTATTTGAATAAAATATAATTAAAGTTTGAAATTCTGATATGATTTTCTAGTAAAAAAATTAATACATAAAGAAGAAATTAATATGAAAACTTATTGCATATAAATACCATTTGTCGAGGCTACGATACCAATCGCTCGATTTCTAGACCCAATTGTCGTTTTCCCGGTTGTAAATCCGTGTACAAGATCATCTACTGAACTTGTACATGATTCTGGATAAAATCATGCACAGGTGCATTGACTTGTCTTGTGCATGAACTTGTGGATGGTCAACACATGAATTTGGAACAACGAACGTGTACATTTTCATGCACGCACAATAAAATCTGATACAAGAACATGTACATGAACGTTGAAATGTTCATGTTCAGGCACATGAAATTATTTGCTTTTAGAAGCGTTCACACGGAAAAACAATTACACCGTAAAGGTGATTCCAGAATACGAGTGTTTTGAACGTCGACGTGTTGATAGCTACGCGTCGATCCATTGTTTTTCATTGTTCTATCAACGCGTCGACGTTCAAAACACTCGTATTCTAGAATCCCCTTAAAAGACAGTGTACAGACTGACAGGCTATAAGATAATATCAGACCATCGAAAAATACGGTGCCAATCTGTGATTTATATTATGCATGCGTGTTAAAATATAATGTCAACTATGACATGAAAAAATACAGTGCAAGAATCTCGAAATATCATGCCCGCGCAAAGTTTATAGGTGTATGACACTGAAATTTCGGGTGCTTTACTTTACCACGTCTTTATTGATGTCACGCATGGGAAATCTGAGTTCATGCACCGAAAAAGTCGATGCACGCACCGACCGACCGACAGTTGACATTTAACATACAGTGTAAATGTGTCAAAAAGTTTAGGAAACTTTTTAGTTTTTATAATAGAAAAAAGTTATGTGTGAATAACAATTTGTAATTAAAAAATGAAAAATCATATGTGCAATAAAATATAACTTTAAATTTACATGATAGTTAGATTTCTTTAAAAAATCTAATGCTGAAAGTAGAAATTTGTTTTTCGTCATTAATTTTTTTAAAATGAGTATTCAGAAGTAAATTTTAATATTTCTTATAAATAAAATAATTATTGTTTACTGATTCACTTAAAAATAGTATATTTAAAATTATTTTCTTTTAATCAACAAAATAGTGCACTCTAACCTATTATAACCTCAATTTTTGTATGCTTTTCATATTCCATTTGTTTTTCAATAAAACGTTAAAATGTTAAAAAGAAACAGATATTACATTTTGTTTTATATACTCTAAAATGAGACATATTAAAATTTGCTTAAGAATGTATTTTTTAATTTGTAAATAGAATTGTTTGTAATGTTTTTATTTTTTTAAAAAAACTAATATATTTTATTATTAATTAGGCAAAAAAGTTTTTGGCAAGAGTTTTTCACAGCCAGCTGTTAAGACTTAAAAAGTTTTGAACATAATAGTAAAGAGATCAATATATTTTTATGGTTTTCAGTCGAAGAAACCATATGTTAATTAAATTATGTCGAAGTTTTCAAAAGTAGATAAAAGGTGCAAGTATAAAAGCATTTTTTATGTATAGAAATCCACCTTGCACACAATCTTGTCTTTAAATCAAGAATTTTTTTGCATTTCTCTATTCACAGTTTTTAATTTTAAACAAATTTAAAATTTCAATAGGAACCTAATTTTCAATCTGTAAAACTTTTAATGGACTGTAAATTTACAAATAAAAATATTTAAAATATTTTAAACTTCGTAATTAAATAAATTCTAAACACTGTCTACATAGCAGTATCAATTAAGCCAAATTTTAATTTATTAAAACTTTAAATGACTAGTATTTCAAAAATCGATAAAGGCAAATAAACATTAATAAAACATTTTTAGAATTTTATTTATTTACACACCGTACATGTTATATAATGTGTCTTACAAAAACGTATGAAATATTGTTTCTCTGATACAATAAACATGGCTTCCTTAAAGGAATGCAATCTTGTCGAATTATTTGTCTATTAATCCCGGTTTCAACAACACTAAATGCAAAAAAATGATTATTAAATCCGATCGTTTGAAATGGAACATATTTAAAAAAAAGTAAATTGTCCACAACATAAATGTCCTCTATTCTTCCAAAAACAGGAACATTTTCCAAAATACTTGCCAGTATAACTGTCCCATTTTTGTATGTCACGTCATTTATTACAACCGAATTAACAGTTTTACTAAACTGTGATAGCGGGAAATGATAACCGACAGAATCATCGAGTATTTCCATACCGTACATTACACAAAAGTCTTTATAATGAGAATACACAAAGTACATCAGGCCTAATTGTAGTCTAACTCCAAGAGTTTGTAAGATGTTTTTTCTTGATGTTGTTCCATTTAAAATCTTTTTTATTAATCTGTGTTTTGCTTCAAAACGCATTGATGACGTATGCACTACAGGGCCATTCTGTAACATTAAGCAAACATAACGAAGCAAGAAGTGAAACTTTGGTTTTAATTTTCCAAACATCTTGATGTACAGTTTATGATGTTCATCAAGTAACATTTCCAATTCTAAGAGGTTTGAGTGAGTAATAGTAGGTGAATTTATAATGTGAATGATTTGCCTTAGTTTTATGTATAAGATCCACGCTTCGTTGTCTTCGGGAACCATGTGTCCAACCAATAATCCAAAATACCTCGTAAAAAACAATGCTTCTGAAGCTGACATTTTTAATCGACTATGAGTCTTAACATACTCTAAGGATATGTTAAGAGGAACATTTGATGATTTAAATCCAAAATCAGTTGAATTTAAGGCATTATTTACAAAATCAATAGAAAAAAGTTTATCTTCATCAATTAATTTTAACAATATTTTTGCAATAACGTAGGTTGATAGGCCTTCATCAACGTCGTGCATTTTATCAACGCTGGAATTTTCATAAACGTGGTATTTTGTTAACTCGTTAAAAATACAAGCCTCTTTAATACCTGTTATGGAGTAATTCGATAATTGTACATCCCTTTCATATTGGTCTTTAGTTCTTAGTTCGGCTGTGTCCTCTTTCGTCATAATGGTAGTTTTGTCTGGCCCAGCGTAACAAATTCTACAAAAATAAGTTGATAAGAAGGATTCAACGAATCCTAAAATCCCATTGAGACCAAGATTATCCCCTAGAATCAGACTTGCAAAAAAAAAAAAATTTATAAACTTTGTTATTCACATTTATGTTAAGTCCAAAGGTCTCCAATTCTTTCAATTCAGAAATAAGTTTTTCAAATATTACTTTATTTCCAAATTTTTTTCGGTCATGAGTATGGAAAATGTCTGTCACAAATATGGGTAAAAATTTCTGAAGTGGCCCCCTGATTTGCAAACATGTAATGAAATTTGAAATTAATGTTATATTCCTATACTACTAAATGAGAGATAGTTTGCATATAAATAGTTTTTTTTAATTTAAATAATGTCAAAAGTTATAAACAAATGAAAATTTTTGCATCATTTTATTTAAAAATTCATATCTTTTTTTTATATTATTGAAAATTAATAAAATTTGTATGACTTGTGTACAAAAGTATAAACTTTAAGATAAAAATAATTTCGATCACGTGCATTTATTTTTTAATGCAAAATTAATGATTTTTTATAAACAATTAAAAAAAAAACATGTTCTGGGCCTGCTAACAAATTTTTTTAAAAACGCATTGATTCAGTATGAATTTAGGTTTATTATACAAAAATAAAAATTTGGTTAGGTTTATATTTAACAGAATGGCGTTAATTTGTTTATAACGCTCCGGAAACAATATCAAGCGGCACTGGTTCATTCGCAACTGCGCCTTCCGTAGTCCCTTCTATAATAAGATATGAAATAATTATGAAGTTAAATCAAGTCAAATGATTTAGTTGAACATAATAAAAATCACTTTTTTCATTTATTTATATAAAAAAACAATATGTAATTAATTAAATACGCAATAATGTTAAAGTACACTATCATTAATACTAATAACTAATAACGTTAATAATAAAGTTAAAAAGCTTAATTTTTTTGTACTCTATTGTCGTGGATTTTTTGTGACCTTATTAGTCTTTATTTTTGAATCCTCAGAAAATATTTTGCATATTATAGCTGATCTTTTTCAGTTGGCTGAAACGAATGGTACTGTCGTGTACAACTAACAGTTTTTGCACATGCATTTCGAGGCGCTAAATTATTTTCGTTAATCGCATGTTCCTCTTCTGTGCAAAAGCCAAATTTAATTTTGTGGAAAAATTGTGCTGCCCATTCAAACCAACTTTTTGGTGATGTAATATATATTTTTAATCTACAAGTTGTAAACTTGCTATTTTAGCTTGCCTCTTTACCGTCCCACCAACCCCATCACAAGCCCCTTTGCCGTGCGAAGTGGCGAAAAAATTCCACTCTGCTGAAACTCCAAAAACATTTTCATGTTTTGTCAAATTCAAAAAATTAGTTTTGTTTTTATATTGTAAGCCAGTGCCGTCCGAAAAGACAATAGAGTACAAAAAAATTAAGCTTTTTAACTTTATTATTAACGTTATTAGTTATTAGTATTAATGATAGTGTACTTTAACATTATTGCGTATTTAATTAATTACATATTGTTTTTTTATATAAATAAATGAAAAAAGTGATTTTTATTATGTTCAACTAAATCATTTGACTTGATTTAACTTCATAATTATTTCATATCTTATTATAGAAGGGACTACGGAAGGCGCAGTTGCGAATGAACCAGTGCCGCTTGATATTGTTTCCGGAGCGTTATAAACAAATTAACGCCATTCTGTTAAATATAAACCTAACCAAATTTTTATTTTTGTATAATAAACCTAAATTCATACTGAATCAATGCGTTTTTAAAAAAATTTGTTAGCAGGCCCAGAACATGTTTTTTTTTTTAATTGTTTATAAAAAATCATTAATTTTGCATTAAAAAATAAATGCACGTGATCGAAATTATTTTTATCTTAAAGTTTATACTTTTGTACACAAGTCATACAAATTTTATTAATTTTCAATAATATAAAAAAAAGATATGAATTTTCAAATAAAATGATGCAAAAATTTTCATTTGTTTATAACTTTTGACATTATTTAAATTAAAAAAAACTATTTATATGCAAACTATCTCTCATTTAGTAGTATAGGAATATAACATTAATTTCAAATTTCATTACATGTTTGCAAATCAGGGGGCCACTTCAGAAATTTTTACCCATATGCTATCAAGCTTCGACGAAAAATCTGGAGGAAAGCAAGGGATTGTACAATAAACGCATCCTACTTCATTTTTACCAGCATGAGAACCCAAGGCATTGCCAGTTTCAAGGTCATCAAAATAAGTAAATATCGGCAAAATAATGTCGTTTTTATTGCAATTTTTCGTTTGCTCTTTCCACAAAGATCCTTGTACGAAGTTCATTTTTGTATTTGGTTCCGATTCTAAAAACTTCATGTACGCTAAGGTCGCTTCCAATAATCCATCCATTTGTAGAATTTTTTGTAAACTATTTTTTATGGATAAATGAACCATTTTTGTACTTTTCGTAGTTAAATAGACTTTGTTTTCGTAAAATTTTGGCACTCGCTCTTCTTTCAAGGTACACATTTACAGTTTCACATAGTATCTCATATTTTTATACAAAACTAGACGTTTTCTCTCCGAGTCATACAGTTCGAAAGGATCTTTGTGTTTCTCAAAAACATTGTTTATTGCATCAGAAATCTTTTTGTCGACAGTGTTATGGAATCTTGTATTCAACTCTTTCAACAAAAATGGATTATAGTCATTGGAAATAAAATTTTGAAATTGTTCTATTATAAACTGTATATCAGACTTTGCAAAATTGTAATGATTATAAAAGACGCAACTTAGTTTCAAGATTTTCTCTTTAAGATCCATTTTATTATTCTAAGCAATAGAGTTGAATACACTGTAATACTTGGATTTATAAATATAATACTTATTTACTCTGTCTTAAAAGAAAATATTCATTTAACATTTACAAAACCTTGTATAGTAACACAGCTACTCTACATAAACTATAAGTTACTTTTCTTTAAACAAACGCGTAATCAAGTATTTTAATTATATTATGCCTGTTTATCCTATCAGTCAGGTAACGTAAATCAAACAATCACAGAAGTTTGTCATTTATCGAAAATTCATGTCTTATTTTATAAGCTCTTCTTTTTAGTTTAACACCCTTAGAAATCTTAAAAAATAAACAATACTTGTTACTCTATCAGTCAGCAAAAGGTAGTTGGAGCAAGTACGAAAATAAGAACAGTGATAAGAACAGTGTCTTATTTTCTTCTAAAAAGAAAATAGATAGGGGCCAATTTAAGCAAATCACACAAATTTACCCAATTCTACACACAAAGAAGATATTTGCGGGACGAGGACATTTCCACCAAAACCCAATTGACCAAATTTGTAATTGGCCGAAATTTAATTGTCCGAATTTGTAATTCTACAAACTTGCATTTGTCAGAATTTGCAATTCCCCGAACTTGCGTTTGTCCGAGCTATTAACTTCCCGAATTTGTATTTGTCATAACTTCCAAATCATCAAACTGACATTTGCCAAAACATTTAAATCGACGAAATTGCATTTGTTAAAATTTTTATCTCCTCGAACTCGTATTCGTCTGAACTTTTAAATCCACGAACTTGCATTTGCCAGAACTTTAAAATCATCGAACTTGCATTTGTCAAAATATTCAATTACCAGAATTTGCATTTGTCCGAACTTTGAAATCACCAAATTTGCATTTTTCCGAACTTTGAAATCACCGAACTCGCATTTAGCAGAATATTCAACTCTCCAAGTTTGCAACTGTCAGAACTTCTAAATCCCTGAATTTGCATTTGTCCAAACTTTAAAATCACCGAACTTATATTCGCCCAAATTTTGAAATCTCCGAATTTGTAATTGTCCGAACTTTGAAATCACCGAACTCACGGTTGGCCGAACACTTAAGTCTCCGAATTTGCATTTGGCCGAACTTTTAAATTACCGAACTTGCATTTTTCCGAATTTTTAAATCACCGAACTTGCATTTGTCAAACTCCTTAAGTCACCGACTACTCGTGTCCCCGAATTTGCATTTGTCCGACCATCGGAAAGTAGGTTTTCTAAAGGAGTCTTTTGATTGGCTGGTAATGTTACCGGGAAATTTACCATCCAATCATAAGACTCCTTTAGAAAACCTACTTTCCGATGGTCGGACAAATGCAAATTCGGGGACACGAGTAGTCGGTGACTTAAGGAGTTTGACAAATGCAAGTTCGGTGATTTAAAAATTCGGAAAAATGCAAGTTCGGTAATTTAAAAGTTCGGCCAAATGCAAATTCGGAGACTTAAGTGTTCGGCCAACCGTGAGTTCGGTGATTTCAAAGTTCGGACAATTACAAATTCGGAGATTTCAAAATTTGGGCGAATATAAGTTCGGTGATTTTAAAGTTTGGACAAATGCAAATTCAGGGATTTAGAAGTTCTGACAGTTGCAAACTTGGAGAGTTGAATATTCTGCTAAATGCGAGTTCGGTGATTTCAAAGTTCGGAAAAATGCAAGTTCGGTAATTTAAAAGTTCGGCCAAATGCAAATTCGGAGACTTAAGTGTTCGGCCAACCGTGAGTTCGGTGATTTCAAAGTTCGGACAATTACAAATTCGGAGATTTCAAAATTTGGGCGAATATAAGTTCGGTGATTTTAAAGTTTGGACAAATGCAAATTCAGGGATTTAGAAGTTCTGACAGTTGCAAATTTGGAGAGTTGAATATTCTGCTAAATGCGAGTTCGGTGATTTCAAAGTTCGGAAAAATGCAAATTTGGTGATTTCAAAGTTCGGACAAATGCAAATTCTGGTAATTGAATATTTTGACAAATGCAAGTTCGATGATTTTAAAGTTCTGGCAAATGCAAGTTCGTGGATTTAAAAGTTCAGACGAATACGAGTTCGAGGAGTTAAAAATTTTAACAAATGCAATTTCGTCGATTTAAATGTTTTGGCAAATGTCAATTTGATGATTTGGAAGTTATGACCAATACAAATTCGGGAAGTTAATAGCTCGGACAAACGCAAGTTCGGGGAATTGCAAATTCTGACAAATGCAAGTTTGTAGAATTACAAATTCGGACAATTAAATTTCGGCCAATTACAAATTCGGTCAATTGGGTTTTGGTGGAAATGTCCTCGACTCATATTTGCTTTGAGGCAGTTATGGTTTTGTACCCTTTAATTTCGTACAAGTGCTTTTGAAAGAAGGACCATAAATGAGGACACGCTATAGAGTAATTGATATGGAGTGCATAAAATGACTTGAAACAAAAATCCCCAGCTTCGACTGCGGTTTTGCAGTCGTAAATAAATTTTTCGATCACAACATATGATGCAGAAATCGTATCTAAAGGACCGCAAATTATTACGAAAGGTTGAACAGTTGTGACTTCTTTACTCTCGTAAAACGCAGATTTCTGATCAACGAATTCTTAAAGTTTTTCTCGATTTGCTGGCACCTGTAAAATATTATAAAATATTTTATTATGACTTTTACAGATAAAGATGCTCAAGATGTTTTGTTAATATTACTATTCTGTAACGGAAGGAAACACTTTTCATAAATAGTAAGTTTAAACTTACCTCTTTCATGTGAACAATAAAAGAGTTTGCTATATCACTCTGCTCAGGTCTCCA
This sequence comes from Ganaspis brasiliensis, assembly GCA_037103525.1. Lineage (NCBI taxonomy): Eukaryota > Metazoa > Arthropoda > Insecta > Hymenoptera > Figitidae > Ganaspis > Ganaspis brasiliensis. The sequence goes on from JAZKLR010000486.1 coordinate 1,268,084, forward strand.
ACAATCATTAGTTTTGTTCTTTTTGAAAGCATGTTTTATTAACTTGGGCAGAAGCAATAATGCTAAAGTATCCTTATATCCTAAAAACAATTAGTAATATGACACAATTTTTACTAAGAGAATACAATTTAGAAAACTATTTTGCTTACTGAGTACTGAAAAGCAAATCAAAAAAACTTTTATTTATTGTACTCACCAGTATGGGGGGGGGGGGTCGCTTTTATTTACGAGAGTATTATTGACTTCCGGGTAATTACCTAAAAGTGATTCATCTTTTTCACTAGTTTTTTGCTTTTTCTTCTTTTTCTCAGTTTTATCAGTCGCATCAACTACTTTAGCAAAGTTAATTATGCTTGAAGCAACGTTTGACCAATTTAAAATTAAACGATCCTTCACGTCAACACTCTTATATCTATCATTTTTATCAGATTTGTAACCTTTAAAAAATCTCTTCGAAATCTGCTAAAATCTGCAACACATAGTATTTGCGAATTTATATAAAGAAAAAAAGTGATACTAAATTACATTCCAGTTAAAACCCGAAATCAATTAAAACTAAAATTGCCCAGTTAAAACTGGTTTTAACTAACAAATTTAACAGTTAGGACTAGTTTTAAGTTAGAGTATTAGACAAAATTACACTGAAAAATGATCCTTAAGTTCCGTTTAAATTAACCAAGAAGTCATATTAAATAGGGTATTTCTGGTATTCTAGGTTAGTTTAAAAGAAATTGCGGTTAACTTCGAGTCCTAACGGTAACATATATATGTACCAATTTTTTTCCAACACTTCCTTGCAAAATTTTAAAAAAGTAAAGAATTTCTAATCCACTTTTTTTTTTAAAAAATCCGTTCGCTTCGATCAATGTAAGAATATTTCCAAGTTGCAAGGGCTATATTTTCATCTGTAGGCTCTTCAGCGTTTAAATGTCCCAATTTATAGGAAATTCTTCCACTTCTACAAAAATAAATAAAGATAAGCGTTAAAACCAGAAAATTTGAATTTAAAAAGTTGTTTACAAAGTTGGAAAAAATTTTGAGCCATCTTGCCCTTACCTTCAGTTTCTTCGCCCTTCTTAATTTTAGATTTTTTTGTAACGTCTATCAGATCAACCTGAGCCAATTTGTCTCTTAAAGATAAATATGTCGTGTACAACAACCCTGAGGCATTAACCCTTTTTCTTTTATTGTTTTCTTGAAAAGCATGACCAGGCTCATAATACAATTCAGTTTCTTCAAAAGAAAAAAGTTCTTTTATTTCCTGAGCAAGATTCTTGAATTGAGCACAAGGTATTCTATAAAAAAGAAAAAATTAATACGAAACTCTAACTTTACCTTCAATTTCAGAAGTATTAAATAAAATTCCAACCAGTTTATTTAATTAAAGAAATTGTTTTAATAAATGAAATATATAACTGGACATCTATATATAGATCTATAATTGTTGACATAATTTTTTTAAAATATAAATATTCTTATTTTATTGACTATAAGGCCTGTGTTCCATGACTTTGTTTTGTGTTGCGTTGTATAATGTGAAAGAATAGGGCATACATATACTTTCTCCTTTTCTATCTCATTACAACGTAATACAAAATGGATCAGGGGACTTAGCTCTAATAGCATTAAGATTTAGAAATTTATTTCTTTAAGAAAAATTAATCAAAAGTTGGAATTTCGAATATGTAACTTTTAAAAAATGATTTAAAATTACATATTACAAATTACTAAAAGCATAAAATGATTAGTTTTTAACATAGAAACGTCTAAATTATCATGAAAAATAATTAAATCAGTCGAATTCGAAGACTCTTTACCTTGAAAAAATATAGAAAATCCTTCGTCTGGAAATTTTTTTTGAGACCTTGAAATTTGAGTTTTTGAAAAGAATTAATTTATTATTAAAATTTAACATAAGTGTTTTGATTTGGTTTGAAAGTATATTAATTTTTTGATTTTATTTAAGAATGTTAATTATATGATTATATAAACCAAATTGCTTAAATAATCATTGCTTAACAACATTAAAAGTAACCCATAAAAAATTATACGATAATATTATGATTAATGGATCCAGAATAATTTTGAGTTTCTTACATTGTAAAACTATATTCGTTTTAAAAATATGTTAACAGTGTTAATAGATAGACATCATGAAGCTTACCTAAAATTAGAAAAATGTCAGTAAATACTTGTAAATTGGAAATAAGTAGCTTACGAAAAGGGACATTCGCTCTCCAGACTTTGCAACAATGTATTTTCTATAATGATTTTGCACAATTCTCTTCTCCATAAAACTGTACTCTTTGAATAATTGTATAATATGATTCTACCCATTAAACTTGTACATAATAATTTAAACTAGGTGTGAATTCTGTCCATTTCATGGACACTTCGCTTCCAAGGAAGCAAAACAATTTGCTTCCTCATAGAGGAAGCAATAATTTAATAATATTTTAAATATTTAAAGTTAATAAAAACAAAAATTAAAAAATCATGAATTATTTTGATTAAAAAGATACTAAAACAATTTGATTAGTTAATTTAGTTAATCTAGCTTAAATTAATGTGTCTTTAATATTTTTTTAAATATTTCAAGAAATGTAAAGATACTTTTTTAAAAAGTCGTTTTTTTCAAATAGCTATAGTAACACCAAAAATAGACATAAATAAAATTTCTAAGTGGATTTTTAAAGCTTTTAATATGTACCTTAAGTCTGTTTAAGCCATTTTTTGATTGGCTGAAAAAAACATATTTTTTGGGAGAAATGAAAATCATCAAATTTGGTTCATTAAGTGAAGTCACCTGAGAAATTTCAACCCATCGAAATATATGTTACTTATCGGTGCCAATTTTTTTTCTGGGAGTATTTTGGATGTAAAAGAATGACATATTATCAAGATTAAAAAAAAGGTTTTAAATAAAAAAATTTTTTTAAAAAAAAATTAAAAAATTTTTTTTTTTTGTTGAAGAAATTAAAAAATGTTTAAACCCATACGATATTTTGTTTGAAAATCTTAAAAAAGGCATACAAAAAAATTGGCATCAAAAAAATATAAAAAATTGTAGGAGGAAAAAAATTTTTTTTTATTTTTTTTTTTCAAAAAGTTTTTTTTTTAATTTTGATAATATGGTTCTCTTTCACATCCAAAATAGTCCCAGAAAAAAAATTGGCACCGATAAGTAACATATATTTCGATGGGTTGAAATTTCTCAGTTGACTTCACTTAATGAACCAAATTTGATGATTTTCATTTCTCCCATAAAATATGTTTTTTTCAGCCAATCAAAAAATGGTTTAAACAGACTTAAGGTACATGTTTAAAGCTTTAAAAATCCTCTTAGAAATTTTATTTATGTCTATTTTTGGTGTTACTATAGCTATTTGAAAAAAACGACTTTTTAAAAACATATCTTTACATTTTTTGAAATATTAAAAAAAATATTAAAGACACATTAATTTAAGCTAGATATTCTTTTTCTACAGGTTCTGGCAATATGTTTTAAAAAAAAAGTCCTGATATGTTCATTAGGCTCTGAGCAATCAGCGTTTGAAAATCGCTCGGGTCCCGTAGACCCAATCTAGCAGTTACGTTAAATCCCGATAGTCTAGCAGTTGAGGGTTAATATTATTAGTAATATTATTATTATTATTATCATTATTTTACTAGGTGAAAATTATGTCCATTTCGTGGATATTTCGTTCCAAAGTTAGCAAACAAATTTGCTTTCTTATAGAAAAAGCAATATATTAATAATATAAAATTTAATTCAAGAAATTCTTTAAAAAGAGGAATTTTAAGTGCAAAAAAATGAAAAAACATCAATTAATTTACGAATTTTTGATCAATTATAAAAGTTATATAGGTCAATCGATTCGTTTTGAAATAAGGAATATGATTTTTTTATTCATTAAGTTGTATTTTTAGCTTGGAAAAAAATTTTGGCAAAAGACGATTTTTATCAATGAAAAAGGTGCTCAACAAAATTTGATTGGGTATTTTCAAAAATCCCTGTGTCCAAATTTAGATATTCACGAGCTTAAAAAGTCATCCAAATTTTATTGAAATCCGTTAAAGCGTTCTCGAGATATCCTGGCGACAAAAAACGCTATACACACACACACACACACATACATCTGGACATTTGCTTAGGAATGAAAATTTACGCTTTTTAGATGAAAATGAGTCGATTTAGACTATTTTTGGAAAATCGAAAATCTTAACGATCACAAAGCTTCCTCTATGAGGAAGCAAAATGGACAAATTTTTCTCAACTGCAAATTTAAATACAATGCAATGAAAAAAAAGAAGACTAAATGGATAATGTAGATTATAATTAAAAATAATGTTGTTTGCGAATACTAAAAGATAAAATAATTACTTTGGAGGTACAAATCTTCAACGCGTTTTAATTTTTTAATATTATCTTTGGAACTGGGAACTTTGACTTCTAAATTTTCATTGTTAAAAATTGCATGCTCTACAATTATTATTGGTAATGAGTTAATGTCATTTGTGGGGGCATTTAATTGCGATGAGTTCCCTGAGTCCTGACAATGACTTTTAGGATCACTTTTATTCGACGCTTGAAATTTTTGAAGCAAATTCAATTTATATTTTGTTTTAAAATCAGAAATAACTTCTTCACCATATTCCTCCGGAATAATTTTAGAAATTTTATCATCAGTTAAGGTAAAAAATCTTGCTTTATCAATGCTGTGAACTACAAAAAATATATACTAAAAACTTTGGCTCAAAACACTATTATTTTATTTTTAAAAATTCCAACTAAAATTCTAAATAATATATATTTTTGAAAATTGAAATCTTTGTAAAACCAAAATATCTTCTGAAGTTTTTGTTTTAAATATTTTTCACAGATTTAATCTTTTTTAACGTTTTTATTTATTTAAACTTTTTTCTTATTAATACATAAAATATATATATATATTATTCGTTTTATTTTGCTTCCTCATAGAGGAAGCTTTGTGATCGTTAAGATTTTCGATTTTCCAAAAATAGTCTAAATCGACTCATTTTCATCTAAAAAGCGTAAATTTTCATTCCTAAGCAAATGTCCAGATGTATGTGTGTGTGTGTGTGTGTATAGCGTTTTTTGTCGCCAGGATATCTCGAGAACGCTTTAACGGATTTCAATAAAATTTGGATGACTTTTTAAGCTCGTGAATATCTAAATTTGGACACAGGGATTTTTGAAAATACCCAATCAAATTTTGTTGAGCACCTTTTTCATCGATAAAAATCGTTTTTTGCCAAAATTTTTTTCCAAGCTAAAAATACAACTTAATGAATAAAAAAATCATATTCCTTATTTCAAAACGAATCGATTGACCTATATAACTTTTATAATTGATCAAAAATTCGTAAATTAATTGATGTTTTTTCATTTTTTTGCACTTAAAATTCCTCTTTTTAAAGAATTTCTTGAATTAAATTTTATATTATTAATATATTGCTTTTTCTATAAGAAAGCAAATTTGTTTGCTAACTTTGGAACGAAATATCCACGAAATGGACATAATTTTCACCTAGTAAAATAATGATAATAATAATAATAATATTACTAATAATATTAACCCTCAACTGCTAGACTATCGGGATTTAACGTAACTGCTAGATTGGGTCTACGGGACCCGAGCGATTTTCAAACGCTGATTGCTCAGAGCCTAATGAACATATCAGGACTTTTTTTTTAAAACATATTGCCAGAACCTGTAGAAAAAGAATATCTAGCTTAAATTAATGTGTCTTTAATATTTTTTTTAATATTTCAAAAAATGTAAAGATATGTTTTTAAAAAGTCGTTTTTTTCAAATAGCTATAGTAACACCAAAAATAGACATAAATAAAATTTCTAAGAGGATTTTTAAAGCTTTAAACATGTACCTTAAGTCTGTTTAAACCATTTTTTGATTGGCTGAAAAAAACATATTTTATGGGAGAAATGAAAATCATCAAATTTGGTTCATTAAGTGAAGTCAACTGAGAAATTTCAACCCATCGAAATATATGTTACTTATCGGTGCCAATTTTTTTTCTGGGACTATTTTGGATGTGAAAGAGAACCATATTATCAAAATTAAAAAAAAAAAAAATTTGAAAAAAAAATTAAAAAAAAATTTCTTTTTGTTGAAATTTTTTTTTGTTGTAAAAATCTATCTCCTCCTACAATTTTTTATATTTTTTTAATGCCAATTTTTTTATATGCCTTTTTTAAGATTTCAAACAAAATAACGTATGGGTTTTAACATTTTTTAATTTTTTCAACAAAAAAAAATTTTTTTAATTGTTTTTTAAAAAAATTTTTTTATTCAAAACCTTTTTTTTTAATCTTGATAATATGTCATTCTTTTACATCCAAAATAATCCCAGAAAAAAAATTTGCACCGATAAGTAACATATTTCGATGGGTTGAAATTTCTCAGGTGACTCCACTTAATGAACCAAATTTGATGATTTTCATTTCTCCCAAAAAATCATGTTTTTTTCAGCCAATCAAAAAGTGGCTTAAACAGACTTAAGGTACATATTAAAAGCTTTAAAAATCCACTTAGAAATTTTATTTATGTCTATTTTTGGTGTTACTATAGCTATTTGAAAAAAACGACTTTTTAAAAAAGTATCTTTACATTTCTTGAAATATTTAAAAAAATATTAAAGACACATTAATTTAAGCTAGATTAACTAAATTAACTAATCAAATTGTTTTAGTATCTTTTTAATCAAAATAATTCATGTTTTTTTAATTTTTGTTTTTATTAACTTAAAATTTTTTAAATATTATTAAATTATTGCTTCCTCTATGAGGAAGCAAATTGTTTTGCTTCCTTGGAAGCGAAGTGTCTATGAAATGGACAGAATTCACACATAGTTATATTTGTATTTATTTCACTTGATGTTTGTAAATGAGGTTAAATTTCAATAAAATATTCTTTAGTTTGTTCTTACAAATAGTCTTTTGAACTAATATATTTTAATTTTAGAGGTAAGTAATAACATATATATTTTTATATATTAAAATATATTTATATATTTTATGTTAATAAAAAAACTAGTTAAAATTAACAAAATGAATACAAATACTTAATTCTACTGTAGGGCTAAACAGGCACTTTGTTTATTTAAGAGTATATTTACTTTCAAATCTTGTACAATTAAAGATTATACAATAAATATTTTTTATGTAATAGCAATAAAACAACTTTGTAAATAAAAATATACATTTCAAATTTCTCTTATACAGTTAAATTGAAAAAACTACAATTATCAAGTATTTGATGTTTCTAAGATTTCCTTAAATGAAAAGAAAATTTTTTGAATCATTTTCAAAGAACATATTATACAATTAAAAATTAAAAAAACTTTATGTGAAAAAATATTTTACAACTTAGCATGTTTGTTTTGATATTAAAATTATTGATTTCCGATAGTAAAACTCTCAATTTAAGTAACTTTAACCTAAAACTTAATGATTTTTTTAAATACAATTAGAAATCGTTTGTAAGTAAAAAAATTGTATAATATTAATAAAAAGAAGTTATTTATACTCAAAAATAAAAATGGTCTTATACTTACATCGAAATATTTGCTGTAAAATTGGTAATTTCCAATCTTTCAAAACGTCACACACATATTCATCCATTTTAATATTAAAATGATGAACCGAAAAAGTCGATACACGAATCGAAAAAACATGTGCCTGACACTGAATGTAAAACTGTAAGACGTAACACTGTGAATTCCAGTGTCAAGAACCAAAAAATACTGCGACTCCACTGTGAATATAACCATTTATGACATCGAAAAGTCAGGTTCCAACTATGACACTCACATTTTTTATGCATGAACCGTGTAAGACTCTTCTGACATCGATTTTAACAGTGTAAATGTTTTTCCGTGCATAAACATGTGCATGTTCCTTTGCACGTCCGTTGTTCCAACAACTAAAGTCATGCGTAAAGCAATCGTCATTAAAAACCATGACTTAGGAAGTCATTTCGGCGCGGAAAGAATGATGAAACGTATTTTACAATTTTATTACTTTCCAGGTATGCGTAAATATGTGAAACAGCATATATATTCGTGTGTCGAATGTCTCTTGGCTAAAAAGAAATCAGGGAAACAACTAGGTGAACCCCATCCCATTCCGCCGGGATCGAGACCATTCGAGGTCGTTAATATTGATCACCTGGGTCCGTTTGTTTCCTCGGGTAAAAGAAATAAATTTATCTTAGCGCTGATATGCAATCTCACAAAATTCGTTCACTTATTTCCGGTTCGTGACGAAAAATCTGCGACGACTGTTCGGAAGATCGACGAGTTCGTGGGATTTTTTGGAGCACCAAAACGCTTCATTACGGACCGAAGCACTGCCTTCACTGCTAAAAATTTTGAAAAATTCTGCCAACGGAATGGCATTAAGCACACACTAAATTCAAGCCGTCATCCACAAGCAAACGGGCAAGTGGAGAGGCTTAATAGGACGATACTTCCGGCGTTGATATCAAGTCTGACTGATCAAGAGGGTAGGCACTGGGACCTCGGTATTAAAGACTTAGAGCGAGATTTGAATTCGTCTATATGCAAAACCACTGGTCGTACCCCATTCAAGATGGTTTTAGGGTACATTCCTCGATTTCAAGAAGGCCTTTCTCGACAATTGACGGAGAACTCTGAGAGCTATTGTTTTCCGGAAGAACTCTGGAAGGAGGTGCGCCAGAAAATTAAAACAGAACAACGCTTATCGAAAGAGAGATACGATGCTAGTCGCGTTAAAAACGTCGTTTATAATGTAGGTGACATTGTGTCCATGAGCAGAAATGCTGAAAGCACGGGTCAATCGACCAAATTACAGCCTCGTAACAAAGGGCCGCTTGTGATTACACAAGTTCTTCCGTCGGACACGTATCGAGTCCAAGGGTTAGTTGCAAGGGGTAGCGGATCTCGGACAAATACAACGGCTCACGTAAGTTGGAGAGGTTACGATACTAGTAGCGACGATGATAGCGAAAGTGAGGACAGATACGATGTTGGCGAGATTATTGAGGAAACTATTACTTCAAATAATAATGATAATGTAGATTCCGTAACAAATCAAAATCACAGCGATAATATTAGGCGTAGTAACAGGGTACGACAAAGTCCCAAGCGGTTTGATAATATGTTATTGTAAAAGTTGTAAATAACGTATTTGTTTTTTTTTCTCTCTCTTTTCTTCCAGAGAATCCAATGTACTCGTAATCATATGTATTTTGTTCTTTTTGCTCACCTCACATTATTTCAAAGCTGTGTGTAAAAATAATTTAACGTAAAATTATTTTTCGATTTTAATTTGAAAAAAAAAAAGAATAAATTAAAAAGAAATTATTGTAACTATATTTCTGCAACAGTTTAAATGCGTTTAGTTTACTTGGAGGCCAAGTAAAGTGTAGGATGGCCGAGTGTTAGAGATTTCACAAAAGGAACTAAGTTTGAATTATAGTGTTTTTGTGTGTTAAGTTGTCACTAATTTTGAGTTGGCAACGGTGTGTGGATTGTCGATGCGTCGACGCGGGAGCGCGAGTTTGCGCACTCCAGATGAAGCTTGGCTTTTTTAGCGAAAGCATGTTCTTGCATAACGTGACGAGAACGTATGTAGTTTTAGCTAAACGTGGCGTTCGAGAGTTCTATGTGATTTTGGTGATCTTTGGTGGAAGCTCAGCTAGTGTGACGAGCGATTGATCTGTTCAGATTTCTCTACATTTTATTTACTTAATAAATAAGAATTGTTTTACTTTCTATCTCTTGTCGTTTTATTGACTCGTTTGAGTGATCTATTTACTTTGATATAAATATCCTGAACTGAAAGTTAAGATTCTAATATAATTTTTTTTTTTTTTTTAGAAAAAGAGCGGCAAATCCCGAGAATGTATCAAATTCCTACTCCTTAAGTAAAGTTATACTCACTTTCAAAAAGAAAATTGAACCAACGCTGATCCTAGCTAAATTCTATAATTCAATGCAAAAATGTGGATGCGGAATTAAACCTTTGCACGTTTAACGTATATAATCAAATTTAATATAAAATTATGAAATATAAACTATCATCTATAACCCAGTATATAACTTTGGATAATTTGGAACTTCTTTTTAATGATCCGATAATTTAACTATAGGTTAAAGGACGCTATAGATTTCATACCATTAAGAATTTTTATAGACGCTTTTAAAAATTATATCAACATATTCTTTAATTAATTACTTATGTACTGATAAAAAACTACCTTCACTATATTTTACTTCACAAAAAACGTTTTCTTGATTATGTTCCACTTAAAACAAAATTTCGAAGTGTAATCGCACTTTGTCGACGGAAAGCGTATAAAATGGAGAAAAACAGATGAATATTTAGCACAGGATATTTATGACGAATGTAAAATACAACAGGCTGTATTTTATTAATATAATACGTGCACAATTTTCGTTCCAAACAAAAAAATTTAAGCCCAGACAGAAATTCCACATTCAAACTAAATTTCAACATTTCACACCGATAAATAACATGTGTACCATAAATTCTAGTACCCATTGTAAATATCTAACCAGATGTATTTTTACTACGTGTCACGTGAAGCGTTTTATTTCCAAGGTGACACAACATTTTTACGATTAGCTTGTAGAAAATTACATCGGCTGTCATACTGCAACGCCACACGCTGTAAAAATATAACACGAACGTTTTTCCTCCACACAGCCGTACTTTCACCACGTATGACGTTGAATTTCTCCAGTCAGAATGTACGGTGCGAAACGTTAAAATGCATTGCACTGTAATTCTGCAGGTATTATTTTTTACAGTGATACTAATTGAAAAAATTAAAAAGGCTAATATTTGCACAAAATGTAGTATGTTTTCAAAAGGTTTTTTCCTCCTCTTTTCAATGGTGCAAACAAATTTCTTAAAATTTCAAAATACAACCTATTTTAAAAAAAAAAGATTTTTTTTTACTTTTTTTGAAAAAAGACATTTCTTTTCTTTTTTTTTCTTTTAAAATAAAGCTTAGTATGTGCACTTGAAAACACGAAATAAAATAAATGTCCTTTTTCTTTGTTTTTGTATTATTAATTAAGTAATTAATAAACTAGGTGAGAATTATGTCCATTTCATGGACATTTCGCTTCCAAGTAAGTAAAATAATTTGCTTCCTCATAGAGGAAGCAAGAAATTAATAATATATAAGTTAGTTAGGGAAGTAGTTAAAAAAAAATTTTTAATGCAAAAAAATGTAAAAACAAGAATTAATTTACGAATTTTTGATCAATTATAAAAGTTATATAGGTCAATCGATTCGTTTTGAGATAAGGAATATAATTTTTGTATTCATTAAGTTGTATTTTGTTCTCGAGATATCTTGTACACAAAAAACGATATACGAACACACACACACAGTACATACATACACACACACACATCTGGACATTTGCTTAGGAATGAAAATTTACGCTTTTTAGATGAAAATCAGTCGATTTAGATTATTTTTGGAAAATCGAAAATCTTAACGATCACAAAGCTTCCTCTATGTAAAGCTTATCAAATTCCGGATCCAACAAGCATAATTTGAAGTATTTTTGATAAATGAATGCTAAATAAATACACATTTTTCAAAAAAATAGGTTAAATTTTAAAAATTTAAAAAAATTTTTCGCACCATTGAAAAGAGGAGGAAAAAACCTTCCGAAAACATATAGGTCAAATTTTTGTCTACCCTGTTGCATAATAGTTATGATTTTTCAAAAAATCCCCTCTTCACACTTGACCAGAATCTTCAACCCCCTCCCCCTTCTACAATTTTCATTAGAATTTCATAATAATTGGTGGTTTAAGTACTGATTTATAATACTACATTTTGTGCAAATATTAAAATATAATATTTTTGTGTTCCAAATAAAATTTTTTTTTTCTTTAAAATTGTGTACTTCCAAATTTAGCGCGCCTAAAATCATAACGCCAGGGGCGGTCGCCCCTTTGGCCCCCCCTTGAAACGGCCCTGCCAGTATCAACATTATCAGCGGACAGTCGCCGTTTGCTGTTTTCATTCACAATACGACTATCATAATTTAAATTCCAAAAGTCGTATATTTTATATTTTAAAAGTAGTTTATAAGTATATCATTATACACAGAAAAGAACAAAGTTTTTAAAAATTAATACGTTGGTTTGATAAAAGTATTTAATAGTTTAAATAAAATGATTACTCGGCAAATGGTTCTTTATTTTGACCGAACTCCAATTATCGAGTTACGTTTCCTTAACAACACTTTCTATTGTTTTTATGGGGTTAAAAATCCCTTGTGTTTACAAACGTCAAAGAAGAAACAGGTAAGATACTTTAATTTCAAAAGAATATAAAGTTTTTTTTATAATACATGTGTTTATTTGTGTTTTTAATCAAAAGCTTAAATAAATAATCATTTTTTAATTCCTAAATTTTAAGTAATAGCATTTTTTTAAAGTAAACCCGGTTGTATGGTAAATCCAGCCATTCGAATCATATTTACCATACGAACCTGACTTGATCGCGTGGTAAATCCAGTCGTTTCTGTCAGCTTTTACTTTTTAATATTTTAACAAACTATCAAAATTATTTTCATAACTGTCATTTTTACACGTCAAAACACCCCTGCTTTCAATTTACATCATAAACTCTGCTCATATAACCTCAATTCAATCACGGCAACAGAATTGAATTTTACACAATAGGAAATAATACGGGAAAACATCACAATTCGGTATATACACCAGACCGAGTACAGGTCTCGTTACTTACCTTTACCTTATTTTTTTTTTACTGGGAAGTCAATGCACCTGTGCATGATTTTATCCAGAATCATGTACAAGTTCAGTAGATGATCTTGTACACGGATTTACAACCGGGTTTACTTTAAAAAAATGCTATTACTTAAAATTTAGGAATTAAAAAATGATTATTTATTTAAGCTTTTGATTAAAAACACAAATAAACACATGTATTATAAAAAAAACTTTATATTCTTTTGAAATTAAAGTATCTTACCTGTTTCTTCTTTGACGTTTGTAAACACAAGGGATTTTTAACTCCATAAAAACAATAGAAAGTGTTGTTAAGGAAACGTAACTCGATAATTGGAGTTCGGTCAAAATAAAGAACCATTTGCCGAGTAATCATTTTATTTAAACTATTAAATACTTTTATCAAACCAACGTATTAATTTTTCAAAACTTTGTTCTTTTCTGTGTATAATGATATACTTATAAACTACTTTTAAAATATAAAATATACGACTTTTGGAATTTAAATTATGATAGTCGTATTGTGAATGAAAACAGCAAACGGCGACTGTCCGCTGATAATGTTGATACTGGCAGGGCCGTTTCAAGGGGGGGCCAAAGGGGCGACCGCCCCTGGCGTTATGATTTTAGGCGCGCTAAATTTGGAAGTACACAATTTTAAAGAAAAAAAAAATTTTATTTGGAACACAAAAATATTATATTTTAATATTTGCACAAAATGTAGTATTATAAATCAGTACTTAAACCACCAATTATTATGAAATTCTAATGAAAATTGTAGAAGGGGGAGGGGGTTGAAGATTCTGGTCAAGTGTGAAGAGGGGATTTTTTGAAAAATCATAACTATTATGCAACAGGGTAGACAAAAATTTGACCTATATGTTTTCGGAAGGTTTTTTCCTCCTCTTTTCAATGGTGCGAAAAATTTTTTTAAATTTTTAAAATTTAACCTATTTTTTTGAAAAATGTGTATTTATTTAGCATTCATTTATCAAAAATACTTCAAATTATGCTTGTTGGATCCGGAATTTGATAAGCTTTACATAGAGGAAGCTTTGTGATCGTTAAGATTTTCGATTTTCCAAAAATAATCTAAATCGACTGATTTTCATCTAAAAAGCGTAAATTTTCATTCCTAAGCAAATGTCCAGATGTGTGTGTGTGTGTATAGCGTTTTTTGTGTACAAGATATCTCGAGAACGCTTGAACGGATGTCAATAAAATTTGGATGACTTATTAAACTCAGGAATATCTAAGTTTGGACACATGGATTTTTGAAAATACTCAATCAAATTCTTTTAAACACCTTCTTTCATAGAAAAAAATCGTTATTTGTCGAAAATTTTTTCATTTCAAAAATACAACTTAATGAATACAAAAATTATATTCGTTATCTCAAAACGAATCGATTGACCTATATAACTTTTATAATTGATCAAAAATTCGTAAAATAATTCTTGTTTTTACATTTTTTTGCATAAAAAAATTTTTTTTAACTACTTCCCTAACTAACTTATATATTATTAATATATTGCTTTCTCTATAAGAAAGCAAATTATTTTGCTTACTTGGAAGCGAAATGTGCATGAAATGGACATAATTCTCACCTAGTTTATTAATTACTTAATTAATAATACAAAAACAAAGAAAAAGGACATTTATTTTATTTCGTGTTTTCAAGTGCACATATTAAGCTTTATTTTAAAAGGAAAAAAATAGAAAAGAAATGTCTTTTTTCAAAAAAAGTAAAAAAAAATCTTTTTTTTTTAAAATAGGTTAAATTTTGAAATTTTAAGAAATTTGTTTGCACCATTGAAAAGAGGAGAAAAAAACCTTTCGAAAACATAAAAGTTATATTTTTGTCCACCCTGTTGCATAATAGTTATGATTTTTCAAAAAATCCCCTCTTCACACTTGACCAGAATCTTCAACCCCCTCCCTCTTCTTCAATTTTTATTAGAATTTCATAATAATTGCGTGGTCTAAGTACTGTCATACAATACTACATTTTGTGTAAATATTAGCCCTTTTAATTTTTTTAATTAGTATCACTGTAAAAAATAATACCTGCAGAATTACAGTGCAATGCATTTTAACGTTTCGCACCGTACATTCTGACTGGAGAAATTCAACGTCATACGTGGTGAAAGTACGGCTGTGTGGAGGAAAAACGTTCGTGTTATATTTTTACAGCGTGTGGCGTTGCAGTATGACAGCCGATGTAATTTTCTACAAGCTAATCGTAAAAATGTTGTGTCACCTTGGAAATAAAACGCTTCACGTGACACGTAGTAAAAATACATCTGGTTAGATATTTACAATGGGTACTAGAATTTATGGTACACATGTTATTTATCGGTGTGAATTGTTGAAATTTAGTTTGAATGTGGAATTTCTGTCTGGGCTTAAATTTTTTTGTTTGGAACGAAAATTGTGCACGTATTATATTAATAAAATACAGTCTGTTGTATTTTACATTCGTCATAAATATCCTGTGCTAAATATTCATCTGTTTTTCTCCATTTTATACGCTTTCCGTCGACAAAGTGCGATTACACTTCGAAATTTTGTTTTAAGTGGAACATAATCAAGAAAACGTTTTTTGTGAAGTAAAATATAGTGAAGGTAGTTTTTTATCAGTACATAAGTAATTAATTAAAGAATATATTGATATAATTTTTAAAAGCGTCTATAAAAATTCTTAATGGTATGAAATCTATAGCGTCCTTTAACCTATAGTTAAATTATCGGATCATTAAAAAGAAGTTCCAAATTATCCAAAGTTATATACTGGGTTATAGATGATAGTTTATATTCCATAATTTTATATTAAATTTGATTATATACGTTAAACGTGAAAAGGTTTAATTCCGCATCCACATTTTTGCATTGAATTATAGAATTTAGCTAGGATCAGCGTTGGTTGAATTTTCTTTTTGAAAGTGAGTATAACTTTACTTAAGGAGTAGAAATTTGATACATTCTCGGGATTTGCCGCTCTTTTTCTAAAAAAAAAAAAAAATTATATTAGAATCTTAACTTTCAGTTCAGGATATTTATATCAAAGTTAATAGATCACTCAAACGAGTCAATAAAACGACAAGAGATAGAAAGTAAAACAATTCTAATTTATTAAGTAATTAAAATGTAGAGAAATCTGAACAGATCAATCGCTCATCACACTAGCTGAGCTTCCACCAAAGATCACCAAAATCACATAGAACTCTCGAACGCCAGTTTAGCTAAAACTACATACGTTCTCGTCACGTTATACAAAAACATGCTTTCGCTACAAAAGCCAAGCTTTATCTGGAGTGCGCAAACTCGCGCTCCCGCGTCGACGCATCGACAATCCACACACCGTTGCCAACTCAAAATTAGTGACAACTTAACACACAAAAACACTATAATTCAAACTTAGTTCCTTTTGTGAAATCTCTAACAATTACAATAAAAGTGAAGTTTTCTATTTCTAAAAGCAAAATAGTAGTTTTTAACCTAACTTTTTCTTAATCATAAGCAAAACGTAAATAGATACAAAATTTATGAATAGCACGTAGAATCACAAAGGGAATGTAGAAATACGGTCGCTTGTAAATTCACACTATAATAAAAATATACAGTCAGATCATCAATTTACAACGCATTATGTATTTCGTCGTACAGTTAGCATTTTTACTACGTGTCACGTGAAGCGATTTATTTCCATCGTGTCACGATGTAAAAATACAACGAAATTTTTTACAGTGCTACACTTGAGAAATTTTGCCCCATAGACTAAGAAAATGCTATTAAAGCTTCTATTTATAAAAAAAACTTTTAAATTAAATGCATTCTTAAGTTTTACAAATAAAAAAAAAGAAAATTCTAAAGTATTAAATACTATTTAAAACATGTATCTCTCATAAAAATGTCAAGGTATCCCAACTCTAAATTATTTTAATCCAAAATTTACTGCACAACTTTTCTCAACAGTGCACAGTGGACCGGACTGTATGAAAATGCGGACAAAAGTCAGAATCTCATTTGATTGAGCTAAAAGTGTTCACTCACGGCTTTTTGGGGTCGCTGATTACGATTCTGACATTAGTTTTATGAAATTCAAAATGGCGGATCCAATATGGCGGACTAATTTATAAAAAATTTTCGGATTTATTTAAAACTTTGTATCTAGAGGTTTTTGGGGTCACTGATTACGATTCGGACATTAGTTTTATGAAATTCAAAATGGCGGATCCAATATGGCGGACTAATTTATAAAAAATTTTCGGATTTTCTTAAAACTTTGCATCTAGTGGTTTTTGGGGTCGCTGATTACGATTCTGACATTAGTTTTATGAAATTCAAAATGGCGGATCCAATATGGCGGACTAATTTATAAAAAATTTTCGGATTTTCTTAAAACTTTGCATCTAGAGGTTTTTGGGGTCGCTGATTACGATTCTGACATTAGTTTTATGAAATTCAAAATGGCGGATCCAATATAGCGGACTAATTTATAAAAAAATTTCGGATTTTCTTAAAACTTTGTATCTAGAGATTTTTGTGGTCACTGATTACAAATCTGACATTAGTTTTAAGAAATTCAAAATTGCAGATTCAATATGGCGACTGATTTATAAAAACTTGTTGGAGTTTTTTGAACATTAGTACCTGGAGGATTATGAAGTCTTTAGTTACGATGATTTACAAATGTTATTAACAATTGCTATTTTAAGTAACATTTATTTTCAAAAATTTAAAGATGGTGTGCGCAAATATGGTGGAGGAATTTTCTTTGAAATGTTTGGACTTTCTTAAAACTTTGTACTTTGGTTTTTTATGGTCGATTTTTACGTGTTTGTGTTTAGGTTTACAAAAGACAGAAAGATAGATGAATTATGGAGAGCAGAATTCATAGAACTTTCATATAACAGCAAACTCAAATTTAAAAATGTTTAAATTATAGTAGGTAATTATAAATGACATATTTGTTACTTTCGTAACTAGCTGGTAAATATGCT
The DNA here is from genome assembly GCA_037103525.1 of Ganaspis brasiliensis. Lineage (NCBI taxonomy): Eukaryota > Metazoa > Arthropoda > Insecta > Hymenoptera > Figitidae > Ganaspis > Ganaspis brasiliensis. Next base: position 1,285,919 of record JAZKLR010000486.1, read on the forward strand.
TTATTCAGTTTTTCACGACCCCAGAGAGCACCCCGTGGAGGTTTACAATAAGATTAAGCTCTCTTTGTTTTTTTTTAATTTTTAATTTTTTTTGTATTTCTTTGAAAATTTTTATTAGAATCTTTAAAAGTAGATGTAGAAAATTTCGAACAAAATATTAAAAGTTAAAATTTAAATGGAACTTAAAAAGGAATTCCTTTCCGTTAGCGGTAGTTTTATTAATAAAATTGCAAATTTTATTTAGCAATCACTTTCAGTTTCTGAAAAACTGTTCTCATTTTCTGAGGTGTAAAGTGATTGATCATCTGGTATTATCAGTAAAGCCTTCACTTCTTTTGATAGAGGCTGTGAGGGTTTTTTAGCAATTGCCGTTTTCGATAGGATCACTGGATCAGATGAAACTAGTAAAACATTCATTAAATCAGTCATAGTATCCTTTCTTGAAGTCTTTCGTGTATTGTTTTCTCTAAATTTTTTCGTGTCTTTATTACGAGACTCTTGAGCCTCTTTAGAAAGTTGTCCAATTGGTAACAAAGCAGATTTTATTATAGATGCTCCATGAATCAATATCATATGGACGGAAGCTGGCATATAACACCAGTTATATAATTCTACATAGAGCCTGGCAGTATCGAGGGCATATGCTTCAATATTTTTGACATTAATTTCCAAACTAGAAGATATAGCTTGTAAAATTTTGGCAAAGCGTTTTATTAAACGTATATCAATGCCGGTTATTTCAGATGATGTAACTGGATCACTGAAAAATCTACGTGCTGTGTTACCATCGTTCGTTGTTCCGCTCCCTTGAGTTTTAGGAACATCAACTAGCAAACCCATCTTATTCTTAAAATCTTTTTGAATGACAGCTTTTCTCTCATTAAAGCTAGCTTTTTCCGACAAACTTCGAACCTGCCACTTTCTAAATTTAAATGGATAGGAGATATGCAAAAGACATTCAAAATATCTAATCTTGGCATGTAGAGAAGACAAACCAAACTCAAACGTTGAAGGATCAGCTTCTTTTTGAATTGCTTTTTCCATGTTGTTCATTGCAGTTGGTAATGCGCCGCAAACATAACATTTTTGAGCTGAGGATGTCTCGGTCAGAGCATTGCAGACTTTGCCATCTACCATGGTAAGCAGCATTTGATAAGAAATAGATATACCGTTCAATTTATCATGTTTAATTGTACTTGGTACTAATTTATCTATTTGGCTTTGAATGTGAGCTTTTCCCAACAATGAAACTTCAGTTTTATTTACACTGGATTCATATACACTGGATTCTAATTGGCAAACAAATTCTGCTAGATGATGGACGATCATTTTTCCACACTATTATTTTTTCTGATAAATCTGACTCTCGAGTGTACAACTCTAAGGGTACAAGGGAAGTTATCAAAAGATTTTGGTCGTTACAGTCTTCAAGCGATCGCTGTTTATATGCCGAATGCCCGGAAGTTCCATCAAAACCCCACTTTATGGATAAAATCAGATTCGAGAGACATGTTGAAGGAATTGTATGCATAACGGGTTCCAACATTGTAAATAAACATTTTGCTAAGTGATCAAGAAGAGATTGTAACTGAATTTCAGCGCTTTTTTCGCTAACTGTAATGTTGTCTGGGTAACATCTTTTCTTAGCTTCCCTAATCTTATGATAAAAAGGATACATATCATCACCTCTTGCTTTTGCACCAGACCTAATACTAAGATATTGGTGTTTAGTCAACTTGTTAGCCACCATAAAAGCCAAAGATTCATTGTCTGTATAAGGTATAAAAGTTTTAAGGGGCTTTTGAGTCACTGTTACCATTGCAGAAGAAGAAAGTGCTACTTCTCGTACTAAGTCTGCACCTGAAGTATTACCTTCCGAACGTAGATTCATTGATGCAGCATATGCTAGTTCCGATCCTGTTGATTGGCGTAAAACAATTACCTTTCGTCTTTTAGAACGCTCACAAACCTCATCAAATTGCTTCAGTGGTCGTCCTATTTTGGTACTCACACTACTGTTGATACTAGCAGCAGAAAGAGACGGAAACGTGACTTTTTCAGCTAACCAAGATTCATTCTCGTTTAAAACACGATCCCAATGTTTATGAGATTTGTCTAGCTTTCTAGAAATATCTTTTCAGAAATTTTGAATAATTTGTAAAATCTGATTCTTTAATTCTTTTGCACAATTTTGATATTCCAATTTCTCAATTACAAAGTTTTGTAGCTGAATTCTCCTACTTTCAAAATTTTGGTTTTTTAAAGATTTTAAAAAAAGAATAAATCCTTTCTTGTGGGACTGAACGACATTTTATATAGTGTACAGTGACAGTAATATGAATATTTATAATTTACTAATGTATATAAATATGTATACAAACACAATACAAAGAAATAGGAACTAATTTAATTTAATCCCATTTTCAGTTGCAAACGTTTGCAATCGCAATTTCAGTTTTATATTAAAAAGGAGGGTTCTACTAGTAACATACAAATGGAGTTTGGATGGAAGCTGGTGGAAGGACCAAAATAATGAAGTTTAAAATTATTATTATTTAATAAACGTCTGTATTTTCCTAATCAAACGATAATTTCATTCAGCATAATTAGGCAGAATGATCAAAGTTTGTTTTTAAATGTAATTTATAATTATTGTGAAATATTAGATAGACAATTCAATCTCAAAAATTAGCTTAAAACAAAAATATTCGTTATCTTTATTAAATAGGTATTGCACGAATTTTCATTTTCAACCTTAAGAACTTCTGTGTAAAAAAGTTTAAAATTATTCAATAATTTTAGAAAATATATCTCAAATAGTAAAGAAATCATGTGTAAAAGAAAATTTTCAATTTAGAAATCGTTGCAAAATCGGACTTTTGTCCGCACGCTGGCCCACTGTGCAGTGACGCTTTTATCTAAATAAAATTATATTTTTAGGTTTTTAATAAGGTGAGTAAATGTAAAAATTTTACTCAGAATGGGAAAATAGATGAAGAGGGGGGGGGGGGGGGCCGATTGAAAGTTTTGACCCGGGTGAAAATTTTCCTAGACACGGCCCTGGATACTGCATATTAAAACATTTAATTCTACAAAAATGGTCTTTAATCATGTAAAAAAATATTTTTATATGTTTACACAAATTATTCATTGATAATGTAATACAATTATATTTTATATTTATAGTGTGATTTTCTTTTTATAAGCAAAAGTAGTCAGTGGGACTCGACAATTGGTACCGACTCGGTAATTGGTTCCTTCACCCAACTTAAAATTTTTCGGGAGTTTATCAAGAAAAAATTCGTTTCATTTTTTTATGGAAATAATTTTTTACATTTACATAAATCTACTCTTTTTCTGAATTGAAAATGATTTTGATTCAAGTTTTATTATAAAAATGTAATACATTATCGTTTTTTAAAAATATAATGTTATTGTACCAATTTGTGCTCACACATGAAAAATGCATGGCAATTGTAACTTTTTTCTTGACTTGTCAAAATAGACAACAATACACGGAAAAAAATTATTCATGAATAAGTACGAAATTTATTCATAAGTTTGGGGCAATAGAGAAAATTTGACGATTCTTGATAAACTTTCATTACCAATTCACGAAAATTCAGAGGAAATCGCGGAACTGTAAAGTATAGAAACTAAAATTTGTTTCAGCACTTTATATTTCAGTAAATACTACTGAAACGGTTCCTGACTTTTATACATTAGGAGACGTGGCCTCAAGCCCACTGTCTTGTAGCGCACTGCAAGCCGTTGCTCGTATATAACGTACATGTAAAGACTTGCAACTGCGCCAGTGGCCTGGTGGATACAGCGTTCAGCTTTAGAGTGAGGGATCGCGAGTTCAAGTCTTCCAGCTTCGGATTTTTCGGTTTCAGATTTTTAAATGTTTCATTTAAATCATCAATCTGCAGTAAATAGTATGTTTGAAATCGGACAGACAGGAGTCAAAATATAAATTTTATTTTCCATCTAATCTATAAGAATTTTTCAGGAACTAGTTTAACATTTACCTAAAATGTTTAGATTTGAATTAGTACTGAATTTCCATGCTTGCCCCAAACTCAAGCACAAAGTTCCTTAATATTTCAAGAATTATTTCTTTCCGTGTACTATGGTTTTTCTGTAAAATTTTATGTTTTGAAGTAAACCAGGATCATAAAACACAAATCAACACGAAGAAAATAAAAAATTAAATTGAAAATATATATTTTTTACACTATTTTCGTATTATTTTTATTTTATTTTGAGCATTTAAATTCAGTTGAGTACAAATTGGTACAAGGACAAAAATTGAGACATTTACCTTAATTCTCAGTTAATTTTAATTATTTTTCTATTAAAATTTTATAATTATTCATTAATTTTTGAATTACTTTTAAATTGTGTCGATTATTCTGGCATTTTTGAATTTTTTTACAATATTCAATAAATATTATTATTTGTCAATTATTTCTTCCATATTCAATAATTCTATGTTTTTTACAAATATTTTTTTCAAAAATCCGATATTTTCCTCTATTTTCAATTATTTTATGCAATTTCACATAATTTTTGTCTTCTTTAGTTATTTTCTATTGAATTTCAATTCCATTTTTAATTTTTCAATTATTTTCTTCAATTTTGCTTCCTCATAAAGGAAGCTTTGTGATCGTTAAGATTTTCGATTTTCCAAAAATAGTCTAAATCGACTCATTTTCATCTAAAAAGCGTAAATTTTCATTCCTAAGCAAATGTCCAGATGTGTGTGTGTGTGTGTGTGTATAGCGTTTTTTGTGTACAAGATATCTCGAGAACGCTTCAACGGATTTCAATAAAATTTGGATGACTTTTTAAGCTCGTGAATATCTAAATTTGGACACAGGGATTTTTGAAAATACCCAATCAAATTTTGTTGAGCACCTTTTTTCATCGAAAAAAATCGTTTTTTGCCAAAATTTTTTTCCAAGCTAAAAATACAACTTAATGAATAAAAAAATCATATTCCTTATCTCAAAACGAATCGATTGACCTATATAACTTTTATAATTGATCAAAAATTCGTAAATTAATTGATGTTTTTTCATTTTTTTGCACTTAAAATTCCTTTTTTTAAAGAATTTCTCTAATTAAATTTTATATTATTAATATATTGCTTTCTCTATAAGAAAGCAAATTTGTTTGCTAACTTTGAAACGAAATATCCACGAAATGGACATAATTTCCACTAGTAAAATAATGGTAATAATAATAATAATAATAATAATATTACTAATAATATTAACCCTCAACTGCTAAACTATCGGGATTTAACGTAACTGCTAGATTGGGTCTACGGGACCCGAGCGATTTTCAAACGCTGATTGCTCAGAGCCTAATGAACATATCGGGACGTCTTTTTTTAAAACTTATTGCCAGAACCTGTAGAAAAAGAATATCTAGCTTAAATTAATGTGTCTTTAATATTTTTTTTAATATTTCAAGAAATGTAAAGATACTTTTTTAAAAAGTCGTTTTTTTCAAATAGCTATAGTAACACCAAAATTAGACATAAATAAAATTTCTAATTGGTTTTTTAAAGCTTTAAACATGTACCTTAAGTCTGTTTAAGCCATTTTTTGATTGGCTGAAAAAAACATTTTTTTTGGGAGAAATGAAAATCATCAAATTTGGTTCATTAAGTGGAGTCACCTGAGAAATTTCAACCCATCGAAATATATGTTACTTATCGGTGCCAATTTTTTTTCTGGGACTATTTTGGATGTAAAAGAATGCCATATTATCAAAATTAAAAACAAAAAAAATTTTTAAAAAAAAAATTTCTTTTTGTTGAAATTTTTTTTTTTTTTTTTGTAAAAATCTATCTCCTCCTACAATTTTTCATATTTTTTTAATGCCAATTTTTTTATATGCCTTTTTTAAGATTTCAAACAAAATATCGTATGGGTTTTAACATTTTTTAATTTTTTCAACAAAAAAAAATTTTTTTAAATTTTTTTTTCAAAAAAATTTGTATTCAAAATTTTTTTTTTGAATCTTGATAATATGGCATTCTTTTACATCCAAAATAATCCCAGAAAAAAAATTTGCACCAATAAGTAACATATTTCGATTATTGCTTGCCAATTTATTTATTTATGTGTATGTGTATTTATGTATACGTACATCTGTGTGGGTAAATGTGTATGCGTGCATAAAGTTTTTTGTAGAGGATTTTCCATAAAATTTAAATTGGTTATTAAAATCATAAATATCTAAATTTGAACTTAGGGATTTTTGAAATTAACTAATCAAATTGTTTTAGTATCTTTTTAATCAAAATAATTCATGTTTTTTTAATTTTTGTTTTTATTACCTTAAAATATTTAAAATATTATTAAATTATTGCTTCCTCTATGAGGAAGCAAATTGTTTTGCTTCCTTGGAAGCGAAGTGTCCATGAAATGGACAGAATTCACGCCTAGTTCAATTTTTCTTTCGATTTTTATTTAATTTCTCAATATTAAACAATTCTCGGACTTATTCCAATTATTTTATTCAATTATTAAAAATAGTTTTTAAATTGTAATTCAATCGTTTACTTCTACAAATATTTTCTACAATCCTTATTTATTTTCTTTAAATTCTAATTCCAAGTATTTTCTTTACTATTCGAAAATTCTCGCCATTTCTCAATTATTTTTTCGAGTATCAATAAGTTTCTTTAATATGAAATACAATTGTTCAATAACTTCGTTCAATTTTCTAACCAATTCTTTAATTTTTAATTCGGTTTTTTAGTTTTTAAATATTTTCTCCTATATTCAATAATTCTCGCCTTTTTTCAATAGCTCTTTTAAATTTGTAATTATAATCTTTAAATTTCAATTACATTTTTTAATTTTTAGTGATTTTCTTGAATTACAAAATATATTCTTCGATTTTCAATCTAATTATTCAATTTGCAATTATTTATTCCAACAATTATTCCTACAATTTCCTTAATTTTTTAATTTGAAATTATATTATTTTAGGGTTAATCCACTGACTTTCGTCTGAGGGCTGTTGCGACCATATTTTTAAAAAATTTAGTTTTATAATATGAGAAACTCCAACATCTTCTGAAGTCAGTAAGCATATTACAATGGTATAAATTTTATTGCTTTTCGTGTTATTACTAATCAAAAAATGAAGGTTCACAACTTTATTTGTAACCTTAAATCTGATGCTTTTTTTTAAGATATCCCAAGCAGCACGTAATATTACATGAATATCACAGTCACATCATATTGTAATATTCGTAATATTACGGGGTGATATTACAGTGATATTGACGTGATATTGAAATGTCCGCCTCAAGGTAATATTACAAGTAATATTACAGTGATATTAGAAATATTTATTTATTTTACTATTTATTTTACATTAAATAAAATATTTTAAAAAAATCCAGTTCACACGGGGTTCGAAAACGCAACGTTCGACACGACGTGAATACGCCTTGTACCTCTCGGCCATCTAGCTCTTGGAATATAGTTTAGAAAGTGTTCTTCATATTGTACCAAAGAGAATAGATTTCATTTTATTCGCGCCGCGTCTATCTCTCACCATCTAAGCTAAATCAATTGTTTTGGTAATAGTTGAAGTTATTATTAGCCATAAGTGACGCGGTGTTTGATTAAAACTCAAAGTATCGTTTTCTCTTGATTTTCCTCGTGAAAATTAAGTGGAAAAGCGGTCGAGGTAAAAACGTGCGTAGCAACAAGGAGACCGGTAAAACAAAATGGCCGCCAACAGCCAAAACGAAAACTATGTCAAGTGAATTCAAAGTTTTAAACATAGTTAGTGATTTATTTCTGCTAGTGAATATATCCTGTCTATCAGGGGCGTGGGTGTTCATACCAGAATTATATTCAGGATTAAGTGGTGCTGAAGTGAAATCAGTCAACTACGACAAAGTGAACTCGCCCCCGAGCGCAATATTTGATTCGAGTAAAATAGTGCAAGTTTCAACGATATTGAATTACAATATGATCCCGAAACAGAGAGGGACAGGCCGTCTCACATTCAATACAGCGACAAGCAGATACGGTGATAGAAGAGAGAGAGAGTACTGACAGTTAAAAACATTAAAGAACTAGCCACGACAGAAGAGGGAGCTGCAACAGTCGTGCGATTATTAAAAAGTCTAAAACCGAAAGATACAAAAGAATACTCGCCTAACGTATTCAAAAAGCACAAACCTAAAATCCAAAACAAACCTCCACCTCAGAAAGAAAACGATTCTAACCTTCAAAAGATAATCGAAAATAACCTACCAACAGTAAATAACGAAGCCAAGATAATGGCTGAAAATAATATCGACGAGGGGACAATCAAACAACTTGATGAATTCCCAAATCAAGTAGTAAACAAATCATTAATTCCAGAAGCAAATAGAGAATTAAGTGAAGACAATCTGATAAATCTTATCAAAGCAGTAGAAGGAGACAAAATCACTCAAAATAAACAAACAATTACAATGATTAATGAGATAAACTCAGCCGAGGAAAATCCTACCAATACCAGCAAAATCAAATAAAAAATACAAATGCAGTAAAGAGGCCAACGACCAATGAGGACCTAAAAAACATCGAGGAGGACATCGAACTATTGAAAAGAGAAATGGGCGAAAAATGGAGTGAAAACAACGCAGTAACGAAGAAGAGGAAAATAGACAAAAAGCAAAGTAAAGAGGAGGCTAGAAATTCAGCGGTACCCACGTGCAGCCCAGCTGACAACATGGTGCATCCAGCTGACAGCGCATCAACATCAATAACGGTAACGGTAAAGTCGCCGGGTAAAAGCGAGGTAAATGATAAGCAATCTTATAATGATTTTCAAAAATTAAGTAAATTTAAATTTAAAACTAGACTACCACCTTTTATTATATTAAATGTGAAAATAATGATGTTAGCCGAATTAATTGCCAAAGTAATCCCAACTCAAAATTTCATTTGTAAAAACCTTGCAGAAAAGAAATAAGCATTATTTGTATTAACTTACGAGGATTTTAAAACTGTGTTCAAATTGCTTAAAGATATCAAAATAGAGTTCCACTCAAAGCCTCCACAAGAGGTAAAAATTTTCTCGTCGATACTAAGAGGAGTTGCCGGAGAGTTTAGTGAGGAAGAGGTAAGGGCAGAAATTGACAAATTAAATTTAAAAAAAGTAAATATCGTTAGTTTGAAAAAAATTAAGATTCAAGAATTCTTTAAAGTAAATAGGGGGGGGGGGGGAGAAGCCTTCCTCATTAGAATAACCGGCGACAGCAATAACGCGGAACTAACAGCGGTAACGAGGCTGGCAAACCAGGTTGTTTGGTAGGACAAAATCATTAATAAAAATATTATACAATGTTACAATTGCCAAAGGGTGGGCCATTCAGCAAAATTTTGTAATAGATTAAACAGATGTGTTAAATGTCCAGAACCTCACCCCCCTGGAGCACGTAAAGCAAAAAAAGAGTTTGAAAATTTAAATATGACACCATATTGTGTAAACTGCAAACAGCCTGGTCACCCGGCCTCGTATAGGGGCTGTCCCACGTTGATGAACAATATTGAAAAATTTAATACGAAGCAATTAGCAATTAAATTGCGAATTGAAAAAAAACCAAACAGTTGGAAAAGCTAGTAAGACCAGGTCGCTCATTTTCAGAAACAGTTAAAGGTGTACACAAACAAAGTGACATTAATCCATCTGATTTGTCTAAAATAAATAACAAAAAAGCTCGATTTTAATTAATGATAAAATGTCACAGAATAACACAGAAGGAAATTATAGTAGTGATGTAAATGCAAGATGGTTAATTGAAAAACCAAATGATGTAAATTTTAAGGCATTAAATGGAAATAAAATAATTGAAAATGTATTGCGATTACCTAAATGCGCAATAAATCCGCCGGGTTTAAATATATCTGAGCCGCCAGAATTATTACGAACAAGCGAAATAATTAATAACACGGAAATCACACCAGGGATTGTAAGAAATAGAGAAATCCCGGAACTTGATTTAATTATGACAGGTTTTATGAATCAGATGAGAGACTTTATTTCCTCGCAGCTGGAAGGGGTCAAGGAGGCGATTCACAAGAATAAACGGAATATAGGAGTTTTATTTAAAAAACTTAATATTGAAAATGGCCAGTGCTCCAATATCTAACCTAAAAAAAAATAAAGTTTCTAAATTTAAAGATCTTTAAATACTAGCAATAAATGTAAATTCAATTGTGTCTAATGAAAGAAGATTTAATCTTATCGATTTTATTAACAAATTTAATTTTGATATAGCTCTAATAAGCGAGACAAAGCTTAAGAGTCGTCATAAAGTATTTTTTGAAAAATTTAACATAATTAGAAAGAATAGATTAAAAGGAAAAGGCGGGGGCACGGCCATTATAGTAAATAAAAAAATAAGTTTTGAACAAGTTCAGTTGAATTGTGAAGATAGATTGAGTAAGATTGAGGTGTCAGTGATCAGGGTCTCGTTATTCAATAATTTTGATTTAATAATAATTTGCGCATATTCTCCAGGGGATATAAAAGCAAATTTTGTGAATGATTTAAATATGGTGTTCAGTGAATTAAAATTGAATAATCTTAGCAATTACTATATTCTAGCGGGTGACTTAAATGCGAAGCATCCTAGCTGGGGGGACGAGAATTCTAATAATAAAGGGGACACCTTATTTAAATGGTTGACTGAAAACAGAGTTCATTACAAAGCAGAATTGACGGGTCCAAATTTTCCCACTTTCCCTTCAGGAAACTCTCACTTGGATTTAGCGATATATGACACTCGTTTAGCGATTACAAATAAAATAAATAATAAATTGAAAATAGCCCCATTTGCCAGCGATCATAACGCGTTAAATATAAAATTAAGAATGCAAAATTTGGATAAATTTTTTGTTATTACTAAAGAAAACACTAGTGATTTAATTTGTCTCAAAGACAAAATGGAAACAGTTTAAAAACAAGTTAACAAATATTGATTTTGACATACCAAACGATAGAAATTTAAACAGTATAGAAATAAACGAACACATTAAAAAACTAAGTGAGGTTATAAAAAGGGAACTAATTAATGCAACTCCAACTGCAAAGGCGTATGACTCTGTAAAAAGGTACGTAAATCCAAAAATCATTCAGTTGCAAAAAGAAAAAAGCAAATTACTAACCATAATACACAAAATTAAATACAGAAATTTTTCTAGCTTAACCCTTTTACCTTTTTAATTAGAAATTAATGCAATTTTTAGGAATAATAGAGAAACGAACAATTCAAACTTACATATACCAAAAAATAATAACAATTTAATTAGTAGTCTAATTCATGATGTTAACCATTACCCAATAAGCGAAGAAAATTTAGTAATATCCGACCCTAAGGACAAAGTAAATATTCTGGCAACATATTTCGCCGACGTAAATAATTTAATAAGAGAATCCAATTGCCCGGGGCTTAAAAGAGTAGTCGCCAAAGCGACAAATGAGTTTATAAATAATCCGGAATATAAGAAACCCTTAATGGAATTCGGCGCAAAAAACTCTGCCTTAAACCCTAAATTTAACAGCGATAACGCTTTCTTTTACAACTATATAGATATAAAAAGTTTACTTAAAAAATTAAATGGTAAAAAGTCCACGGGCCCAGACACAATACCAAATCTGGCACTCAAAAATCTTCCAGACAAAGTTTTAAATTATCTGATCGTAATTTTTAATAATTTACTAAATCTGGGAATTTTCCCGGATTGTTGGAATGTGGCTCGCGTGCTACCTCTCCTCAAAAAGGGAAAACACCCGAAACTAGCAACGAGCTACAGACCAATTAGTCTACTGTCAAATATGGGTAAATTTTACGAAATTTTAATAAATAAATCAACATTGAAATTTACTGAATCTAAAGAGATTATACCCAAAGAACAATTTGGATTTAGAGCAAAAAACTCCACTCTTCACGCAGTGAATCGTCTCACATCCGACGTCGCTGGTGCGCTCAGCGACAATAAATTTGTCGCTGCGTGCCTCATCGACGTGGAAAAAGCGTTTGACTCGGTTTGGCTCGAGGGATTGTTGTTCCGTTTATTGAGGAAGGGCTGTCCATACCATATAGCAAGGGTCGTCTGGTCTATGATCAAAAATAGAAAAATGTATGTCACGTCGACAGGAAATGTAAATAGTAAAACAGTATATTTGAATAATGGACTGCAACAAGTCTCTGTCAATTCCCCAATATTGTTTAATATTTATATCTGCAATTTGCTGAGAGCATATAATTTGAACAAAAAAATTGACAAAAAAGCTATCGACTTTGCTGATGATCTCATAATTTATATAATCAATAAATGTTTATTCAAAGCACAAGCGGATCTGCAGTCCTTATTCCGAAATGTATCCGATTTCTTAATGGCGTGGAAACTAAGAATTAATATTGAAAAATGCGAGACGATATTATTTAAGCCCTTAGTGGACGATCTAAACAAAAAAATTAAGCGAGTCTGGCGTGAGTTCTCAATTAAACCTAATGATAACACCGAAGTAAAAATAGTACACAAGAGAAAGGTGAGATATCTCGGTATCGTTCTGGACGATCGTTTAAAATTCGATGCTCATGCTGAATCGGCCTTGAATAAGGCAAAAATGGCATTTTTAATTAATAAAAATCTATTCTACTCATCAAGGTTGATTCCGAGGATTAAATTGATCTGTTATATGTTATTGGTTAAACCCATAATCACATATGGGTGTCCGATAGGATACGGGATAGCGCCATCTACAATGGAAAAATTCAGGGTATTCGAGAGGTCGTGTATGAGAGCGTGTCTCGGAGTGCACAGAGATGCAACGACAGGTTATGAGCGATTCGTCTCCAATCGAAAGGTATACGATTCAGCAGGGTTGCCCAGAGTCGACGGATTTATTAGGCCTTATACGCGATTTTATCGCAAAGGCCTGCGAAAACCGGGCAAACCCTCTGATCTGCCTTACAACGGAAAAACACACGTAAGTGACATTTTGGTGAAAAATGAGTTTTTGGTATCAATGGATTCGTGAGAGAAAACTGCATCTAACTGTACTAATTAAAATTAAAAATATTAATTATTTATAATGAATAATTAACATTGAAGATATTGCAATTTGCGAAAAATGAGAAATTACAACGGAAAAAGACACATGAAGTTCTTTGCGGAGTCCAAAATCTGTAGGAGGTATCAAATACGTCACAAAATACATAGTAAAAACACACGCGAGGAACTTTGCGGGTTTCTTACGTTGTAAATGCATCGAGCTCGGTATCTTCTGTCTTTGTTCCGCTCGAAGACTTTACAGCAAAAAAATACGCAAGTGATTTTGAGTAGGATTTCAACTAAAAAAACTACGCATGTGCTTTTTTTAATAGAGATTGTTTAAATAATAAATTTTTAATAGCAAAATTGGAAAGAGCGGATATGATTTACCCATATAGACTGACTTTTATTACTGAAAAGTGACTATAAACATAAGTTCTAGATGCAAATGGTTTTCTTTGAATATCTCCGTTAGACCTGTTTGTGGCTTACGTGTCTTTTTCCGTTGTAGGGCAGTGATATCGTTGCCTTTCAGGAAAGGAGACGATGACCTCAAAAAACTAATATTAAAGGGCTATCTGGCACCCGAGACATTCACATACCTAGATAAGCGCGAGTGTATTCAGAATGAACACAATGTGCCTATCCTGTACCATATTGCAACCCTGTTTAAAAAATTTTATAGAATTTGAGAGAAAAAACTTCAATACTTTTCAATCCGTTTTCTGAATCCATTCGAATCAAATCCTATCAGTACTTTTGGATAGAAAGTCTATCAAAACGAATAGATTTTGATAGAATTTGATTAAAAAAAATTCAATAATTTTCAATCCGTTTGTATACAATCAAATTAATAATTTTGAATGGAAAGTCTATTGAAACTAATACTTTTAAGTAGAAATTTATCGAAGCGAATACTTTTTGATAGAATTTGATGAGGAGAAATTTCAATACTTTTCAATCCGTTTTCTGAATCCATTTGAATGAAATATCAATACATTTGGATATAAAGTCTATCAAAACGAATACATTTTGATAGAATTTGATTCAAAAAAATTCAATAATTTTCAATCCGTTTGTATACAATCATATTAATAATTTTGAATGGAAAGTCTATCAAAACTAGTACTTTCGGATAAAAAATCTATCAAAAGGAATACTTTGGGGTCGTCCATAAACTACGTAGCACTTCAAGAGGGTGGGGGGGGGGGTCAAGCTATTGTCTACGATAAGAGGAAAAAATGGCGCTAATAATGTAACAGCGTCTACGCGGGGGAGGGGGGGGGGGGTGTTAAATTTTCCAAAAAATGAGGCTACGTAGTTTATGGACGACCCCTTTTTGATAGAATTTGATGTAGAAAAATTGCAATACTTTTCAATCCGTTTTCTGAATTCATTTGAATAAAATATCAATAATTTTGGACAGAAAGTCTATCGAAACGAATATTTTTTTATGGAATCCAGAAGTACCATATGCTGAATATTCTGAGGATATTTTAGGAATATCCTAATGATATCCGTAGGTTATCCTTAGGAAATCAACGGGAAATGCTCATCAGGATCCCACCAGACATTGTCAAGAGATATCCTTAAGACATCATATTGAATTTAAAATATCCTGGTAAAAATATTTTTTCCGGTAGTTATATATCCAGAAAAGCGGGAATTTTAATACCCACTGAATATTCTAAAAATGCCTAAGGATATCTTTTTCATTACCTGAAATCAGAAAATGTTTTTAATCAATATTTTTAAAGTTATAACAATTTAAACATCACCGATTTGTCACAGTGCTCTTGAATCAAAAGCAGGATTTTTGAAAATGGATGGAAAATTTTCGAACGTAGAGTTTTCCCACATGACCTCTAGTTTCCGAATTTTTAAGACCCGAAATCGTACCTGATCCTATTTTAAAGATACATGTATATATAATTATATATGTCTTCCTATATTACAAAAAGATATCGCCGCCGTCGCCGTCGCCGCCGCCGCTGTTTCAAGAATTTAGCCCTATGACATATATATATAGCTATATATATAGCATATATATATTATATATATAGCTATATATAGCATATATATATACATATATATATATATATGTCATAGGGTTCAAATATTGAAACAGACTTCAGCGATGGCCCCTCTCCTCCCATCTCCTCCCCATCCCTGCCACACCTCCACCTCTACCCCTCTATATATGTCATATATATATAGTATATATACCTAGCTATATATATATATCTCCCTATATTATAAAAAGATATCGCCGCCGCCGCTGCCGCCGCTGTTTCAAGATTTGACCGCCTACAGGGTTGCTACGTATAATTTACAGGCCTGGACCAGTCTTGAGCCAGTCTTGAGCCAAGCCTGGGACAGTCTTGAGCCAGTCTTGAGCCATTCTTAAGCCAGTCTTGAGCAAGTCTTTAGCCAGGCTTGGGACAGTCTAGAGCCAGGCCTAGGCCAGTCTTGAGCCAGGCTTGGGCCAGTCTAGAGCCAGCTCAAGACTGGACTAGGCCTGGCTCAGTCAATTTTTAGCTAGGCTTGGGATCAAGGCCTAGGTCAGCCTTAAGCCAGTCGTGGGCGCAGGATTGGGTCTAGGCCAAAATTTTCTTTAAAATAAATTTTAGTAATATTATGTATAATAAATAAAAAAGCATTTAAAATAATTAATGTTTTTCAATGAACTAACATATTGAGTTAAATTTTTTTATTTTTTGATAATGAATTTTTATTATCACAATCCATTTCTCTTATTTTCTTAAGTCATTTTAACAGCGACAGACACGAAATCTTTTTGTTGTTTAGGGAAATATTAGTGGAATTTGAAATTTAAAGCAAAATAAATTTAGAAATTTTATAAATGTTATTGACAAATTAGTAATTTAATATAATGATTGTTTTAAAAGAAGATTTTTTTAAAAATAATTATGAAATTATAAGACAGAAAGAGCGCAGGTATCTTTTTGGATAATTATTATTTTTAAATAACCTAAATTTTATGAATATAAAAATGAATTAAGAAAAATAAATTTTAGAAATATTATATAAAATAAAAAAGAAATTTAAAATAATTAATGTTTTTCAATGAAGAAACAAATTTTAATCAGCAATTAAATTAAATTAAAAATTAAATTAAAAGTAGAAAATATTTTACATATACTTTGAAGATTATGTATTCTTTCTTTTTATAATTTTTCAATTTTTACACTATAAATTTCACATTGATTTAATCTCCTTTTTATAACTTTAAAATTTTGAACAATTCAAAAAAGAATTTTGATTCCATGTGGAGTTTTAAATTGTCATGAAAATGTATAAAATGGCAAATATAAAACATTATTGTAAATCTTAAATTATTTGTTTACATTTACAAATAGATATTTTCATGTTTTATGCTTGACAGTTCCACATTTTGCGCAAAAGAGAAATTCTAAATTATATTTAAATTAAATATTTAATTATATATTTAAATAATTTATATTTAAATCTAAATTATACAAATTATATTTATGTGAAATTTATAGTGTTGATTTGTTATTTACAAATTTTAACTGTTTGATATAACTCCAATATATTAGCATATATTTTTATATAAAAATATACATTAGATAAAAATTAATTCAAATAATTAACTATATAAGTATATCTATTTTAATTAGAGAATCTAAATTTCAATGAATATAGTTATTTATGTATTTTATTATTGTATTAAAATACAATTTTACTTTTAATTTTATTTTAAAATTTAAAAGTAAAAATTGAATTAAAACTTAAATTAAAGAAGGGTTAAGTTAAAAGTAGGGGGGTTGGCGCGCGAAGCGCGCAGGGGGGCGAAGTCCCCCTAGTATATATATATATATATGTCGTAGGCAAGTAGAAAAATCAGGCATTTAGCTTAATTTCTAGGCATTAAGCTACACTTAGGCAAGTTGAGGAATGAAGATGTGTAGGATGCGCATTCTTTTACTTGCCTGAATTCATGTAGGCATTAAGCTTATTGACTAGGCAATAAGCTAACTGCCTAAAGTGTTCCTGACAAATAGAAGAAAAGGGATATTCTATGACGAAGTATAAACACAGATATATAAACAAACTTTCGATGTACATAATTAATTAAAAGTAAACTTTAATTTGTATTTATTTTATAAAATTCAAAATAAAATTCAGTTTTTCGTTATTCGTTCCAACTAACAGTTAACGATTTTGCTAAATAATTTTAGAATGGAACTTAATTCTGTTGATAAATTGGAATTTGAAAAAAGTGCTACAAAGTTTTAAATTTAAATGTTAATAGTCAGGCTGAATTTTTTTCAAATCTAATTTGTCATCTTTTAATATTTTGTTAATGTTTTCCAATTGTTTTCTATTCCAAAAACATCTGCTACTAGTTTTTTTACTTATTACTTCAAAGCACTTTTTTTGAATTCTAATTTATTAACAGTATTAGGTACCGTTTGGAAATTATTTAGCAAAATCGTCAACTGTTAGTTGGAACAAATAACGAAAAACTGAATTTTATTTTGAATTTTATAAAATAAATACAAATTAACGTTTACTTTTAATTAATTATGTACATCAAAAGTTTGTATATATATCTGTGTTTATACTTCGTCATAGAATATCCTTTTTCTTCTATTTGCCGGGAACACTTCAGGCAGTTAGCTTATTGCTTAGGCAATAAGCTTTATGCCTAAATGAATTCAGGCAAGTAGAAGAATACACATCCTTCACATCTTTATTCTTCTACTTGCCTATAGGTGTTATTTATGATCCTATAAAAACAGATAATATTAACAAGTTATTAAATGAATTGTGGAATATTGTTTTTAAAGGCCATTTCAAGATGTTATTTGTTCTATTGATATTTTTAGTGATTTTTGAGGATTTTATAGTGAATTTACGAAAAAGTTCTTTTTCCCCATATATAAAATCAATGGAAAATTTCAAAGGGTTGAGCCACACCTAAATACCCAGTAAGCACAAAAATCTAAAAGACGTCCTTAAGACGACTTTTGAACATGTGTGCCCACTAGGTATAGTCCGATTTCAAACATAAAGAAAATTGTGGGTATTTCTTTCGGTTTTAAAACTTTTTGGGTGGTAAGAGCAAAAAATTTCGGACTTTTGTGTTTACGGACTAGACTCGTACTGAAGTAGTGACGCTACTAGGCCGATGGCGTCAATGGCGCGAGTACGCTGACAAGTTTGTTATTTATTTTCTCCTTTAATTGTCCACTTTTGCCAATGTTATATGGAGTTGGAAATGACAGTGTTACATAGAACATCAAAACATCAAACCACACTACTTGCTATAATTTTTTTTAAATTAATTAATATTTTAGAGATTTGTTACTTTTATATAGAATAACAATTTACCAAAGTAGTAGTCATATAGAAGACCTTTCAAAAAATGACATATTTGAAAGTTGTTTTAGTACAATGTATAAACACAAAATACATTGACTTGAACAATGACTTGTTATTGCTTGACAGACGTTCTGAGGGCGTGTATATGTTATAAACAAGTCAAACACTATATGAAAGTGTTTATAAAGACTTCCTTATTAGTACTTTAACAAAAATTATATTAACTATTTTATGTTAAATAACCTATGGACCTTGAAAGTCAAAATAGGTAATGTGATACTCATATTTGCGGATCTACCACAGGTAAAATCAGTCTAACTCTAAAATAGGATCAGATACGATTTCGCGGTTTGAAAATTCTAAAACTAGAGATCATGTGGGTAAACTTTACGTTGGAAAATCTTCCATCTATTTTCAAAACCCTTACTTTTGCTTCAAGACCACTGAGTTGTACAGATTACTATGCGCGCTCGTCTTTATTTTTGCTCTCCAGTGAAATCACCAATTTGCTTCTAAGGTCTCCTTCTTCGGAGTGTATTACATATACTGTAAAATCTAAAACCCAGACCTTATTTGATCTGTATTAAAAAAAAAAATGTTTTATTTATTCCGCTTCATTTTTTTAATTTTTTACTAATCCAGCCTTCTTGCCGAGTATTTGACAGTTCTATTCCATTGCTGCCACTACTGGTGCAGCACTGCGTCTATTGTTACTATCATCCCCTTCGATGTGTCATATTATTAGTTAATATTTTTATTATATTTAGATTTAGAGAGCAAGAACGATTTTTTCCGTGGTATGGACGACTTACTTAATCGTTTCAACTTTGAAGTCCAATTTTTGCAAACTTTATATTATGTTATAAGATGTTAATTTACATAATGAAAAAAAAATCTTAAGAATAACACAGGCGTAAAAAAGTAAAAACCTTTTTTGGCTAAGACATATTAAACTATTCGATAAGTAATGGGCCAATATTGGTCCACCCTTGAAAATCTGTCACTGCGGGCAATGCAAAAAATACGTACAGGAATTCTCAGCCAATTGTCTAGTACTTACATTTGCCAATGATTTGCTTCCTATTATCGTAGAATGAGGATTCATTGGCTAAATCTTGGGATGTATAGACATATCCGTGTCAATCATTGGCTGACAATATTGGTCCAATGTTTAGCCGATATTAAAATTCCGATTGTATATATTCTAAAAATAATGATTATGTATATAGAAAAAAGTTAGTGGCTTTAGAATCAAGTTTATTAAAAAGAAGAATTTACTCTTTTTCTAAAATCCATTCTCTGAACGTTTCGGCTGAAAATATTCAGGTCTTCTATTCAGGTCCTCAATTAACTTCAAAAACGCTAATACAATAACCTTATTATTTAACGCTCTTGTTAGAGCACCAGCCGAATATGCTTCCATTATTTGGTCACCTTATTATAAAAAATATTCGGATGGAATTGATCACATCCAAAAGCGGGTTTTGAAGTTTCTCACATTCAAGGTTGAAGGAGCTTATCCTCCCAGAGGATGTGATTATTTGCAATTATGTCAACGTTTTGAAGTTTTCACTTTCGAGGAACGTCGAATCATGGCTGCGGCTATGTTTTTGTTTAAAATAATTCATTATCACATTGATTGCCCTCAGCTTTTGAAACTTATTAATTTTAAAGTATCCAGCTATGATTCACGTCAGATAGAACCTTTTTACATGGACAACAACGAGTTAAAACTAATTTATAACACGCCAATTTTCTGTGCTTGTTTTCATGTCAACCAAATGTATTTTAAACTCAAACCTAACTTGGATTTATTCATGGCGTCAAAAAATGCATTTATTGAATGCTTAGACAAGTATTTACTAGAACGTAGATGAAACCGCTGATGATATTATTGTGTATATTTAAATATTGCTAATTTACCTTGTGTATTATACATTGTTACCTATTTATGGTCCTATCTATGGACCGCAGGGATGTACATAAAAAAAAAAAAAAATAAATAAATAAAAATAAAATACTGGCCCTCGTTAGTAGAAAATAGATTTATTTTGATTTAGTATTATGTATAACAATATTAATACAAGGCTAAAGATAAATTAATGTATTATTAGGCAGTCTCTTTTTTTTGTTTTTTATTATTTAATTTTAAACCCGAATAATGTAAAGATCGATATAATCGAAAATTATAATTTAAAGAATAACAGTATATGTGACCTGGACAGTGAAAAGGGGGCTTACGTGTAAAAATAAGATTTCGAGAAAAACGATGTTAAAGTTAAAAAGTTAATATTGATACTTCTTCACGCTTTAATGGCTTCAAACTCTTTAATCGGGGGTTTCTGAGGTCGCTGATTACGAATCCGGTGTTAGTTTTTGAAAATTCAAAATGGCGGATCCAATATGGCTGACAACAAAATTAAAAACTTATCAGATTCGCTTAAAACTGGCTACTTTGGGGTTTTTGGGGTCGCTGATTACGAATCTGGTGTTAGTTTTTAAAAATTCAAAATGGCGGATCCAATATGGCGGACAAAATTAAAAAAATTATCGGATTCGCTTAAAACTGGCTACTCGGGGGTTTTTAGGGTCGCTAATTACGAATCTGGTGTTAGTTTTTAAAAATTCAAAATGGCGGATCCAATATGGCGGACAAAATTAAAAAAATTATCGGATTCGCTTAAAACTGGCTACTTGGGGGTTTTTGGGGTCGCTAATCACGAATCCAGTGTTAGTTTTTGAAAATTCAAAATGGCAGATCCAATATGGCGTACAAAATTAAAAAAATTATCGGATTCGCTTAAAACTGGCTACTCGGGGGTTTTTGGGGTCACTAATTACGAATCCGGTGTTAGTTTTAATAAATATTTTAACAAATTATGACATTCTGGTTTTTAATATGTGAAAGAGCAACTCAATCTTTATCGAAGTCAATATTGATACGTCTGCACGTTTATACGGCTTGAAACTCGTTACACAGTAGTTTTTGGGGTTCACATTTTTAAAAGACCGTAATATTGGATCCGCCATTTTGAATTTTAACAACCTGATGCTAAATTCGTAATCAGCAACCCCGAAAACCCCTGAGTAGACAGTTTTAAGCGAATCCGATAAGTTTTTAATTTTTTGTCCGCCATATTGGATCCACCATTTTGAATTTTCAAAAACTAACACCGGATCCGTAATCAGCGACCCCAAAAACCCCCGAGTAGCCAGTTTTAAGCGAATCCGATAAGTTTTTAATTTTTTGTCCGCCATATTGGATTCGCCATTTTGAATTTTAAGAAACTGACACCGGAATCGTAATCAGCGACCCCAAAAACCCCCAAGTAGCCAGTTTTAAGCGAATCTGATAAGTTTTTAATTTTTTGTCCGCCATCCGGCATTTTGAATTTTAAGAAACTGACACCGGATTCGTAATCAGCGTCCCCAAAAACCCCCCAGGAAGGAGTTTTAAGCGATTTCAATCATTTTTTTTCCTTTTTCCAGATTTTTAAAAAACACATTATTTTTTTCGCAAAAGTACTCTTTTTTAGCTTCAGTTTTAATCAACTTTTTAACAAGTTATGACTTTTTGGTTTGCACCACGTGAAAGAGCATCTCAAAATCTATCAGAATCGGCAAAAAAGTGAAAAATTATTTTTTGACACGTAAGCCCCCTTTTCACAGTCCAGGTCACATATATAATAATAAACAAACAAAAAAGAGAATAATACAAACAATTTATCTGAAGTTTTTGCAGTTGTGTACTACATTATTAATACTATTTCAGAATAAATCAACTTTCCTCTACAACGAGGGCCAGTATTTTGCGCTGAAACGTTTGAAGAATGAATTAAAAAAAGATTAAATTCTTCATTTTTAATAAACTTAATAGTGTAAAGTCACCTACTTCTTCATACGTTCCTTTTATGAAGTTGACTGTTTGATCATCAAAAAGAAACTGACTGTACGCACTTAGCAAAAGAGCACAAAGGAAATACTCCTAGCGTTGGAATTTTAGAGACATGTGTTTTCTTTCGGTTAGAAATGTGACACGGATACCACACATATAACTAGTTTTGAGTGGAGCTAAGCAATCGTTGCGTTATTCGCAGTTAAAATAATAATTTAAAAGAAATAATTTTTTAAAGGAAAATTTAATTTTCAACTTCAGTTAAACTAAGCAATTAAATAACAATATCATGTTAAATTTTAAACAGTTATATTCATATCAATATCTGATTTTATTTTAAATAAAACATAAAAAATTCGCAATGTCATGAAATTGTCTTTTTGAAATTAAAAATTGTTAGATTTAAGGATGAAAATAAAATAAAAATTTATGTTAATATATTTTAAAATATTTACTAATACACAATTTTCAAATAAAATTATTTTGATTTATTTTGTTTTATTTTCAAATCTATTGAACATTTGCAATTTTATCAAATTATGTTAAACAATATCTCATTTAGTTCTTTAAAAAGCATTCTCTGCAAGTCTACTCATGAAATTTTATTTTTCATAGAAAAGAATTTAATTATATTTTATATATTTGTTTATGGATAAAATATTTTTAATAAAATTTTGTGAGTAAAAGTAAGGATTGAATAAGCAGCCGTAAGTGTGAGTAAGACCAATTTTTCTTGTAATGAACCAATATTGAAAATCAATATAAATTCATTTGGTTTCCTTAAAATACTTTTTAAAAGGGTGAATGACCACATGTAAGACTAGCACTGATTTTGCAAATTTCTCATGATATTAACGAAAGCGAATTTTTCTTTTTATTGCACAAGATATTGATGAAACAACTAAGGGCTTGCGTTACTGAGGATATCGGGGATTGCGTTTTTTTTTGGGAATGTGTCAACGGTCAGTGACTCTGAAGAGTCACATGCGCACGAATGCACACGTGTATGTATTAGCCTATACTGGCACAAGTTCATTCGCACGGTTGTATTGAAAAAGAAAAATACTTATGTAGCTGAAAGGACTATGGATGGCATTGACAATTCAGCAAATTTAAGCAATAGAAAAAGAAAAGAAATTGAAATAAAATTAAGATCTTGCGACATGCATGATCTGAGCATCACAATTTAGTTCGATTCGAACTGGGGTAATGCTGATGCGGCATTGCCAAATCAAGTTATTGAACTTGCAAAATAATGTTTTTAACATGAATAAAAATTTTATGTGGAGCTTGCAGTTTCACAACAAGTCAATCGCCTCGTTCTCCAATGAGCAGCTGTCTTTTAACCAGTGCTTAAAAACCGACGACACATCCTCGGAAATCGCAGTCGACACGTTGTTTTCAATAACGTCGGGTCCGAGGATTCACACCGCGACTAAGTCCTCAAACGTAGAATTACGGAAAAAAATTGTAATCGGAGGGGAATTAAACTTTTGTTTCTAAAGTTCAATAATTCGTCAAACGTTAGAATTACAGTTGAATTCGTAATCGGAGGGGATTAACAAAAATTTATTTTTTTTGCGAGTGAAAAACCAGAACTCAGCAGTAAAAGAAAAAAACAATAATTCGCCAAGCGTTAGAATTATGAGCGTAAGCCATAATCGAGACGAGTGAAACTAGTGAGAGTTGGTACCTTGGTACTAATCTGCCCGTCCAGTGTGTGTGATTCGTGAACTGGACGTAAAAATCTTCCTTTTTAAAAAAAGATTTTCTTTTATTGAGAAAAATTTGTTAAAAAAGAAAACCATCGTGTACTCAAGTACATAGAATTCTGTCGTGCCAGCACAGCTGAGGAAACCTCAACGCGACAGCGGTGCTGTAGTTATAAGGAAGAATGGTGAGCTAAGAATTTATTGTATCGTTTATTCTCTTTTATTGTGTGACTTATTGTATTATTCAAAAATTCACGACTTATGAATAAATTAGAAGTGTTACTTAAAGATATCTTGGCTAAACAAAAATTTGATTGAACTTATCCATACCTGTTCCATTTCCTAGTCAAATTCTTTCACATCAAACAAGCAAAAAGAAAAACTTTTAAAGCATTAATTTATTTTATTAATTTATTATTTTTGACAAGAATATCGGAGAAGAGGGATAAACGTCCCATAAATTTTAAACAATCAGGAAAGGGATATAATCTTATTTTGATTGGCTATTTGGACCGAAGGGGGAATAAATATTAATGATCTGATTCTTAACTAACGTCCTTGATTTTAAAGGAGATCAAAATTTCTTTTTTTTGAGCCAACTTAATTAATAATTAAATCTTAATTATTTTTCAAGAATAATAAAAAAAAAAAAGAAATTGCGGGTTAAAGAAAAAAAGAAAGGATTTCGATAATTAATAAATTATTCTAAACATAACAAATAGATGGTGGCAGCGGTGGGATATTTCCCTCGTTCTTGCCAAAAAGGTTAAAAAGAATTTAAAAAAAAAAAAAAAAAAAAAAAATACATTATAGAAATTTTCTTTTTGCTTGTTCTCAAAGTTCATGAAAATTTGTGTTGACGTGTTCTAATATATTTTGTACATGTGCTAGTAATTAAGTGTTTTTCTTTATTATTCTGGTTACTAACAATAACCGAATAAATAAAGTGATTTCATTATTTATTGTAAAAAAAAAAAGAAACATTAAATCCCAAGGCATATAATTTCTTCGGTATTCTAGCTTGAATGCAAAAGGAATTATAATTTCAAAATATAAATGTGCATTCTGGTAATTGACTGGTAATCTGATATGGGGTCAGATTACCACTCAGGTGTCTGAGGTTAGTTCCGGAGTAACAAATAAACGCGAAATTGAATTATGCTTTTATTATAATTAATTCTTCTGTTACATTCGAAAGTTTTGATTGTGATTTAAATTTGATTCTACAAAAAAAAAAAAAAAAAAAAATCTTATTCTTTTTATTGGTGAAATTAAACTTTCTGTTTGTTTTACTTACCTAATCCAAAGTTAAATAAAACTCAAAAGAGACGTGGTGTATCAAGGTTTTGTCTTATGCTATAGATGTGCTACTCTTTTCTGGCGAACAGGCAATAGCCTTGAGCGCATTAAGGGTTAAAGAACTCTAGACGTTGCATTGTCTTTTATACGAGACAATAAAACGAAAATTGCTTTTGATTGAATTATTGTTACACCATAGCGTTCAGTTGTGCTAATTCTCATTAACGACCAGGTGGTAACTTTGAGCGACTTAGAGAATTTTAGCCTTGAATATTTTGTTGTTTTATACATATTGCAATTAACAAATAGGAATAGTCTATTAAGATAATATCTTTTTATACTATTTACGTTTGATGTGCTATCCTTGCTAACGATCAGGCGATGTCCTAGAGCGAAAAAAAAAAAAAAAACGGAAGGATCTAGCACTCTAACACTATTGTTACCTTGCACCTTACAAGCCTACCTAATGCCTAAACATCAGAAGGTGGATTTGATCACTAAAAAGAAAAAGAAAACTCGCAGAGGTAACAGAGGTTCCAAGACTGGAAGGGTCATTAAACCCTTCGTGCAACCAAATTTAGAAAACCAATTTCGAGAAATCCTAAAGACTTTTCTTCAACAGAACTCCGAGTTTCAGGCTGTTGAGATAACTAAACCTTGCGCGTGTCAAAACTCAAAGCCAGTCACTTCCTCTATATACCAAAATTTAGTAAATCCTGTCGAAAAGGTTAGACCGGTAGCAGAGGTCACTCCATTCCTAATAATTCCACCATTACCTAGGGCAATTCCAATTCGTAGGAACGACAACGGACTAAACAAAACTACTGCAGGCCCTTCCGAACAAGGAGTTCAGGAAAATCAAGAGGAAAATTTTGCTCAGCAGTTAGAGGTAGCATCAGAATTAGACTCGGAAGCAAGCACTGAAGATTATAGTGAATCTAGTGCTGAAGAGGATAGCGATTTTGTTATTTCTGTTGATGGTGATTCAGACAGCGATGCTTGATGAGTTATAGGTCACACGTTTTTTTTTATTTTACATAAAAAACAGTTTGAATTAACTCCTACGAATTGAAATTTATTTAAGGAAAATTACTAATCACAATAAACGTTTTCATGACAAAAATAAGTATGTTCCGTGGTGGCGTTTCTGTCGAATAAGAAACGACGACCTAATTTCATTCATAACCGGAAAAATTATATATACCTATTTTTTGACATCATTTCTATTATCTCGCTAGTACACGACATCAATCAAAATGACCAATCCACCAGGTAATGTAGACGAAACGGGTAACACCAATAAACCTGGTAACAAAACTGGAGAGACACCGAACCTTGTGTACGTTCCGGATTTAAATACAACCGCGGCTATGAACTCCATGATGGAATGCTTTACGGTAGAACGGGGAACCCATCATATTCCTTTCTTTGACGGTAAATGCCCCCCGTTAAGAGAATTCCTACAGGATATTACAAACGGTATGGTTTTTATGACACCAGCAACTGAACCTGGTTTCATAAGGGTAGTATTGAGCAAATTAAAAGGGCCAGCCAGGGAAAGCGTGAGAGACAAGACTTTCAGAAATTTGTCCGATTTGATCAATCACCTGAAGAAGCGATTTTTCACCCCAAGGACATACCAGTGGTATTTGGATGCAATAGCAAGTCTACGGATGAAGCAGAATGAAACGGTGAGCGATTACAATGATCGCTTGCAAAGTTTTATCAGTGGCGCTAGAAATGCCCTTGAAGAAAAATACCCAGGGGTTGTTGAAGGGTCGAATATTCTTCAGAGTCAGGTGATGATGATCCCTATTAAGGATTTCGCGCTAGATTCCTTTATCAGGGGTCTGCCTAATGAAATCTCAACTCACGTGGACACTCGTTGCCCCGAAGATCTCAGCGAAGCCCTAGAATACGCACTTCATGCAGAGGAAAGAGATTTTTATGCAGATAGGTCGCGAAACTCATCCTATCGCATCTCTAAACACACCGAACAGGAACAAGCTTCACAGGCTGGTCACCATCCTCCGGATCGACCAAGGAATCCAAGACCTCCTGAACACCCGGAAAGGAATAGAACGCCTGATAATTCCTCAGCTGGAAAACCTAATAATCAGCACCCTATTCCCACTTTTCCACCTTTCCCGATGCCTTATCCTCCCATGTATTATCCGTATGCACCTTTTTCAGGCTATCCTGCTTTTCCTCCTTACAACCACCATCCAATCCAACCAAGAGATCCCTACAAGGTAGAAAATTCCACTCCTTCCCGAGCTACATCTCCGGCACCGAATAAACCGTTAAACTACCAACCGGCTCGTCATGCGGACGCAACGACGGACCGGCACTCTCCGGAGCGTCCAAAGACGGTTCACTTCCAGACGTCCGTCGAATCCTTAGGGCGGGAACACAGACCGAAGACTCCCCCGTTGTAAAGTTAATATCAGAACAGTTTATCAATCGACAGGCCAGTCTCTTGGTCGATCCAGGATCAGGCGCAAACTTGATAAAGCTTGGCGCTCTGCAACCCAAGCTTCTTGTGGATACGACTAACAAAGTCATAATATCAGGTATTACCAAGCATTTGGTAGAAACGTTAGGCTTCATCAAAATAAATATTCAAAGTCGTGAGGTCGAGTTTCAAGTTGTGCGAAATTCATTCCCAATCTCGGTAGATGGAATGTTAGGTCGGCCTTATTTAAGACAAGAGCAGGCTGAATTGTCATTTAGGCATAACACTCTTGTCACGATATCAGAACCAACGAAGCCACTACCGTTTATCGACGCCGAATCGATGGTAGCGAAGAAGGAATTGAGATCAGAAATCAAGCCCTTCAAAAGGGTTCTTTCCATCAAGGCCAGAACTCGACAACCTATCCAGGTGAACACTATCTCGAACCATAGAGAAGGTTATCTGCCAAAGGTCAACACGCCAGAGGGAGTATATTTGAGAGAGGCGCTAGTCGAAAATCAAAATGGCGCCTGTTACGCCATGGCCATTAATACGAACGAAGAAGATGTTAATTTCGAATTGGACCCCCAAGAGATTATCCCTTTTGAATATTGTCGACTACCGGGCGAAGAATCATCCGAGTCCGAGGCAGAGAAATTTGTAACGGATCCAGTGAATACATATGAAGAACGAGTTAAAAGAGTCCAAGAATCTCTTCAAACTTCACATCTATCCATGGAGGAAAAATCTTATGTGATGAGATGGACGGAGGAGTTTGCCGATATTTTTCATCTTCCAGGTGAAAAATTGACATGTACTCATCTGGTCCAACATCGTATTCCCATGATAGATGAGAAGGTCATTCATCGTAAACAGTATAAAAGACCATTAGAAGCCACTGAACAGGTGAAGGCTCAGATAAATAAACAATACGAAGCTGGAATTCTGAGTAACTCTAACTCACCCTACAATTCCCCTCTTTTGATTATACCCAAAAAATTAGATAATTCGGGAATAAAAAAATGGAGAGTCGTCATCGATTACCGCTCACTCAACGAAAAGATGATAGGAGACGCATTTCCATTGCCAAATATTTCGAAAATTCTGGGTCGCCTAGGCTCAGCGAGGTATTTTACGGTATTCGATCTAGCTAGTGGTTTCCACCAGATAGAAACTCATCCAGAGGATCGCCACAAAACGGCATTCTCAACTGGAAGAGGCCACTATCATTACAATAGGATGCCGATGGGAATCAAAAATGCTCCCGCTACATTCCAACGCTTATTAAATGAAGTGCTTAAGGGTATGTTAGACGAGGAAGCATTCGTCTACCTGGACGATATAATCATATTTTCGGACACGTTAGAAGAACATGACCGAAGAATTAGAAGATTATTTGCAAGATTGCGCGAGGCTAACTTAAAACTACAACCAGATAAGTGTGACTTTATGAAAAAGGAAACAGCTTATCTAGGCCATATTATTAGTCAAGAAGGGGTGAAACCTAATCCAAACAAGGTTGAAGCAATTAAAAAATTTCCAAAACCGACTGATCCCAAGAGCATCAGGCAATTCCTAGGATTAACAGGTTATTACAGAAAATTTATAAAAAACTACGCAAAAAAATCAAAATCTTTATTTGATTTATTGAAAAAAGACAATAAGTGGGAATGGGGTCCTTCGCAAAAAGCAAGCTTCCAGAAACTACGTAAATACTTGTGCCGAGAGCCAATTTTACAGATGGTAGATGTAACCAAACCATTTAAATTAACTACGGATGCATCACAATTCGCTGTGGGAGCCATTCTAACGCAAGAAAAAGATGGAGTAGATCTTCCAGTGGCCTATTATTCGAAGCTACTGAATCCATGTGAACAAAGGTACGAAGAAGCCGAAAGGGAATGCCTCGCTGTACTTTATGCCGTGGATCACTTTCGCCCTTTTCTATACGGACCAACCTTTACCTTAGCCTGTGACTTCGAGCCTATTAGCTGGATGTCTAGCGTTGAAAATCCGGGCACTAGGCTTATCAAATGGAGATTGCAGTTGAAGAACTATTCATATAATTTCGAATATAAGAAGGGCAAATTGAACACAGGAGTACAAGCGCTATCTGAAAATCCTACCGTCAAGGGAAATGGGGAAGATTCGGAGTCAACTATATATTCGGATTCAGAAGAAGGTGAGGCGCCAGCTGAATCAAAACCAAGCTGTGGCGACTTTAAACCAGTGAAAAAAATTAGGATTCTGCCAGTTCACCAAATGCCTCATCCCAAAAGGGCTGGACTAAGATCTACCACCGCTGCAGCGCGGATGACGGCCAGTGAACAGCCAAAGCAGCTCTCGATTCTTAGAAACCAGAACACTACTCTGCCCCGGAGAACGAAGTCGGAGGCTGGAGGAGAAAAACCCAAACTTAAGGGCCCAACCAAGCCAACGTTACCTGTGGATCCCCCTAAGCGAGGTAGAGGAAGGCCCAGGAAGGATCAACAGGAAGAGAGAATTCTTGAATCCACCTCATCAGGTTTAGCAGAGGCGGAATCAAGTACTATAGCTTCCAGATTGCGAAAAAGGAGGCAGCCTAGGTTGGAACCAAAAGAATCGGAAGATGATTGCGTTACTAGTGAAGGATCAATATCCTCTTCCGAAGAATCAGAAAAATCGGATCCTCCAGTATTTCGTGCAAATAAAAGTGTCCTTCCTACATTAGGACCACCTACTAAAATTCAATCCAATATACCGAGATCGCTCCACCAGAACAACCAACAAACGGAAAGTATGTTTTCAAGTCTAGCTGCTGAACCTCGCGTAGATGTGTATATCGACGGAGCCTGTCGAAACAACGGAAACACAGGATCAATCGCTGGAGTTGGAGTCTGGTTTGGCGAAGATCATCCTGCTAATGTATCCCAACTGGCTACTGGCCGACAAACCAATAATGCCGCCGAGATTCAAGCAGCTACCATAGCCGCCCTGAGAGCTAAGGAAGCAGGATATAAACGACTAAAATTGATAACAGATTCCCAGTTTCTCGTAGAAAGCATCAACCGATGGATGCCGCGATGGAAGAAGAATGACTGGAAAACTGCAGCGAACAAACCTGTCCAAAATCGAGCAGAATTTGAACGATTGGAGGAAGCACTGTTGCCCTTGGACGTTGTGTTTGAGCATGTCCCAGGTCATCAGGGCATCCTTGGAAATGAACGAGCCGATGAATTAGCTGTAAGAGCAATCGAAACTGGCTTGTCTAAGGAAACTTCAAAGAAGGACTCTTTAGTTACTGAAAATATTCCTCCCGAAATCATAGACATTCCCCGTAATACCATCAATAGCGATCAAAGTACATCTGAGGACGAAGAGGAACATAACCAGATAAAATTAAGAAAGGAAATAGATTGTTCCATCAACGCGTTCCATGAATCTTTGATGAGAAAAGGTTATGATCCACGAGATGTAACCAACCGATCCTTATTATGGGATAATGAAGGGCTGGAACCAGATCTACCTATCAGAAGACGGGTATCAGATGGAGAGTCAGACGAAGAATTGCTAGCAAGAAATAGAGCGCTAGATCCCTGCCAAGGCTTCGATGACGATGATTTCACCTCCCGCATCGAGAGCTTCTTGAAAAGGCTGGACGATCCAACCACGATGGATCAAGTTCCTGAAGTGGAACAAGAAAGCGAGGGCCACCGCAATATGGATGAGAAACGAATTGCCTCTGAGGACGAAGATAGCAGTAAACACCCTGCTGATGACAAAGTCATTTCTTGGATGAGAAATTTCTTAGAAAAGAAAAAAAACGTAACAGCAACAGACAAGAACCATGAATCGAAGTGGAAAGATATGCGAGAAGGGGGGAAGAGTGGGGCCTCAACGGACTCAGAACGAGACGAAGTACCTGAATTGCCCGAATTCCCAAGAATGGTACGAGGTGTTCCCAGCGAAAATAGAAGTACCCCCGTCCCTCAACCACGTGCTCAGTCCACACCCTACTCTAGAATAGGGACGAAAGACAAGGAGGAACTAGGTTCTACCATGCCACATGCTAAAAATGCAACGGGCACACGAGACGCGACTCCGAGAAAAAGGTGGGATATAAAACCACGTCGATTGACTCCCACACAGGAGGAAGATTCAATCTTACCTACATATGCCTCGAATGTCTTACTAGATCACGCTCTTCATGAATCTAGCCAATCCAACAACGATAATGATCAACCTATAGCATCTGAACTACCGATTGTAACCCATGAATGGACGGAACCAATCACATATAAAAAAGGAAACTATGCTCACTTCATAGCGGAAGATTGCGAGCCTATCGATTCTATCAGCAAGCTTTTGATAGCAACCGATCGTATTGACATGAAAGATCTAAAGGAGCAAAAACCTAGAATGGGACAAGTCTTGGTCACTCCAAATGGACGGTATTCCACGTACTCTATGGTCATCAAGAGTAAACATGATGATCCTCTCGAATGGAATAACGTAGCAGCCGGACTGAAGGGTCTACAAGCGGCCCTTATACGGGATGAAACTCACAATTGTAGGATGGCTACCTCAGGCGATCTTTTGGGACATCTACCTTCTGAACAACTAGAGAAATTGATCAAGAAAATGTTCCGTGGTGGCGATGCAAACGTAACCCTCTGTCATGGACGAGTAGAAGTACCCCCGACCGAGTTAAGAACCAACATTATTGAAGAGTTCCACAATAGCTTGCTAGGAGGTCATAAAGGAATTAACAAAACTTATAAACGAATCAGAGGAAGATATACCTGGCCGGGTCTACGTAATGATGTCACCGAATGGATTAGGGATTGCAAGGTGTGTAAAGAAAACAAGTTGGTAAGGGCCAGGACCAGAGAGCCGATGATAATTACAGATACTCCTGCGGAACCATTTGACAAGGTGTCCTTGGATATTGTCGGAAAATTAAAAACAACACCCAACGGAAACCGCTATATCTTGACCATGCAGGATAATTTTAGCAAGTACTGCTTGGCAGTGCCTATTCCGGACATACGATCTATCACAATTGCTCATGCGGTAATGAATAACTTAATTTTGGTACACGGTGCCCCAAGATGTATCCTAACAGATAGGGGAGCAAATTTCATCAGTTCTTTGATGAGAAATTTAGAAAAACTTCTCGGAATAAAACAAGTGACTACTTCAGCTTATCGACCTCAATCCAACGGATCCTTAGAAAGAAGTCATATAGTCCTTGCGGATTATATAAAATGCTATGCTTCGGATTACGATGATTGGGATCGATTGCTTCCTGCCTGTATGTTTGCTTACAACACAGCAGTTCATGAAGCGACCAATTTCACGCCTATAGAACTCCTCCGCGGTAACCCAGCCAGAATGCCTAGCGCCTTCCCGCAAGGACCTGAACTCGAAACCTACGGTTCTTATCTTCGAGATTTAATTACCAGACTAATCGAAATTCGCAATATAGCTGCCAAAAACATTATAAGAGCTAAAACAAGATCTAAGGAACTTTATGACCTAAAAGCTAAACCTCTGAGGGCCCAAATTGGGAATGAGGTATATGTATTAAAAGAAGTACGTACCAATAAATTTGATCAAAGGGCCGACGGACCTTATGTCATTGTCGCGTTTACGGAAAATAATAATGTCGTGCTGGAAGATGAGTCTGGTAATAGGATTACGAAGCATAGGGACAAGGTTTTGCCCACTTACTGCTAGTAAGTGTTCAGTAGCATAAGATACTAATTGATTTCTGATTTCAGGTTCCAACCAACATGAGGGCGACTGTCTTAATAATATTCTTTACATTCGCGATTGCTTTGCAAACAGCAAAATCGGATCCAGTGGAAAGAGGAGAAGGATACTCGATAACCCGATTCAACAAAAGTAATGGAATTTACTACGAGTTCACGGACTACATGAAGAAATCCACGGCAGCCTGGAGAATAGTAGTGTTCCTAGATGTCTCCAAACAGACCCGATGGTTGCAGGTGCTCACGGAAAAACTAAGGCAAGTGCGAGGATCTTGCCCTACCCAAATAATGGATTGTGCATCGTTCATCCACGAATTTGATTGGGAGGATAGCTGGGAAACGGCCGAGGATTTGACTGCAGAAATTATACCAGAAGTCAACGACCTGAAGAAAACAAGAAAAATTAATCCCATCAAACTTCCAAGGAGCACCAGAGCCAGAAGAAGTGCGCCCCTCTTAGGGATCATAGGGAGAATTGCTGGTCCAGTGGCAGGTATTTTATCCTATGAAGACGGAGAACACATCGAAAGTGAAATACAGGAGCTGATTGCTGCACAATCCAATTTGTCGCACTTGGTGGGAAAACAAACTCACATAGTAAAAGCACAGCTAGATTCTCTGTACACTAAAGCAGAATCACACGAAAGGAAGTTAGAATCAATTCTTCAACAAGTGGATGACCTAGCTAAAAGCGTCAGGGGTAATATCGAAGAATCGAACCACAAGAGGGTCCGTGAAGAATTAACAAGAGTGCTTCACAGTATAAAAAAACACCTGATGCGTTATAGTAAGACTGGAGCCAGACTTTTAGATGTCATCAGGGCAGCAAAGAAGAAACAGCTTCATCCGGCGCTCCTCACCATGGATCAGATGCTTCCAGTCTTGAGGGAAATCCAGGATCATCTCCCAACAATGATGCTCCCAATCCAAGGACCCGAATACAATCTAGAAGAAATAATTCATGTAGCTCATACGACGATACTTGTGGAAGGAGATATGTTGAAAATATTGATAGACTTACCCATCTTGGAAAAATCAAGCTATGTGGTTTATAAGATACATCCACTTCCGGTATTCCAAACCTTCTTCGGAAACCAGACGGGTCGAGCTTCGGTAATCTCCCGCTATACTCACCTAGCCATAGATGAAGTCCAACTGACCTACATTTTTTTTGAGAAGGGTGAATTAGACTCATGTAAATCATCCTCAGACTACCTAATATGTGAACAAGGACTCACCATCCACGAAGTCTGGAAGAATTCGCCTTGTGAAGTTCGACTCCTGCTAAATTCAACGGAAAAAGATTTGAGATCCTGTAATATCCAGTTGGAGTATCAAGCACAAGATTACTGGTCACGATTGGAGTCATTGAGCGGATGGTTGTATTCCATAAAAACAATAGTTGACTTGGACGTACTATGTCCATCCTCCCGGAACACCAGGACGCAACTTGCCGGAACAGGATTCTTACAGCTGGCTCAAGGATGTCACGCACGATCGACAGGCATTACATTACTTCCATTACCAAAGGCTCAAGGTTCCACGGAGATTATTTATGAGTCCGGGATAGACCTGGATATATCAAAACTGTCCCCAACCATCGCAAATTGGAAAGAAACATCACACTCCGACATGGAAGAGGCAAACCCCGAAAAATTACCTGAAAATAAAGAATTCTTCAAAAATTCGCAAACACTGGATGATCTAGAACAACAATTGTACGAATTTTCTGTACAAAGAAAAGAAAAATCCAAACAACAATTTTGGAAGCAAGGTACTTACCTAGGGATGGGAATTACTGCTGTGCTCCTCATTACCATCTGTCTCATACTACGGAAGTGCATCCCTCCTAGTAGCAAGGAAGCTGATCCGCGTGGTGCTGTTACGATGTCAGGATTTATCTTACCAACATTTGTGAAAAAATTTCAACGAGGAGGCCGAAAAACAAAGGAAGGCAACTTAACCAATCTGGAAGAACGCGCCTCAAGGCCAACCAGCATCAAATCTAACACTAATCCAGGATCAACCACGGAAGAACCCGCCGAAGGCAAAACAACAATTGAAGAAGTGATTAAATCACTACCATCAACCAGCCACAAAGAAGACTGTGTTCTAACCCCCCCCCCTGACATTATCCGGAACTTCCGGTGCAAATTTTACTACCCATTTGAGATAAGGAACTAGAGAAAATTAAATAAATGATAAATAATAAAAATATATATATGCATAAATAATTATAAAAACGATTTTTTTTTAACAGGAATTAATCAAATTAAATTAACAAACCATTCAGACTAAATATTACGGAAATTAATTATTTCGGGAAGAAGAATAATTGAATTGTTAGCTATATTGCTCGAGTAATTTATTTAGACACGTAATGCTCCGTTTTATTTTTTTTCGTATCATAATATAAAGAAAAATTTTACAATCGGGAATAAAATTAAAAATTTTAGTATCAAGTAAACGATTAAGTATTGTATCATATATTCCAAATAAACTGTCAACGCCGTCGAAGAAGAACGCCTCTTGTCTGGTCACTGAAACTGAGGAAAGAGTGTTATGTGAGGTTAGGCGCAGCCTAAA
This sequence comes from Ganaspis brasiliensis, assembly GCA_037103525.1. NCBI lineage: Eukaryota > Metazoa > Arthropoda > Insecta > Hymenoptera > Figitidae > Ganaspis > Ganaspis brasiliensis. The sequence goes on from JAZKLR010000486.1 coordinate 1,322,080, forward strand.
TGAACAAAGTGCACCAGATGACAGGGATTATTCTTACCTGCAACAAATCTTTAAACGCTGTTGGTGTCGGTTGACACCCCACTTATACTGAGTCATCAATCCAAGATAAAAGGAACATCGAATGGTCCCATCCCGGACTCCCGGCACATTCTCAGCAAGGGCGATCTACGAGTGAGTAGTGATAAGTTCCCATCGCATAGGTGTTAACGAATAAATTCCATCGGAAATTCTGAATGGATTGTACACAAAGAAAAGAAAAATTTATATATATATATATATATGTATGTATAAAAATATATATATATATTTATATATAATAAATAATTGAATGACAGTAGTAATATTAACATTATGGTAAACTTAACCACGAAAAAAATTGGTTAATGGGGTTGCTACCGTAAGGAATGCCACAGCCACAAATGTGTTCAATTCCACCACATTAATGGTTATGTTGACGGGATTGTGGTTGAAGTAACCGTAAATACGGTAGCAATATCCCTGCCATTTAAATATTTTTGTGTACAATTAATCAGCAAAATGAGTTATTAGTTAATAATTAAATAAATAACATTATTATATTCACAAACGATTACTAATACTGCAATTGTAGTTTAATATATCAGTACAATATGATATTCTACATGTGGGCTATCAATCTGCGTTGAGGTTATCTCTATTAATTTTTAATAGATGTGGAAAATACATCTAATGCTGATTATATGTGTGTATATGTATGTATGTATATGTGTATGTATGTATGTATGTATGAGTATATGTAAGAATACATGATTATAAAAATATATATGTATGTGTATATGCATGTATATACATATATTGCTAATTTATTGTACGATTATTGGATTGATGCAGGAATTAGGTATGCGATTGTGAATCACGGCGATTATAATCGCACTACATGAGGGCAAACATGTAATAATTAAGTGATATTTAAGTAGTTAAACAACATGATAAACGAGGGTAATTCTTGATAACAAAAATGAATGGATCATAAGTTGAACAAAATCAAAATTGTTAAGGTTACTTACTAATAAATATTAATAGTAATACAACTGGTGGTAGTTAAATAATTAAATAAATAAATAAACCATTAATTATTTATATATTCATTATTATTATTAACATTATTATTATTAATATTATTATTATACTATTAATATTGGGATTATAAAATCAGTATAATGATATAAATGTGGTAATTTATGCAATTTTGATACAATTATTGTTGAAATTATTAGTAATAATATTTAAGATCTCAATAACTTTAATTAGATTGATTCTGATATGAATTATCGGGTTAGTTATAATTGACGCAATAATTAAACGAACGACTAAATAGTGTATAATGAATTGCAAGAAAATAATTTCTGAGCCATGCACATGTAAGGGTGTGTGGGCACGTATGCTTCGAGAATATGGTGTATGTATGTATGTATGCAAAAACGGGCTATGTATCAACGTTAATTCAATTGACTGATCGAACCGGCAGAAAATCACTAAAAAAAACAAATGATAGAATTGCTATATGAGGGCGAGTAGTAGTAGTAATCATTACGATGTAATTTAAATGAGAGGTAATATACAATAAATCAAAAGGGTAAACTCATTAGATGATTAAATGTAAAAAGAAATTTGGATATCATACTTATGTTATATTATAGAACGAATTACTTAAATAAAATATTGTGGATATGTGCGCATGTATAGGTGTGTACATGTAGGTATGTATATGTGTATATCTATATATGCATGTATGTATATATATATATATATATGTATACATTCATATGCATAGGTGGTGTACTACGGAAACATCTTACAAATTAAAATTATATATATTCTGGAAAGTCACATTTTTCTTCGTCTTACTGCGTAAGACTAAGAAAAACACGAAAAATTAATTTTATTTAAGAAAGATTATAATGAGCACTCACCGAAGCATATCAGTCTTGGAATGTGATCGTCAGCAGATTCGGAGGTAGTTGTCGCCATTATCCTCATGAAAACTCGGTCACTCACTGAACTTGTACTAATTAATTGATACTACATTAACAATTTCATTGTTAATGAAGTCAAAATATAGAATCTTGACATGAATAAGTTTCACACTAGTTGTAATCACTATCAACTCCGAATTTGCAATAATCATGTTCATTGTCTCCGAGACGAGCGCGTCACTGAGGTGAGAAGTGATGTGGTCAATGCAATAGCACTACATCACCCCCACCTAATGAGTCTAGGAGAGAATATGGGACTCAAGAAAATAAGAGTATAATTAAAGGAGAATAAAGGTACAAGGCTACGTCTTGCAAAATTGGTGCAACTCTTGCATGTGGATAAATTATCGGGACGATAACAAAGTAGTTCCATGGTGGATTGTAATAAACCAATATTGAAAATCAATATAAATTCATTTGGTTTCCTTAAAATACTTTTTAAAAGGGTGAATGACCACATGTAAGACTAGCACTGATTTTGCAAATTTCTCATGATATTAACGAAAGCGAATTTTTCTTTTTATTGCACAAGATATTGATGAAACAACTAAGGGCTTGCGTTACTGAGGATATCGGGGATTGCGTTTTTTTTTGGGAATGTGTCAACGGTCAGTGACTCTGAAGAGTCACATGCGCACGAATGCACACGTGTATGTATTAGCCTATACTGGCACAAGTGCATTCGCACGGTTGTATTGAAAAAGAAAAATACTTATGTAGCTGAAAGGACTATGGATGGCATTGACAATTCAGCAAATTTAAGCAATAGAAAAAGAAAAGAAATTGAAATAAAATTAAGATCTTGCGACATGCATGATCTGAGCATCACAATTTAGTTCGATTCGAACTGGGGTAATGCTGATGCGGCATTGCCAAATCAAGTTAATGAACTTGCAAAATAATGTTTTTAACATGAATAAAAATTTTATGTGGAGCTTGCAGTTTCACAACAAGTCAATCGCCTCGTTCTCCAATGAGCAGCTGTCTTTTAACCAGTGCTTAAAAATCGACGACACATCCTCGGAAATCGCAGTCGACACGTTGTTTTCAATAACGTCGGGTCCGAGGATTCACACCGCGACTAAGTCCTCAAACGTAGAATTACGGAAAAAAATTGTAATCGGAGGGGAATTAAACTTTTGTTTCTAAAGTTCAATAATTCGTCAAACGTTAGAATTACAGTTGAATTTGTAATCGGAGGGGATTTACAAAAATTTATTTTTTTTGCGAGTGAAAAACCAGAACTCAGCAGTAAAAGAAAAAAACAATAATTCGTCAAGCGTTAGAATTATGAGCGTAAGCCATAATCGAGACGAGTGAAACTAGTGAGAGTTGGTACCTTGGTACTAATCTGCCCGTCCAGTGTGTGTGATTCGTGAACTGGACGTAAAAATCTTCCTTTTTAAAAAAAGATTTTCTTTTATTGAGAAAAATTTGTTAAAAAAGAAAACCATCGTGTACTCAAGTACATAGAATTCTGTCGTGCCAGCACAGCTGAGGAAACCTCAACGCGACAGCGGTGCTGTAGTTATAAGGAAGAATGGTGAGCTAAGAATTTATTGTATCGTTTATTCTCTTTTATTGTGTGACTTATTCTATTATTCAAAAATTCACGACTTATGAATAAATTAGAAGTGTTACTTAAAGATATCTTGGCTAAACAAAAATTTGATTGAACTTATCCATACCTGTTCCATTTCCTAGTCAAATTCTTTCACATCTAACAAGCAAAAAGAAAAACTTTTAAAGCATTAATTTATTTTATTAATTTATTATTTTTGACAAGAATATCGGAGAAGAGGGATAAACGTCCCATAAATTTTAAACAATCAGGAAAGGGATATTATTATATATACTATTATTATTATACATAATAGTGATTCCTATATCTAAGACAGTTTAATATTAGTGAAAGTTAATAATATATATAGATATACATTTTTTTTAGTTTTTATATTCTTCATTTTTATTATAAAAAAGAAAAATAATAAATCATATTGGTTGAGAGTTTTCAAAGTAGAAATTCTGTGAAAAGATTCGTTTGCTTTAATTCCATAGTGACAGATCTACATATATAAGGTTCTAAAAATATATAATTTATGTATCTAATTTTTTTTAAAAAAATGCACTTATATTATATCCACTTTTGGCCACTTATTGATCAATTAATATGCTATGAATTACAAAATGAGCAATGATATAACATAATCGGATAAATGTTTATTAGATTTGAAAATAATAATACTAAAAAATAATAATTGCAATTGATAGAATTTTATTCAAATTTAAAAAAAATTATTTTGATTAGAAAGTATAACAATTTTTAGCGAATCGGATATCATTGAACCTCAATACCAACCATTTGATATAAAAGTATTAAAATTTTAATCGGATTGAGTTTGATTCCATTTTTTAAAAAAACGTATTGAAAAGTATACGATCTTTAATGGGATAGGATTTGATTGAACTTAAATAAAAAACTTTTGATAGAAAAGTATTAAATTTTCTGTCGTACTGAATTTCGTTCCATTTTTAAAAAAAACTTTTGATTGAAAAAGTACAAAAAATTTTTGAATATGAAGGTCCAATGACTACTAGTAGAGACTACGAGAAATCGACAAACTCTATTGCTTTCAATTGTCTATAGAAATTTTCAAGAAGCGAATTGAAGTCAATTAAAAAGTTAGAGAATATGAAAATAATAAATGTTTGAATTTCTATTGCTTTCAATACGCGCGTGAAATTTCCTGAATATTTACAATAAGTTTAATTTATAAATAATAATAATTAATAATAATAATAAACAACTTAATTCATTCATTTCTTCAATCTGTCCACACCTGAAGTTCGGCACTATAGATGTTTTTTTTGTTTTTAATTAATAACTTTTGAAAAAATGTATTTTTAAATTAAATTTAAGATTTCTAATTTTACTTAATTAAACTTTATTTTAATTTTAAATCAATTAACAAATTTATATTTTATTTTTAATAATAGTGAATTAAAATATAAATCTACTTTATTGCTTTTAATAAAAATTTAAACAAAATATGTAAGTTAATGAAAAAATATGTATAAATAATACAATTTAATACCATGACCTATTTCGAGATTTTAATAAGTGTTGTAAAGTACAACATAATAAAAATAAAAAATTTAATTAAATTAAAAAAAGCGAGCACGTTTTCCAACATTTTTTAAGGTTTATGAATCCTTTCTTTATAATTTGTTCCTATTTTTAAAATAATTAAAAAATAACTAGAAGAATTTGAAAAACATTATTCGAAAAATGATGAAAATTGAAAACAAAATGAGAAAAATGACTAGATTAATAAACAGCTGTAAAAAATTATAAAAAAAATTAAACAAGAAATATTAAATTATAGGAAAATAATTGGAAATTGAAAAATTATAGAAATAATTCTTTGAAATAATTGCAAAATGAACAATTGAATTGAAAATCAAAAAAGATTACTTGAAAGAAGAAGATTACTTGAAGAAAATAATAATATAATTAAAAGCAGAGAAATATTGAATATAGAAGGAAATAATTAAAAATTGAAGAATGGAATTGAAATTGAAAGAGAATTATAATAAAATGAAGAACCAAATTAAAAATTTAAGAATTAAATTCAAATTTTAGAAAATAATAATTGATAAGTGTAAAAAGGCGAGAATTATTGAATATGAATGAAATAATTAAAAATTAAAGAATGGAATTTAAACTTGAAAAAAATAATTTAAAAGTGAAAAATTAAAAACTAATATTACATTTTAAGGAAATAATTACAAATTTAAGATTAAAGAAACTTATTGTGAATCGAAAAAAGTAATTGGAAAAAGAAGAAATTTTTTTAATATTAAAGACAATATATGAAAATTGACATATGGAATTGAAATTAGTAGAAAATAGTTGAAAATTGAAGTGTTACGAACCAGAAAATTCTAATTAGATTGAATGTAATCCAATAAAAAGGGGAGGTAGTGTGCCCAGAATTTCAATTCGAGAAGAACGGTCTTTTTAGGGATCCGAACCTCGAAATGTCTCGTTGCTGTGTTTCTGGTCCTGGAGGCACCAAGCTGCCAGGTTTGAAATCAGAATTTCAAACCTGTTTAAAATTTTGCGGGATCGTTATCTCGATGTGAGTGTCAGCCAATCAAAAATGGATTTACTTGAAGTTAAAAATTTTAATAAAGAGGAGTACAAGACTCTAATGTTTTAATAAAACAACAGTAATTTTCTTCATTCTAAATTTATGAGAATTTATTGAAATTAAATTCTTGAATTTAACATTTACAAAAAATGGAAATGGTTTTTACAATTTAATTGGACTCACCCTACCGTGAACCTCGAAAACGTAATCCTTTAACAAGAATCACTCGCACTTACACTTACCGTCGGAACAATTGCACTCGATGCACTTCCCGACGGGCGAGATTTCGTAGTTAAACACCTGTGTGTTTAAATTGTTCTTAACAGGGTGCGGGGGCAAACCACTGGTCTGGTGCGGCGCAGGTACTCTCTCGTACGGACTGGCCGGTCCTGGGACAACGTTGGCAAAATTTGAAATTGACAAAATTCCCCAGATCAGCTTCCCCAGGTACTCCGTCGGCTTGAAGATTTAATTGAATTTTTCGTCCGCCCGTACCTCCCTTGTATTTTTCACAAGTATGGAAGCCGGGTTCCGACTCGCGGACGGGCTTGGTCGCGGCGTTTCCGAATTTAAAAATCAATAGCTCTGCCAGGTAAGGACCAGGAGAGGTGTTGATCAGAAGAACTGGAAAGTTGTACTGCAAGATTTGATGTTCTTCGATCTCATAACTTCTCCTTCGGTAGGAACCTTGGGTGGGAAAATTTTGTTGAATCGTGGAAACGGGAAACGGGTTAGGATTTCATCAAGGGGCGTTGCAAGGTTGAATCTGCTGAGACGGATTTTTGACATCCGCTCTAGCCTGGGAACGAATGCCAAATTATTTGCAATTATTATAAAATTTACTTCTGTTCGATCGATCGTAATCACAACGATCGATCCTCCTGGCATCGATTGAAACCGCCCAATAATGAATTAAACCGAGAACATCGGTCCTGACAGAGTTCAATAATAATATTGGCAACTTCACATTAACAACGATATCGATTATATCAATAATCATCGGTAACAACAGAAGTCCCACAGGGGTGGCTCAAGGATCGATGCCAGTTCAATAATCGATTGTCAGGAACAATCAATAATGTTAAAATCGAATTAGTTCTTAAAACAATTCGTTCGAGGGCATGTATTTTTGAAGGGGGTGGGAGAAGGTGGTTGAAGGAGTCATCAAGTTCATACGGGAGGAGTTACGGTCGCTAATTGTCCCCCCCGCGAGGCGTCAAGAAACCAATCAAGCGGGCGGAGTCCTGCCGTGGGTGTATCTGCGTCCAGCCAGCATCAAATGGATTTGCACCCGCACACATGCCAGCAAAAATCCACACACACACATCCTAACCCATACATTTACTATTTATGTCACACAGGAGCAAAATTCTCTTTTTAGATTTAAATCTTAAGTTTAAACTCAAAACGCAAATTATTAACTATAACTTAAAAATAAAAATAACCATTGGTTGCTATTGATCTCAATAGCAGTTGCCAATTGTAGAAAATTAGAGCAATAGCACATCAGCTGCTATTGTTCTTCATTAAAATAATTTTGAGAAGCGATTTACATAGTTGCTATTGATTTCAATAGCAATCACCAATAGCACGAAACTTAAGACAATGGCGCATCTATTGTCATTGTAGCAACAACGTAATTTAATTAATATGGTTTAAGAAAAATTAATTATCTGTTGCTATTGATTTCAATAGCAGTTGGTAATAATAATGACAGTAGGAAAGGCAATGGCACGCTTATTGCCATTGTTGTAAATAAAGCAACTTAGTAATTATAACCTAAAAATAAAAATAACCATTGGTTGCTATTGATCTCAATAGCAGTCGCCAATTGTAGAAAATTAGGGCAATAGCACATCAGCTGCTATTGTTCTTCATTAAAATAATTTTGAAAAGCGATTTACATAGTTGCTATTGATTTCAATAGCAATCACCAATAGCACGAAACTTAAGACAATGGCGCATCTATTGCCATTGTAGCAGCAACGTAATTTAATAAGTATGGTTTAAAAAAATTAATTATCTGTTGCTATTGATTTCAATAGCAGTTGTTAATAATAATGACAGTAGGAAAGCAATGGCACGCTTATTGCCATTGTTGTAAATAAAGCAACTTAGTAATTATAACTCAAAAATAAAAATAACCATTGGTTGCTATTGATTTCAATAGCAACGCTTGTTACAAATTTTACGGCAATAACACATTACCCGTTAATTCCCACAATGTAACCATCCTAAAAGGAAAAGAAAATAATATATCCAATTGCTATTTTAGTCCAATAGCAATTGTTCATAATAAAAGTGGCCCAACGGCAACCCCAGAGCAGTCACCAAGCCATAAAAGGAGGGTTGGCCGCGACAGCGAAATATTCGCAATCACAGCGAATGGTTTCGCTACCGCAGACAACCCTCGCGCAATTCACCTAAGGATGCATCAAATTTTCTAAATTCAAACCGAGAATAATTATTCTCGGCTAGAATTATATTTTCTTATTTCGACCAAGGCCAAGTCGTGGGTCTCGCCACCGGAAGCTGACACAGCCTGCTTATCAGGGTGTCAGATTCCCGTCGCCAACAGGTATTTCTTGCCTAGCCTTGGCCAGTCTCAGCTCTACACAATAATTATTTTATTGAGCTGAGAGTAAATTAATAATTCTCCCATAACAATCCACCGCGAAAATCCATTTCTAGTCCCCGGAAATCGCGACCCCCGACTCGGCCCGGTCTGGAAAAAGGAAATGCCGTTTTCCTCCATGAACAATATGATTTTCTTTTCAGGGTTTTTCCTTCTAAATATAAATTAACAATTTAGGCTTCCTGTGAAAATCGAAGATATATTTGAAAAATTTAGAAACATATTAAAGAAATTGATTAAAGCTTAGAAGAAAATTTTAATTGTTAGAAAATATAAAATAGGTAATACGGATATAAGATTAAAAACAAAAAGAACCAAAATTTCAAATAAGATATTGAAAATTTTAGAAACTCTTTAGAAAAGAATAATTGAAAATGAGAGGGAATATTTTAAAATATTTAGAATGTAATTGGAATTTAAGAATCAGCAAGAAAACAATTTAAATTGTCAAAAAAAACACTTTAGAATTGTTGAAAATATGTATTTTATAATTAGAAATTAAAAATTGAAAAATAATCTGGAACAGCATATTTAAACTGAAGAAAGAAAAAGTGAAAATTGAACAAAATATTTTTGAAAAAGGAAAAAAAATTCATTTTAAAATGACGAAAAGAAAAATTTTAGATTCAAGAAATTTATCTAAACACAAAAAAAAATAATCAAAATATCAGAAAATTAGTTATTAAAATGGGAAAAAACAATTCGAATTGAATACTACAATTAATTTTTAACAAAACTAATTGCAAAATTTATATTTCATGTAAAAATTCAAAAAAAAAAATAACTGAGAGTAAAAGAAAATCATTGAAAATTGAAGACAGTTATTTTAAAAACTATAAGTGTAATTGAAATAAATGCGAATCTGTTAAATTGAACAAAATAAATTAAAATTAAAGAAAGTAAATGAAAGACACTGCAATTAATTTTAAAATTACGAAAAAAATTTTAAATGATGACAAAAGTTTATAAATTGCGAAAAATAGTTGAAAATTGAAGGTGAGCAATAAAATAGAATGAAGTAGAAGGATGATGTTAGAATAAGACTATTTAGAACAAGGTTGAATTTACATAATATAAAATGAAAGAATCAAAGTTTTCAAAAGAGTTTAAAATTGAGAAATTTACAAAATATAGATAAAAGCATTGAATAAATGTTTTCAAAATCAGTAGTTGAGTAGCTTTTTTTAATGGTTTTATTACAGGGTTGATAAAATCATGATTAAATATATATATGTATATATTTTTTTTTTCTTTTAACTAAAATAAAAATGAGGATATAAAGAAAAACCTGAAAATATATTACTAAAGAAAACAAAACTCTAAAAGAAAAGAAATTCTATGAAATAGAAAAATGATGTTAGGATGAGAATATTGAAATAATTACGAATAATTACAAAAACCATGGAAGTAAAAAAAACTTAGCTGATGCTTCATTCGATCGTTTCGATCCGAGAAACGATAGAATTTTGTTTATTGGTCGTTTTGATTCTTTTTGGTTTCAATTAAGATTATTTGATTATTTGATTTTAAAAATATTAATAAAATTGAATTAATAATTTTAATATGACATACCAATGTTATAAATTTTAACTAAAATTCCTTTTTCTTTTAATTCTAAAAGAAAAATTTTCGTTTTAATATTTTCAATATTTTGTTCTTAATAAACTATTTCATATTAAGAAATAAAAATAATTTTATTTATTTAAAATTAAATTAGAAGTTTAATTATGTTATTATTTCTTCGAATAAAATTGAATAAAATTGAATAGATTAAAAGTTTATAATCTAAAATTTAAGTCGATATTAAATTCTAATACATTAGATTTATTCAAACAAATTTAATAAGATAATTTTTTTTTTTTAATGCAATTTTAAATGTTATAAAATTTAATTTTATATAAAAAGGAAATAATTGGTAAAATTAAGAAAATTTCTACATTAAAATTAAAAAAAAAATAATTCCAAAAAAAAAATATTAGATTGAGAAGGGGAGACGTATTGAGGATAATGGGTCAAATCCACATTTGATAAAAAAAATGATCCGATGTGATACGAAATTAAACAAATGAATAGTGGAGTGCTCGTGAGAATAAGGAATACGATTTCGATCGATATCGATCGAAAAACCGAATTTCTCGTATCGGAGTGAAACACTAAGCTTAGCGAATGTTATAATAACAGAGTTGTTTAAAGTGATATTAAAAAAAAATATACACAAAAGAAAGATACCGTAAAACCGGTCAACTTTGTTCAGTGGAAAATTTTTTTTTTCGAGAATTATTTATTGTTATTTCTGGGAAGAAAAATGTAAAATTTACAATTGCTAATGTTAATAAAAGTATCAAACTGTGCCTCAAAGATATTTTAAAGTAAAATTATGGTCAAGTTTTGATAGAAATAATATTTATTTAAAGATGTCTATTTTGCTCATTGAACAAGTGGTGTGTGAAAGTCGCTTGTGAAACCTATATTTAAAATATTTTATGTTAATGTCATCTAATAATCTTGTTTCCTATATCCGTGACATGATTTAGAAAGATAAAATTATTGAAAAGTTAAATAGATTTTTAAGAGAAATCAATTTGAAAAGAATATTCCATATTTGTTGGGTAGTTTCGTTCATGAACACAATGCATCATTCAATTGTTTATGAAGTATCTAAGGTTATTTCTCATGACCAAATCCAAAAATTTTATGAATTTATAAAGCACAAAACGTGGTTAAATATTTGTCCTGATGAGTCTGATGACTGTAAATATTAATTAAATAACATTGATTTATTTATAAGGATTTTATAAGTGGTCATGTCATAGTTCGTAAACTACCATATTTTTGTTGTTAAAATTAAAGTCATTAAAGTTACCCTGTTTTACGGTAATTAATGAAACCCTAAAATAAAAACGACAAATACAGATAAACAAAAATACCGAAGGTGAAAGGAATAAAAATTTTCAAATTTTGTAAAGATAAAATTATGAGATAAATTAACTTATTTTGAATTAAGTGATATGCATTTAAATTTGAATTAATTGAAATTTGAAAGTTTGAATAAATTGGAATATGAATTAATTTACGTTTGGAATTTATTTAAATTATAATGACTTAAAGATATAAAGATTGCATATTATTTTTTTTTTTGCTATCTTCATACCAAGAATTTGTAATTCGTAGGTATTTTGATCATCTGCATTAACCCAATTTTTCCCTTTCTAAAATCAAAAAAAAAAATTTTAACATTGTCCATGAATTAATACGAATAATACGAATACAATTAATATATATACAATCGCGAAATTTGTATTTCGCGTTTTCTTTTTTCTTATGATCCAATTAGTTACCGTGGGGGTGGATCCGACCAGCCCCCTTTCCATCTCGATCAACCGTTCATGCGTTGCCTTCCCCTCGAATGCTAATGAGGGAGGGGTGTCGATGACGAATTACTTGCAATCTTGCCTTACGCTATTGCGTGCCCTCCTCCTGTATGCTAATGAGAGGGGGCGTCGATGACGCGACCAACGGAGACGCTGGACCTTCAGTACCTCATCAACCGCGTATTAATTAGTTACCAAAGAAAAAATGAACTGTGCGGGTGGTTCAGACGCGGGTGCAGAAAGTGAGGACGTTGTCACCGGGGGTGAAAACATCGCCGAGGGTGAAGCTGAAAGCGAGGAAAACACCAGGTGCGAGGGTGCCGACCTCAATATCTGGGTCCTCTACTCATCAGAGGACGAAGACGAGGGGGCGCTCGGCGGACTTTCAATCCGTCTTCGTCCAGACTTCGGGTGGTCCGACGAAGAAAATCGGGAGCCCGAGAGCGAGGACGACGATGATGGACTTCGCTTCCAGCTATTCACCCGGGGGACGTTTTTCTCTAGCCGGGTATACCCACCTTCTAGGCAGCACGACGGGCTCAGGGAGGATCAACCCCGTCCATCCCAGGCTCCGAGGGGTTCGAGGTAGGTGCACCCAGGGATCACAGCCCCCATTGTTAAAAGAATAGGGGACAAAAAGAGGGACAATTTCGCTTTAAAATCTATGATGGCGCCGTCCATTAAAAAATTAAAGATGTTAAATATGGTCTTAATAGTTCTCTTTTTTTTTCTTTGATTCTAGTGAAAATATGTAATTTTTTATTTTATCCAATTTTGAAAAATAATGAAAATATTAAAAGATGGAAAAGAATTGCAATATAATAAAAGAAATGAAAATTGAACAAAAGAATTGAAAATTGAGATATATATTTAAAAGTTCAGTGAATTAATACAGAGGTTCTGAAAGTTATTGTAAATTGAAAATGATAATTGCAAAATAGCAAAAATAATGGTAAGTTAAGAAAATAAATTTTAATTTGCGATAAATAGTAAAAGTATTAAGGAATAAATAATTAAAACTGATTTACTGTCTAGGCAAAAATAATTGAAAAAAATAAAAAGTGATCGAGAAAATCTAAATAAAATAATTGAAATTTACTATAAGATGAATATTGTAAAAAGAAATTATATTATGTAATATAATATGTAAATTTTCGGCAATCATTCCGCCAGCTCTGGGCCAATTCTGGGCCATGTTCTTTCTCGCTTTGAAAATTTTCAATTATGGTAATTTTTACTCTTTACTATTCCCAAACAGCCAAATGTCATTTTTTTTCAAAATTATTATTTTTCCTACTTTTTGTTTATTATACATTTATAAGATCTACTTAATTCATTACCTTCAATTCCTAGTTGTAATAATTTTACTTATTCAAATTCTTCTTCAAAATAATATTTATTTTCATAAATAATCGTTTAACAAATTCTCTAAATCTGAGTTAGCTAAAATAACTAGCTTGAAATCAAAAGTTAGCTATTAATTTAAATAAATATATTTCTACTAATCATTTAGTAAAAATAAATAATTATTAGTTTAGTTTATTTTTAAATTATATCAAAATAGATAATATTTTAGTAAAATTCTGGTTATTTTTTTTTTTAACTAATTCAGATTAAAAGAATAGATAGGATTTTCTAGGTTATTGAACTTTTAATGCAGAAAATTACAAATTTGTTTCTATAATAGCTATTATATTAAATAACATTTATATTGATATTTTTATATATAAGACATATAATATAATATATTTTTAATAAATGAACATTTGGTTTTCTAAACATTGTAAGAATCAAAATTTTGATAAATGAGAATTTTCTGTCTAATTATTAAATTACTTTATTTAAAAATAATATAATACAGGAGTCTCGAAAATCGAAATGAACATAAGTGAAATAATTGATCTAAAGTGAATAAAAGATAAGGTCAAAGATTTTGTTAATTATACCTATTTTTAAAATTTAGATAATTGTTAAATTTGTACACATTATATATAATAATTTTTAAAATATCTACAAGTTATTTTATAACAAGACCTTTAAGTTTTATTTATTTATTATTATTATTATTATTATTTTTTTTTTTTTGGTCCAAATTATATACCTGGTTTAAATAACTCGAATTACTTGAATCTATTTATTTAATCCAAATAAATCCTCCTTGGATCAAGTAAATAATTAGTTTAATTTAATAAACGAATATATTTAATACAAATGCTAAATTATTTAAAACCATTCATTTATTTATTTCACTCAAATGTTGGAGTTTTTTTTTTAACTTTAATAAAATTATTTAACACAATTAAGTGACGTTATGAGTCATAGTAATCAAATTATTTAATGCTAATATTTTCTTTCTTAAAAGCAAATAAAAGTATGGAACAAGTAAATAAGTGTTAAATAATCAGTATTTAAATAACTAATAAATAATAAGAATGTCATGAACGAAAATCACCATACTCATAATAACAATAAAAGTAAACTCAACAACAAAAGAGGGATTACATTTTATTCATGCAAATTAATATTTATTTGCTTTAAAAATATAATTGAAATAATTTTTATGATTGATTTCAATTATCAGTTATTAGCTCCAAACATCTAATTTATTTGACACAATTACTGTTCATTTAATGCGATAAAACAAAACACTCAGGTCGAACAAAATATTATTTGAATGGAATAATTTTAATAATTGATTTAAAACATTAGTTACTAGCTGCAAACATTTAATTTGTTTGACACAAATTGCTGCCTATTTAATACACTCAAACAAAATACTTAGGTCCAATAAATAGTTATTTGGTTCCAATACGGGTTTATTGGATAACGGACAAGTAAATAATTTAATTGGATCAAACAACTTCCATTTGATCCAAATAATCCCTTCCTTCAGTGTAGTTTAAATAATCAAATCATAACAGAAAAGAATTATTAAAATTAATGAAAAATTTTCTTTTAATCACTTCGAATTTAATATTTTTTTTTTTTAAGCATAGATTAGTTAAATTTTTAATCACTGCAAGATCGTATTAACTGACTTATGAATAAAATGAAATTGATATAAATTTAACATTTGTAAATATTTTAAGAATGGTGAAATACCATCCAAAAAAAAAATTTTTTTCTGCTTAAGATAAATCATCTAGTAAATTTGGCTATAACATTTTAGTCACTAAGAAATTGTTAAGATTTTTGATGGCCTGTGCAATGATAATAACAATAATCGTTATTATCATTACTGCTAATATTATTAATATTTTTAAGTCATATTATGATAAAAAATTAAGTTGCCAGTTTTACAACTCTGGCAAAATAAGTTCTTCAATAGGTTGAAAATACTTTGAAAGAAATGCGAATTTTAGATAACTTATAATATATATACCCAATGAAAAATTGACAACTGGCACAGTATCGAATGCAAACACTACCGCAGTACCGGCTGACATGGCCGGCGCAACACGGCCCTGCTAGGGCTAACGCATTAATGGTGAACAGTATAAGCGTATATTGTCAAGGAGAAATTAGGGCGGAAAAGTGGGATCAAATAACCCAAGGGGAAAATTGTCAAGCGAATTGGCAAGTTCTTTTATGCATGTTTCAAATGTTCTCATTTCGTCCCTGTGTTGTAAGATAATGCGTTTAACTAACATCCTAATATTTATTTTGTTTTAATGTAATTCTGTTAATAATGAATAATAGCAATAATAACAGATTCTTGTTAAAGTTTATCAAAGGCTGCTCCTTTTACCATTTTTGAGAACTGTGAGTAGCTTAATTTTCCAGGATATAGTTCATAACATTTCATCCTTTATTATTATTTCTATTGTAAAATTTCTTTTAATAATCAAAACTCGAAACCGGTGTAGACAGAATCAAAGGCTGAATGAATGAATAATGATAAAAAAAAATTTATTATTTCATATCTTCGACTCACTTACGAAATTTCGTAAAATGTTAGATTTTCTAAATTAAGAAGAAGAAGCGATATTTAATTTACTCAAAGATTTAAGAATAATTTAATTTTTTTTTTAACTGGATGTGGAATGTTTGGTTTTATTTATCTAAATGTTTTGCAATAAAATATGAAAAACTCTAAGTAATTGATCAGCCAATCAAGCTTTTAACAACAATAAAGGGGATACGATCCGGTCCACAAAGTCTCGACAACACCTAGCACTGCGTGGGCACTTCTCATTAGGGTATGCCATTTCCCGATCTCCCCTTTTCTTTGGGGTGATTCAAATTGACCCAATCGGAATTTTACAATTTTTATCAATTATACGAGTACGGGAGGTTTCAGGGGGATAAAATCAAACTTTCCAGCCTCACCACCATTCTGTTTCAGCCTATTGCTGGATGACACGGAGTGGGTCCCCGTAGCCCCAGGGTGCGGGAGGGGGCTTTGGCACCACTCCGTCTTCTTTGAAGGAGGATTCCCATCTAAACCCGGCCCCTCATTCCATTGGAGGATGGAATTTCAATTCAGCGCCCCCGAAAGAACCTGGATAGGACGCTATTTTTGGTGTCCGGTAGGTATCGGTTGGAATCAATGGGAGGTTCCTCTGTTGCTCCCTGTTTTTAATTAAGTGCGCTTTTTTTTTTTTTTTTTTTTTTTTTTTTTTTTTTTAGGAAGGCTACATGAACCCCCGCCGCGTGAGGCCCCTCGCCCTAGAGGTCCGAACGGTTAGAGGAGAGCAAACCATGTGAGTGAAAGATATTCCTTCCGCTCACCCCCTGATTCATTATTTATTTATTTATATTCTCCTTTTTTTTTTTATTTTAGTCAGTTTGAGAGCCTTCCCCGCTTCCCTCCTCCCGAGGGAATATGGCTTCGAGACGAGTCGAGGCGTCTCATATTCATTCAGGAGTCTTGGCGCGTGGGAGGATGCGCCCCAGGGACGCAGTTTTGATGGGAGGTGGTAGGTAGTAAGGGACGACCGGTCTAGGTCTGGTCAGTACAGTGGCTGCCCTCAAAATAAAATTGCCCTAATTCGCAAAATTACCCTTCTTTTAGTGGACCAGGAGGCCCAACTACGGACAGTCATACATTCCAGAGAACTGGTCGACCTGAGGGATTGAGGCGATGAGGCTCCCTCCATCCTCGCCTTCAGTCGTTCTACTTAATCTTAATTTACTGTAAAATTTCTTTAGGTTATGTACTTTACTATCTTTTCAATGAATTTATTTGTGTTAATTGAAGGGGGGGGGGGGCCATGAGGCGACCGAGGCTGCCCTTGGAATTTGACTGGGACAACCTCGGTTCGCCCCACGGGCGCCCCCCGCCACACAATTGGACAGCTTGGTATGACCCACAATGCGTGGAGTGGTCCCGGACGGCCTCTCATAATGCGAAGAGATTCAGGTACGGTGGCCATAATTCATCCTCCCGGAGCATCGTTAAGGATGCCCATCCCACATGTTGATTTTATTCATGTGGATTGAGCTACCCTTGAGATGCACGTGGGGTCGGTCCTCAATCGCCCGGCGACATGCTCGAGGAAGAAAAGAAGATTCCTCTTTTTTTTTTCGTTTCGGGGGTGCCCTGGCCCCAAGGCTTTACAAGATCCCGATTTGAAATTATTCTGTTATTACGAAATCTCGCCCGTCTGTTTTATTTATTTCCTTTTCAGTTAGCGAGCGACCCGCACGCCGTAGGCGGCCCTGTGGGCGCCCCCGCGCGTGCAGAGAACAAATGCAAAATGAGGCATTCAGCTCTCGACACGCACGAGGTCGCCCCAGACCCTAAATAGCGGGCAGACCAGCCACAACGGCACCACTTCAATAATTCCGAATCTTAGGACTGGACCCTTGGAAGTGCCCCCGGATACGCCCGGATGATGTGTGACAGAATCATAACATTCGGGTGAGGTCCGGTGGCACAATCAAGACAAAGCAAATTAAGGAGTTGCCTCCCTGTGCTCCCGAAGTGAATCGCAAGACCACATCATCACAGGGAATCAATGCTTCCGGGGGTGCCCCCGGAGCGAGTCCAGGTCACATGTGATGAGATCATGCTACCTAGGCGATCCCCGGCGACACACCCGGAAGCCACCTGCCACCATTCCATGGGATGCGATGCCCGCACCTGCAGGCAATCCCGAGGGCGCCCTTGAGAGCACCAGGGACCAGTGCATTTGGGCACTGATCCCCAGTGGTCCCGGGGCGACCTCAGGTGCACAAACATAGGTGGTCACCATGAAGCCCCCTGCTGACACGCCCCTTCAGGAAACCATTTTCAGGTCCTCTTCTCGGAGCATCCCTGGGGAAGCCCAAGTTGCATGTGACAAGATTATGCCACTTGTGCAACCCCAGCGACGCATCCGAGGCACTATCTGCAGTAGGTCATAAAGCTCCCAGTGATTAGGCGATTTTGGTCCGTCATTTTATTATTTTCTCTGAATGCATGTTTAGCTTTCCTTAGTGGTTAGCAGCGCTTCGGCTATAGGCAGCCCCGCGGGCGCCCCCGGGCGTGCCGCGGAAAAACGCAGATTAAGGCATTTTATCGTCGGCAGGCCCGAGGTGGCCCGGAGGCACACATCAACGGAAGATTACTATTAGTTGTCATTTACTCTATCTTTTTCTTTTTACTATTTCTTTGGTCGACAAAACAATAACATGGTTATGTTATGATGTGTACTAATAGGCAGGTCTAGGGGCGCCCTGGGACGCGCCGAAGGCAAGCGCGGTTTTAAAGTGCCTGGTCATCGGCGGGTCCGAAGCCACCCCCAGGCAGACAGCAATTGAAGATCGAAATCATTCTCGGAGAAATGTACCAGTGCCAACTTAGTTCAATTCAGATTTGGTTCCACCCTCCCGAGGGTGGCCCCGGGTACGCCAGGATGACATGTGACAAAGCATGACACTCGGGCGGAACCCGGTGACACACCCGGGACAATTCATCGCCATTTAACGTCGCTCCCGAATTCATATCTTACTCCCGGGGCGCCACCGGAGCAAGAACTCGCAGTTGAGAGAGATTAACGACACGAGTTCGTGCTTCGGCCGCGCCCGAGATGCCTCCGGTAGACAACTGGAAATTAGAAATTTTAATCCGGCATACCTCAACACCGGATGTGTCCTCAGATATTCCCCTCTCTGGGGCGTCTCTGGGAGGCCCAACTCTGACGTAATAATGGTCGTCAACGTTGTGCTATCCCAGTGACTCGTCAGAGACAAATCGCAACTGACCCAGTAACATCCCCGAGGAAGCCATCCCACATCATTTATATGTATGATTTATTTGATTCTTATTGTTTTCCTTTCTAAACATAATTATTTGCTTTTCCCTTCAGATATGATTAATTGCTTTTCTTAGATATATATTTTTGTTCGTTGTATGTATATTTTTGTTCTTTTAATTTTAATTATATATTTTGTTTTATTGTACATATATATTTTGTTATTTTAATTTTTGTTCGTTCTCTTTTATTTTTTTCTTTTTCAGTAGATAAACGACTCTTAAACATCCGGCGCTCCTGGGGGCGCCCCCGAGCATGTTCACAGCAATTGTGACTTAATGCATTGATTGATCAGCATGCACGAGGTCGACCCCAGACACGCGACAACGGAAGATAAAATTACGAGACAACGTCTCCACGGTACTACTCAGAATTAGGTCACGCCCATCCGGGGGTACTCTACAATTAGACGGCTTAGTACGATTAGTACGGTACGGGGCGGTCCGGTAACCCCGGAGGATCAACGCTAATTAAGGCGCTTATCATCCGCGGTCTCCTGGCGGCCCCTGTCTACGTAACAATTCAAGGTGCGGCGGTTCATTCTGCCCTTCCGGGGACTTAATCAATTTTCGTACTCTCAATGCAAGTCACCACAGGAAAAACCACAAGATTCTTATTCTCAATACTCACTCCCGAGGCGCCCCCGGGGACGCCCAATTCACATGGGTTTAACATCATGTTAAGTGGGCTACCCCAGCGACGCAGCCGGACATATGATCAGCTCTTTCCAGAAATATTTCCCCTGGTCGATAGAATAGTACCGTGGCAATGTCGTAATATCCTGCAACAGGTGGCCCTGCGGCGGCCTGGATCATGCCGATGGCGGTTGCAGACTGAGGCAACTAGCCATCGGCTGGTCCCAGGCGGCCCGCAGGCACGCATCAACTAACTGGTCCCTAATTGCCTCGTGACAACCCGAAGAACCCATTTACTTCATACCACTTATCGTTTTACTTAACTGTTTTATTTTATCTTGTTTCAGGATGCATACATATATGTATAATTATTATTTTATTTTATTACACTATTCTATATTCTATTTCGTTTTTCTGATTTACTTGTTTAATTTTCTTTTCGTTTCAGAATGTATACATATATGTATCTATCACTGTTTATTACTTTTTATTTTTCTAATGCTACAGTCGGCATTCCAAGTATGTCAGCGTAATCGGTGGACTATAGCCAATTTATGCATTCATCTTTCGATAGGTTATCCTATGTCCCCGGATGCCGTGGGAGCAAGGGCTCGCGATTGTGACATATAAAATTGCGAGTTCGTGCCCCCACTGCATCCCGCGACACAAACACACCTGTGAAAACGTACCCGTGATTTCGATGCTTTTGTTTTTCTTTTAGTTAATGAACGGCACCTGGACCGGAGGCAGCTCTGCGGGCGCCCCCGGGCATGCCGAGAGCAAATGCAAGTTAGTGCATTGATTCGTCGACATGCACGGGGCCGCCCCCAGATACGCAACAACGGAAGATAAAATTACGGTCCGGTCAGACATAACCTCATCATTCAGTATTTCAAGACTTTCAAACGTACCCCTCCCGGGGGTGCCCCCGGATACGCCGGGATGACATGCGATAAAATCATGACATTCAGGCGAGATCCGGTGACACACCCGGGACAATTCATCACTCGGCGTCAGACCTTCTATTCATCTCATTCTCTTGGGACGGGACCGGGGCAAGGGCCCGTGATTGAGGCTTGTCAAATCACGAACTCGTACTCCGGTCTCGTCCTTTGACACACATTCGACAATATTCTCCCATAACCATCCCGGGGATTCCTCCGAACACGCATCGAGTCAAGTCAGGAGACGATTCTCTACTAAATAGTGGCATAGGGAGCATTCCTGAGACGAAGGACAAGGAAAGACGTATGTTAGTCTTCTTGCCTCCGTGTCAGTCCTGCTCTCAATGCACATTGCAGCGGTCAGATCTACTGTGAGCACTCGGAAAACCTTCAGTATACTGTTTCTGATAAGGACAAAGTACCTTACTTCTCAACTCTTAGCTAAGTTAAGTCAGGGCAATTCCCTTACTTTATTATTTTATTTTATATTGTTAGATAAGTGTTCCGAATACTCAACAGCAATGTTACAAAACTTCTCACCTCGAATTCCTGTACATACTTAGACAGGTTGAAGGGTCTGCTTTGGTAGCGTTGCTCGTGGTGTTGGTGAAACTGGTGGCGAAATACCGGTTTCTTGTTGAGGTACTGGTGTCGGCGATTCGCATGTAGGTGGACAGGCAGTTGGGTTGTCCGTGGCGGCTCCAGCCGCCACCGACTCTGGTCGTTGCAAAATGGTTGGCCCATGTTGCTTCGTTGATGATTGACGTGACCTCGTCTCGATGTTGTTTGATCTGCTACGTCGTTGAGTTCTATTTCCATGGACATCGGATGTGGACAGACTGGTTCTTCTAGTTATTCTGACCATCGCTGTCGTAGAAGGTCGCCAGCACTTTATCGATAGAGCATTAAGTCCTGACCTCAATGGTGAGCGGCAAAGATACAAGGCCACCAGTATTCCGATGAGTATTAGTCCTCCATAAGAGCCATACGTTAGGAATGTTTGCTTGTCCCTTAAGTGTCTTTGGAGGGCGAAGGTTTGTAATTGCGCCTCAAGGTCATCTAGCGTCTTGGAGTTCATTTCGAAGGCAGAGTCCTCCGATTCTGGTTTCAATCCCTCTTCGAGCATGCCCATAGTCTGGGCTCTGAGATAGGCGTATCTTCTTACCACTGGAGAGAGCTCCGTTAGATTCAGATGGAGCTCCGATTCATAGATTATTTCCGTTTGTCCCTCTCGGTAGGTGGTCGCTGGTATTGCAACATTCTTCGTTCTGAGGGAACATCCGGGTGCCAACTTTATTATTCCCATACCTTGGAGGGGAAGTTTCACTGGGGACACAGAGTGGCAAATTAGTACGGCCACCTCTGGTACTGCCATTGAAAATAGCCATCCGGCTAAGGTCGTCAAAGGTTTCCAGTAGGAATCCGGATTGGTGGTAACTCGGATATCACAGCGCCGTAGAGCCTCGGCGGTAGGGCTAATAAGAAGCGAGGCTTCGCAGGATGGTTGTTCCTTCAGCTCGTAAATTGGTGTGCCACTGAGGCAAGCATGATAGGCAGCTGTAGATTTACACGCGTCCCATTCTCGGTCCTTCAACAAGAGGTAGGTTCGTTGTTCTTCATCCATGATCAGATAATTGTAAGTTGACTCCACATAGGCTCTAGCAGTGTTGTTTTCCACCAACTCTTGAATGGTTGGGAGCGGGTGGATCCGGAAAGCCTGATACTTGTGCCTTTCTAGGAGGAGGACATCAATAATGACCTTGAGATGATGTCGTTCACAAAGGATGCTGACAGTGGATATCCTAAGCAACTCATCGATGCTAACCCTCGGACCGAGTATCGGGAAGCTGACATCAGTTAGGTTGTCCTGGATGTCACGTAGGATGGGCTCCAGTTGTTCCGAGGAGAGAACGCCTGGGTGAAGTCGTCCTTGCCTAGCCTGGTGAACCGCTTCAAGCATGGTAGAGGTGGCAAGAATATTATGCTCCAACCCTAACTTCATTGCGTCCATCAGTAGTAGTCCGGCCTCAATGCGCTCCAGGTCTTGTCTCGCTGCTTCTCCGTCACTGGTTTTCTCCAATAGACTCTGAAGAGTATCGTGCAAGCTCTTCAGCTGGATACCATGTTGTTGGACTTGGGTGTGGAGGGTGTCCAGTTGCGATCTCACTACGTGAGTCTGTCTTCCAACAAGGTGCGAGAGATTGGCTTGGGCGGCGTTGAGCTCCTGAATGGCGGCGTCGTAGCGTTCCCCATCATCATATGTGAGCATTCCTGCAACAGGTCCGGCTATTTTTCCTAAGAAACCAAGCAAGGGGACGGACCTTCGCAGGCGGAACTGGGAGCTTAACCTCTTGGGCAGCGCCTGTTTGGTGTTCTCCAATTCCTCTATCTGGACTTGGAACTGTCGCTGGAGTTCGGCGGCCATTTCCCATTTGTCTCCCCATCGGTAATATTCAACTAGTTTAGAGCATCGTCCTGGTGCAGGTACACATTGGCCTCTTAGTCTCTCACGTCGGGCTTGCAGGTCCTCAAAATATCTACGCTGTTTGCCGATATCCAAAAATACTGCAATCCTCCAATTGGTCACAGAGCGTCTGACTTCCCCGACATGCTCATAATATATTCCGCTGCTGGTTTGGAATTGGATTAGCTGGTAGCGTTCGTCTGTTGAGGGCTCATTGGTATGGCTGGGAGCAGTTGGCGTCACATCAGCTGTTGAGAGTAATGAGAGGGACAGTAGAATTAAGAAATCCAGAGCCATTCTCATCAATACAGTTCCAACCTAAAATTTTTAAAAATGTTAGTTTCTTTAAGAGAGAGGAGAAAAAAAAATAATAAAAAAAAAATAAAACAAAGGGGGAAGTAAGGATAAAACTTCAGGACACCGTCTTCAAAAATGCGCGACCTTGACCTTATCCCGATGTTTCGCGAATCTTTCCCCGTTTTCGTTCTCTAGGATCACATTGTGGTTCTCAGTAAATCCCACAATGGTAAAAGGGCCTTCGGCCCTTTTGTCGAACTTGTTAGTTCTCACCTCTTTGTACACATATACCTGGTCGCCGAGTTT
This sequence comes from Ganaspis brasiliensis, assembly GCA_037103525.1. Classification (NCBI taxonomy): domain Eukaryota; kingdom Metazoa; phylum Arthropoda; class Insecta; order Hymenoptera; family Figitidae; genus Ganaspis; species Ganaspis brasiliensis. Next base: position 1,346,139 of record JAZKLR010000486.1, read on the forward strand.
TGCAACCAGGGGTCTAGCCTTCTTGTCGTAGTTTTCTTTCGACCTTTGTTTTGCCTTCATCAGGTGTTCTGCCGCAAGATCCTGCAGCTCCTTCATCCTAGTAATAAGGTCCCTAAGGTACGACCCGTAAGTTTCGACTTCCGGTCCTTGCGGTAAGGAGCTAGGAATTCTTGCCTCGTGGCCGTACACCAGTTCGAACGGTGTAAAATTCGTAGCTTCGTGGACCGACGTGTTATAATTAAACATCGCGAAGGGAAGCAGGCGATCCCAGTCGTCGAAGTCCCTAGCGTAATGCTTAATGTAGTCCGTCAACTCAATGTGGCTTCGCTCCAATGCTCCGTTAGTTTGGGGCCGGTAGCCGGAGGTGGTTAGAGATTTGACATTGAAGATTTTCTCTAGTCCTCGCATCAGGGAACTAATGAAACTAGATCCTCTGTCTGTGAGAATACACCTTGGCGGGCCATGAGTCAGAAAAAGGTGTATGGCGACTGCGTGGGCTATCGTTTTAGCTTCTATATTCGGGATGGGCACCGCTATACAGAATTTTGAAAAGTGATCCTGCATCGTAAGGATATGTCTGTTTCCGTTGGGAGTAGTTCTCAACTTCCCGACGGTGTCCAGTGATACCTTATCGAACGGAACAGCCGGAGTGTCGGTTATTATCATGGGCTCCCTGGTGCGTGCTCTTGCCAGTTTATTCTCGAAGCAGCTCCTGCATCCTCTGATGAACTGAGTCACTTCGTCACGCATCCTAGGCCAGTAATACCGTCCCCTGATGCGAAGATAGGTTTTAGTCACGCCCTTATGGCCTCCTATCAAACTGGAGTGGTATTCTGCAATTATTTGTGGCCTCAGTTCGACGGGAGGCACCTCGATTTTTCCGTGGCATAAGGCGAGAGACACGTCGCCACCGCAGAAAATTCCTGCGGCAAGTTCCTTCATTTTGGATTGAGGGAGGTTACCTAGCAGGTCGCCCGTGTTGGCCATACGACAAGTCCGCTGACGGTCAGTTTCCAAGGCGTTCTTGAGGTTCCTTAAACCCACTGATACATCCTTCCAGATAACCTCGTCGAAATGGCGCCTCTTGACCACAATTGAATAAGTTTTGAACCGACCACCGGGGGTAGAATATATTTGACCCTTGACGGGGCGACTTTCTCGGATGTCCCTGAGATCGATTCTTTCAGTGGCGATCAGGAGTTTCGAGATCGAATCTACTGGCTCGCAATCCTCTGAGATGAAATGCGCGTAGTTGTCCCGTCTATAGGTTAGGGGCTCTGTCCATAGATTTGTTACCTGCTCCGTTAAGTTCGTCACAGGTACTTGAGGTACGTCCCCCTCATCGCAGGAGAGTTCGTTTGCCGATAAAGGGGGTGAAGGTGGGTCACAGTACGGAGCTTGAACCTCAATAAACGACGTTGGGGTGGGGGTAGTCGTTGCATCCTCACTCTCCCCTTGAATTGGCAATCGTCGTGGCGCCGCAATCATTTTTCTTCCCTTTCTCTCCTCCTGCTTGTTTTCGGTAACGCGAAACCTTGTGAAGGGGGTTGATTGGGCACCAGGGATTGCAGAGACTCCTGGGGTCATAAATGGGGTAGGTTGGGCGTCGAGGGTAGCCGAAATTCCTGGTGTGTTAGGCGGGCCTTCCGGAAGGCCCAGCGATCCTTCTCTAGATTCTTCGATAACTTCCGGAACATCTTGGAAGCGAACCGCTTGACTTCTTCTGGGTGCCACTGGTCGACTAGTCAAAGGGGTTTCCTTTGTCTCCTTTAAGTCCGTAGTCAATTGCTCAAGGTCTCGAGGCGACGATCCTTTGTTCTCGAGAAGCTTTGATGCACGACTTCTATTGAAGTTCTCTATAAAGTTCTTTACTCTTTCATGAAGCCCGTCATCAAATTCGGTCATAGGATCCAAGCTCAGCAGATGCTCCAGGTATTCTTGGTCATCTTCTCCATCGGATACATGAGTTTTCCGAGGGCTGGAGTCCAGTCCCTCGTAGTCCCACAGCATTGTATTGCCAGTGGGCTCTGAGAGTCCCAGACCCGCTAAAGTTGTGTCGAAATTCCTTATCGACTGATTCACGTCCCGGATCAATTTCTTTCTGTGGTCTCGAGAGTCTTCTTGTGCCTGCTCGTCCGGGCACTCGCTGTCGTCGTCGCCGCTAGTGGATCGGCGATGCCCTTCGATCACCACCTGATCGGGAGGCAATTCTTCTTCTTCTTCTGCGGAGGGGGGAGAGGAATCTGGTTCTGGGTCCATAAGGGTTCCTTGACGAGCGAGGTAGTCGGCATTTTCGTTGCCGACAACACCTTCATGTGCGGGAACATGTTCCCAGAGTACATCAAGGGGTCCTATTGCCTTTAACAGCCGCTCGTAAGGCTTTCGGTTTTTGACAGGTTTGTTCTCCCATGTCATCCAATTGTTTTGCTGCCATCTAGGCAACCATTCCTCCACACTCTGGACAAGGTACTGTGAATCCGTTTTAATCCGTAGCTTCTGGATTCCAGCCTTTTGTGCCTGGCGTGCAGCTACCGCAGCCGCTTCGATTTCTGAGGCGTTGTTAGTTTGGCGACCGGTGTAGCGACGAGAGACATTCATCGGAAGACCTGGACCAAACCAAACGCCAATTCCTGCCCTGGGAGTGGATCCTCCGTTTTCACAACAGGCACCGTCGACGTACACATTTGTGTACGAGTCGCCTGACGAGGGCTCTCCAGGACTCAGTTGTTTGGTCCTAGGCTTGGAAGCGGTAGAAATCGGACTTTTGGGTAGAGATGGTGGGAGGTGGGAAAAAGCGCTACTGCTCTTTCGAAAAACTGGAGGATCGGAGTCTTCCTCTTCACAGGATCCTTCGTTAAAAGAGGAGTAGGGGTCGCCTTGGGATGTGACCTCTTGGACTAGGGACTTTGTGCGAGGTCTTAAGCGCTTCGCAATACAGCTCTCATCTATCTTAGAAGAGACCGTCTCCTGTTCCGAGGAGCTGGATTCGTTATCAGCGGATTTTCTTTGCTTAGTGGACCCTTTCGGTCTTCCTCGAGCTTTGGGAAGGGCACTCGTAGAAGGGACAGGTTGTGTACCTTCGAGGGGGGTGTCCTTAGGGTCTGCATCCGGCTTCGGTGGTGGCCTCTTCAATATTGTTTTCTGAGGGACCGGGACCTTAGTCGGTTGCGGGGGTGCCGTGCTGGGCACACCTTGGGATGACGGCGCGGTGGCCGTGTTAGGTTTGGATTTGGAGGGAATAGGATTTGCTGTTCTTGTGGGTTTTTTGTCGTTTGCCCTTGGTTTGAGCCCTTCCCTTAGACTCCCTGTCCTCTTATGTGGCTGACGAGTAGTAGAGGGTGGTACGTTCTTAGAACCTACTGGGTCAGCTTCTGCTCGCTTCGCTCCGGCGCGTGTTGTAATGGGCAATGCCCGACAACGAGGCGGTCCTTCACCTTGCTGAACCTCCTGACCCTCAGGGTTACTCTGGATGTCCTCTTCTCTCCCGGGCGCGTCGGACAAGGAGTATTCGGACCATTCGGTGTCCGAGCCCTTGGCCTCGTCCGCAGGATGGTGGGACAGTGCCTCTACAATCCTGTTAATTTTTCCTGGCTTGTGTTCGAATTGATATTGATAATTCCCAAGGCGTAGCCGCCATCTTTGAATGCGGGCCCCGGGGTTATCAATATACGTCATCCAATGGACTGGTTCGAAATCGCAGGACAGTATAAAATTTCTACCGTAAAGGTAGGGCCTGAAATGCTCAACGGCATACAATATCCCTAGGCACTCTTTTTCGGCCTTGGGATATTTCTGTTCATTGTTATTCAGGATCTTGGAATAATAGGCCACAGGCAAGTCTATCCCTTCTTTTTCTTGCGTCAGCATTGCACCGACCGCATGATCAGAAGCGTCGCAAGTGAGCCTAAATGTGGCGCTAAAATCGGAGTATTGGAGGACAGGCTCCCGGCAAAGATACTTTCGAAGGCGGGAGAAGCTCTTCTTCTGTGCATTCTCCCATTTCCAAGGGGCGTCTTTCTTCAGCAACTCTGTCAAAGGCTTAGCCCACTTGGCATAATCACGTATAAAACGTCGATAGTATCCTGACAGGCCGAGGAACTTCTTGATGTCCCTGGGCGTGGCGGGTCGGGGAAAATTTTTAATGGCGACGATTTTATCTGGGTTAGGTTTCACCCCATCCTTAGTTACGATGTGACCTAGGTAGGCCACCTCCGTTCTCAGGAAGTCGCATTTATCGGGTTGAAGTTTTAGGTTGGCTGCTCTCAATCGCTTGAACAGCCGTCTTGCCCTTCGGTCATGCTCTTCGAGGGTTTCAGAGTGCGTTACCACGTCGTCCAGGTACACGAAAGCCTCTTCGTCGAGCATGCCGTGCAACACCCCGTTCAACAATCGTTGAAAGGTGGGTGGGGCATTTTTAATGCCCATGGGCATGCGTCGATACTCGAAATGACCATTGCTAGAGGAGAAGGCAGTTTTATGCCTGTCGTCAGGATGAGTTTCCACCTGGTGAAATCCACTAGCGAGGTCAAACACAGTGAAATATCGTGATTTGCCCAGACGGTCAAAAATCGAAACTATGTTAGGGAGGGGAAAAGCGTCCCCAATGACCTTTTCGTTTAGAGCCCTATAGTCCACAACCACTCTCCACTTTTTCTCACCCGAAGCATCTAACTTCTTGGGCACGATTAGTAAGGGTGCGTTGTAAGGGGACTTGGAGTGCTCTATTATTCCACTGTCTAGTTGCTTTTGCAACTGCAAATCTATTTGTTCCAAAGCTCCGTTCGGGGCTCGATATTGTTTCCGATGGATGACCTTGTCATCGGTGGTAGGGATCCTATGCTGAATCAGGTGGGTGCACGTGAGCTTTTCTCCATTCAGATGAAAGATGTCAGCATAGTCCTCTGCCCAGCCATTCACAATTTTCCGCTCCTCAGGAGTCAGGTGTGCAGTGTGCAAAGCGATTTTTACTTTTATTACTCGCTCAGCATACGTCAGCTTGGTGGGAGCCGGGGAACCTTCAAGCTCTGAGTCCGTAAATTCTTCTCCTGGGAATCTACAGAAGTCAAATGGAACCAGCTCCTGTGGGGTCAGTTCTATCTCAAGGTCATCTTCTGTGGTGTTAATGGCCATGACATGGCAAACGCCATTTTCACTTGAGACCAAGGCTTCGCCCAGATACAGCCCAGTAGGGGTGCTCATCTGGGGGAGGTATCCCTCCTTGAGCTCTGGGTTAGTGACGTCAATGGCCACGGGCAGTTTCGTTCTGGGGCCTATTCGAAGGATTCTTCTAAAAGGCCTGATTTCGGCCCTCAGATCGTTCCTGGCATTTAACGATTCCTCATCCACGAACGGAATCGGAGTAATCGGATTCGTCACTGTGACCAAGGTATTGTGCCTGAAGGAGATTTCCGCCTGCTCCTGTCTGAGATAGGGCCTTCCGATAATGCCATGCGTGGAAATTGGGAAACTGTTTCGTACGACATGAAATTCCACCGGTTTGTCAAAGATGGTAAGCTCGATGGTACCCAATGTTTTGACTGGGTGATTCGTGATCCCTACAATCTCAATGCTCTTGCTTCTAGCAAGAGTGAGCTCAGGGTTCAAGGCACACAGCTTGATGAGGTTCGATCCCGAACCCGGGTCCACGAGAAATTTCATGTCTGTTCCTCTAAATTCCGGGGCATTTAAGTGTACTACCGGAGAATCCTTTTGCTTTATGGAGCCGGCTTTGGCGGAGCCTCTTGCTCTAAAGACCTTACTGTGTTCTCGGCAAATTGTACGTTCCTCTGACGCTGCGGCGTTGGACTCGCTGCCGCGTCTGAGCGAAGAGCCGGAGAGTAGTTTAAATTCTCCCTCGGCACTGGGGAGTGAGATCTTGGCGGCGTAGTGCTTGGCCTGTAATTATGTACAGGTTGTTGGTATGGTAAAGGGGGTTGGTATGGTGGATGCGGATATTGTGGGACAGGCACAATAGGAGGTAGGGGAGGGGGTGGATATGCCATTGGGGTTGGGAGCTGGGGCATCATGGACCGATATAGTTGGGCCAATTGCTCCGGGGTCAATTGAAATACATTTGATGCTGGTGTATTCACCTTGCGTGGAGCCGTAGAATCACGGTCGGTGTCGGACTTACGTCTTTCGGCGCCACCTGACTTTTCTAATTGTCGCGAGTAGGGGCTTGGTGACCGTGGGCGATCTTCGGCCCTTGTAATATGGTATGAAGATCCCCGGGATTTCTCAGCGAACTTTTGGCGTTCTTCCGCGCGAATAGCATGCGCGAGTGCTTCCTCCAAATCGACCGGATTTCGGGTATCCACAAATGTCGACATTTCCTCCGGTAGTCCCCTGATAAAAGATTCGAGAGCACAGTCCACAATCGGCTGCATAATTATTTCGCTCTCTGGCTGCGTTCGCGCCAAACCCCTGGAATTCACCTCGGAATATTGTTTATCGTATTTCGCTTCCAGGGCGTGTTTAGCGCCGCTTATCAATCCTTGCAATCGATCATAATAGTCGCTAACCGTTTCCGTTTGCTTCAATCGTAACGTTACGATATTCTCGAAGTACCATTGGTACTTCTTGGTGGGCGCGAAGCGCTTTTTCAAGTGGTCTATTAGTTCGGCGACCGTGTTGAAACGCTTGTCCCTACAACTTTCGCGGGCGGCTCCCTTCATTTTGCTGAAAACAGCTTTTACGTATGCGGGCTCTGTGGCCTCAGTGATGAACACGGCCCCATTCACCACGTCTTGAATGAATTCCCGTAGGGGAGGATTTTTTACGTCGAAGGTGGGGATATGGAATGTGCTTTGTTGAAGCGTCAGACACTCCAGAACCGAGGTCATGGCCGCGCTGGTGTCCTGGTTGATTACGCGTTGGGCTGCGGAAATATTGGGGTTTTCTCCCGGAGGAACCGCGTTATTTCCAGTGTTCCCGCCCGCATCACCATCTCCGTTTCCCGTTCCGTCCGGCATTTTAGTGAATAATAGGCAATCAGTGGTTAAAAATATTATATCCTACAGGATTATAGATACGCGTATATATATATTTATCAACTTACCACAGTAACTACTGTAATTATTACTATACATAAAAGGAGTAAATACAATTTCTTAACATACAAGAATTACAATATATTATTATACTATAATGTCACGACTATCGCCACTTGACTGACTGACACTCGTTCTCAGGCTTGTATTCGTGACCAGAGAGGTTTTCGACGGCCTACGCCACCGCGGAAATACCTGCTACTTGCCCCAAGGAAAATCCTCCGTAGCAGGTTCCCTGGGCTCAGAAGGGACAGGGTAGGGCCCTTAATTTAAGCTGAGGTTCCTCATCAATTCCTCCAGTTCTGAGATTGAGGCTCCTAGACGCACGGATTGGTCGTGAATACACCTTATCATGTGTGAGCAAAGGGCAATCCTGGCTTGTAGGGCTCTAATTCGAACTTCTAGGGCAGAATTGCGCCTACCCAGACTAATGCACTCGAAAGCTACGGACGACAACCGCTCTTCGATTTTGCTATGCACCTCCTGAGAGACGTCAAAATTGAGATTCACCCAGTCTGGAGACATAGGTCCCACTAATTTATGCTAAGTGTCCCAAACCTACCAACCAAGCTATCTACAGGTTCCCGTTGTCCGGCCGAGTTAGGCCCGTTATCATTTTCCGAGTGGGTGTTGCTATCGTCTTCCGAATGCGGAGTCGAACAACGAAATTCGGCCTCTAAATTTTCCATGCGCTGTACTTGGTTGCTGATATTGCTCGAAAGAGCGGCCAACCAAGCGTTCAAAAACTTTAAACGGACCTCTAAGCGTTCCGCGCGACAGCTAAGGGCCAAGTGGTGTATCGTTAGCTGTTTGCAATATTCCTTAATATTGTCAAACCTTTCCACTATTTCCGACCACTGATCCTGGGAAAACCCTGACGCTACCCTATTTAGTCTGGGGAACATTAGTCGCATTCGTTGGGAGAAACTTCTAATTCTATCTGGTGCTTTCCTTACTTACTAATTTTTATTTTTCTGGTGCACGATTCTCTTTTGCCTAGTTGTCGATTATCACGTCGCTGTCATAGGCAATCGTGGCTTCCGAACCGGAAGAGCTATCGTCTTCTGATACTATGATTGGATCCTCGGCGTCGGAAATCAATTCGTAAATTGCGTTCGCGAGCGCGTTGTCTAATTCGATTTGTCCTTCTAGTGCTGGGATTTGTCTTTGAGCTTGCGGAGCGGGAGGAGCTACAGGTGGTGGGTTTCTTGGCACTGGAATGACTCTATTGACTGGTGGAGAAATTCTTGGGGAGGGGTAGAGAAGATTGTAGTAAATCCTTGAATGTTCTGAGAATGGTTCAGGCTCAGACAATTGCTCCAAGATTTTTTGATTTTCAGGAGTCTCTTGGGATTTTGGTGCTTTTATTTTTTTAGCGTGTTTTCTACCCGAACGTAGTCGTTCTTTCCTTTTCCGTTTTATTCCCGCTAGGGGAGTCTCACTCACGCCCGGCATCTTGATTAATCATGTTACGAAAATTGCAAGGAGGGGACTATTGATTTTATGTTCTTTTACCACCCAATAGATGTGGGTAAGGAAATCTCCACAAGGTTCACGAACTCGTCGCGTACACTTCCCGTACCAGGAGACGTACTAGTTCAGCTCTTTCAAGTTCTCAGGGGCCGAGAGGAAAGTTCCGAAGAATTTTCTCTTGGTCCCTACTCGAAATTGCAAGAAGTTTTCTAATCTCCCCGCACCGGTAGTAACAGCGAGTAAGGGTCACTATTTCTTGAAAAGATATAGTTTTTTAATTCAAGACCCTTGTGCCCGTAGAGATTTCATTAACCCACAGTCAAGAAGTCCGTTAGCCCTCTCAAAATCAGGAGCACAACAATTATCACAAGCGGGCGCGTACACTTCCCATACCAGGAGACGTACTGATTCAGCTCTTTCAAGTTCTCGGGAGCCGAGAGAAAGTTCCGAAGAATTTTCTTTTGGTCCCTACCCGAAATTGCAAGAAGTTTTCTAGTCTCCCCGCACCGGTAGTAACAGCGGCGAGAGTCACAGCTGTCAAAAATATGAAGGAGACTTCTTTATTTTTGACTGCTCTATGCTTGCCATGCTTCCAATGTGAGATTCCCCACGGTTTCTGCTTTTAGATTGGCAAAAATTATATCAACTCCAATGTCCGTCGGGAGATCACAAAAACAAAAATTTTAAATTAGTCAATATCCCGGAGTCCTTTGAATCCCAAAACGCCCGAATCTATGAGCCCTGCTTCACAATTAGAAGTTCTCACCACATTAAAACAAACTTCTTTTCCGTTAACCCCCAAATAAACTATGCCCAAAATTTCAACAAGCTCACCGTGAATACTATCTTGATCAGGAAAACCGAGAATCACGCAGTGGTCGGACAGTTCCGCTTCGGATATGTAGTTGTGTTTTAGGATAGGGTTTACTTCGATTTTTATGGTCAATTTAGAGAGGTTTCCTGAAGATATCGTTATCGTGGGAGGAAAGTTAGGGGCTCCGGAAAATTCAGAGACGGGAATGGTCATTGCCGCAAGTCTTTATACTTCGCGGTCATCCCATATAAAAAAAAATGAAATTTTGTTCCGAAGAAACGAAAATTTTAACTTTTCCTTTAAGCCTGTTGACAGTTTTTCGCGCGACTAATCTCTAAGTCCCACTTAGTTAAGAGTTGCTCGAAATAACTAGAGAAGTCCTCCCAGCCGCCACTAACTTTTGCCGACGGCCGATTTGCGTCGGAAGATTTCGTAGTAGAAATGGCTTCCTTTGGGACGGCGACAATTTCTTGTGCGACGGAACCCTCGTTCTTAGCGGCGGAAGATTCTAACGCTCTCAATTTCCTAGTTCTATCTGTCCGACGGGTCCTTTTTCCTCGTTTTCTGTTTTTAGCGGACATTGTGTACACGAAGAGTTCCTAAAAACATGATCGTTATTCGAGGTCGCTTGCCGTCGGGACCTTCTACTTGAAAATCAAGTATAAGACTAAGAGGTTCTTCGTGAGAACCGAAATTTCAAAATTTGGAATAATAATTCGGAGACCTGTCTCCAGCGAAAATAATTCGCGGAGCCTTGTCTACCAGATATTATTATTAGAATTCAAAAAGAATTGAAGGTTCTTTCTCAAGAACCAGAGATTTCAAAATTTGGAATAATAATTCGGAGACCTGTCTCCAGCGAAAATAATTCGCGGAGCCTTGTCTACCAGATATTATTATTAGAATTCAAAAAGAATTGAAAGTTCTTCCTTGAGAACCGAAATTTCAAAATTTGGAATAATAATTCGGAGACCTGTCTCCAGCGAAAATAATTCGCGGAGCCTTGTCTACCAGATATTATTATTAAATTTCAGAAGAACACTACAAGATTAGTGAAGTATCCTTCACGAAAACGACTGTCTCAAGAAAATAAAATTTTCAAAATTCAAGCATCATGCCACAAGTGTCAATTGACAATTATCAATTGCCACCGGTAACGTGGCTGGCAGCTACGTGAGAAAGATCCCACCGCTGCCACCAACAGCTTGTTACGAACCAGAAAATTCTAATTAGATTGAATGTAATCCAATAAAAAGGGGAGGTAGTGTGCCCAGAATTTCAATTCGAGAAGAACGGTCTTTTTAGGGATCCGAACCTCGAAATGTCTCGTTGCTGTGTTTCTGGTCCTGGAGGCACCAAGCTGCCAGGTTTGAAATCAGAATTTCAAACCTGTTTAAAATTTTGCGGGATCGTTATCTCGATGTGAGTGTCAGCCAATCAAAAATGGATTTACTTGAAGTTAAAAACTTTAATAAAGAGCAGTACAAGACTCTAATGTTTTAATAAAACAACAGTAATTTTCTTTATTCTAAATTTATGAGAATTTATTGAAATTAAATTCTTGAATTTAACATTTACAAAAAATGGAAATGGTTTTTACAATTTAATTGGACTCACCCTACCGTGAACCTCGAAAACGTAATCCTTTAACAAGAATCACTCGCACTTACACTTACCGTCGGAACAATTGCACTCGATGCACTTCCCGACGGGCGAGATTTCGTAGTTAAACACCTGTGTGTTTAAATTGTTCTTAACAGGGTGCGGGGGCAAACCACTGGTCTGGTGCGGCGCAGGTACTCTCTCGTACGGACTGGCCGGTCCTGGGACAACGTTGGCAAAATTTGAAATTGACAAAATTCCCCAGATCAGCTTCCCCAGGTACTCCGTCGGCTTGAAGATTTAATTGAATTTTTCGTCCGCCCGTACCTCCCTTGTATTTTTCACAAGTATGGAAGCCGGGTTCCGACTCGCGGACGGGCTTGGTCGCGGCGTTTCCGAATTTAAAAATCAATAGCTCTGCCAGGTAAGGACCAGGAGAGGTGTTGATCAGAAGAACTGGAAAGTTGTACTGCAAGATTTGATGTTCTTCGATCTCATAACTTCTCCTTCGGTAGGAACCTTGGGTGGGAAAATTTTGTTGAATCGTGGAAACGGGAAACGGGTTAGGATTTTATCAAGGGGCGTTGCAAGGTTGAATCTGCTGAGACGGATTTTTGACATCCGCTCTAGCCTGGGAACGAATGCCAAATTATTTGCAATTATTATAAAATTTACTTCTGTTCGATCGATCGTAATCACAACGATCGATCCTCCTGGCATCGATTGAAACCGCCCAATAATGATTGAACCGAGAATATCGGTCCTGACAGAGTTCAATAATAATATTGGCAACTTCACATTAACAACGATATCGATTATATCAATAATCATCGGTAACAACAGAAGTCCCACAGGGGTGGCTCAAGGATCGATGCCAGTTCAATAATCGATTGTCAGGAACAATCAATAATGTTAAAATCGAATTAGTTCTTAAAACAATTCGTTCGAGGGCATGTATTTTTGAAGGGGGTGGGAGAAGGTGGTTGAAGGAGTCATCAAGTTCATACGGGAGGAGTTACGGTCGCTAATTGTCCCCCCCGCGAGGCGTCAAGAAACCAATCAAGCGGGCGGAGTCCTGCCGTGGGTGTACCTGCGTCCAGCCAGCATCAAATGGATTTGCACCCGCACACATGCCAGCAAAAATCCACACACACACATCCTAACCCATACATTTACTATTTATGTCACACAGGAGCAAAATTCTCTTTTTAGATTTAAATCTTAAGTTTAAACTCAAAACGCAAATTAGTAACTATAACTTAAAAATAAAAATAACCATTGGTTGCTGTTGATCTCAATAGCAGTTGCCAAGTGTAGAAAATTAGGGCAATAGCACATCAGCTGCTATTGTTCTTCATTAAAATAATTTTGAGAAGCGATTTACATAGTTGCTATTGATTTCAATAGCAATCACCAATAGCATGAAACTTAAGACAATGGCGCATCTATTGCCATTGTAGCAACAACGTAATTTAATTAATATGGTTTAAGAAAAATTAATTATCTGTTGCTATTGATTTCAATAGCAGTTGGTAATAATAATGACAGTAGGAAAGGCAATGGCACGCTTATTGCCATTGTTGTAAATAAAGCAACTTAGTAATTATAACCTAAAAATAAAAATAACCATTGGTTGCTATTGATCTCAATAGCAGTCGCCAATTGTAGAAAATTAGGGCAATAGCACATCAGCTGCTATTGTTCTTCATTAAAATAATTTTGAGAAGCGATTTACATAGTTGCTATTGATTTCAATAGCAATCACCAATAGCACGAAACTTAAGACAATGGCGCATCTATTGCCATTGTAGCAACAACGTAATTTAATTAATATGGTTTAAGAAAAATTAATTATCTGTTGCTATTGATTTCAATAGCAGTTGGTAATAATAATGACAGTAGGAAAGGCAATGGCACGCTTATTGCCATTGTTGTAAATAAAGCAACTTAGTAATTATAACCTAAAAATAAAAATAACCATTGGTTGCTATTGATCTCAATAGCAGTCGCCAATTGTAGAAAATTAGGGCAATAGCACATCAGCTGCTATTGTTCTTCATTAAAATAATTTTGAAAAGCGATTTACATAGTTGCTATTGATTTCAATAGCAATCACCAATAGCACGAAACTTAAGACAATGGCGCATCTATTGCCATTGTAGCAGCAACGTAATTTAATAAGTATGGTTTAAAAAAATTAATTATCTGTTGCTATTGATTTCAATAGCAGTTGGTAATAATAATGACAGTAGGAAAGCAATGGCACGCTTATTGCCATTGTTGTAAATAAAGCAACTTAGTAATTATAACCTAAAAATAAAAATAACCATTGGTTGCTATTGATCTCAATAGCAGTCGCCAATTGTAGAAAATTAGGGCAATAGCACATCAGCTGCTATTGTTCTTCATTAAAATAATTTTGAAAAGCGATTTACATAGTTGCTATTGATTTCAATAGCAATCACCAATAGCACGAAACTTAAGACAATGGCGCATCTATTGCCATTGTAGCAGCAACGTAATTTAATAAGTATGGTTTAAAAAAATTAATTATCTGTTGCTATTGATTTCAATAGCAGTTGGTAATAATAATGACAGTAGGAAAGCAATGGCACGCTTATTGCCATTGTTGTAAATAAAGCAACTTAGTAATTATAACTCAAAAATAAAAATAACCATTGGTTGCTATTGATTTCAATAGCAACGCTGGTTACAAATTTTACGGCAATAACACATTACCCGTTAATTCCCACAATGTAACCATCCTAAAAGGAAAAGAAAACAATATATCCAATTGCTATTTTAGTCCAATAGCAATTGTTCATAATAAAAGTGGCCCAACGGCAACCCCAGAGCAGTCACCAAGCCATAAAAGGAGGGTTGGCCGCGACAGCGAAATATTCGCAATCACAGCGAATGGTTTCGCTACCACAGACAACCCTCGCGCAATTCACCTAAGGATGCATCAAATTTTCTAAATTCAAACCGAGAATAATTATTCTCGGCTAGAATTATATTTTCTTATTTCGACCAAGGCCAAGTCGTGGGTCTCGCCACCGGAAGCTGACACAGCCTGCTTATCAGGGTGTCAGATTCCCGTCGCCATCAGGTATTTCTTGCCTAGCCTTGGCCAGTCTCAGCTCTACACAATAATTATTTTATTGAGCTGAGACTAAATTAATAATTCTCCCATAACATGAAGAATGTAAATAAAAATTGAAGAAATAAAGTAAAGATTAAGGAATTAAATTGAAGTTGTAAGAAAATAATGGATAATTACAAAAAAAATTTTAAAATGACTAAAATAATTAAATATTACACAAAATAATTTACAATTGAAAATAAATTTCAAAAACTGTCAAGAATATTTGACAATAGAACAAAATAATTGAAAAGGTTAATAATAATTATAAAATCATCGTCTAAGAATTATACTGCGTCATGGCCATTTTTTGAAAATTTATTCTATAGTATTGCATATTTCACAGGTGTTGAACTTGATTTTTTATAAAGAGATATACTCAAAAACTGCTTTTAATTCATCATAATTATAAATTAAAAATTTTGTGTAATCAAAAGATTAGAATTATATGTCTACGATTTCGTGTGTTTTACGTGATAATGAACTTTAAGCAACAAAATTTATATGTAATTAACTTTTAATATAAACGTTGTGGTAATTTACGTGAATTTAATTAAAAAAGAAGCACCTTTAATATTCAAGAAATACTTTTTGCTTTCTCATAGAGGAAGCTTTGTGATCGTTAAGATTTTCGATTTTCCAAAAATAGTCTAAATCGACTCATTTTCATCTAAAAAGCGTAAGTTTTCATTCCTAAGCAAATTTCCAGATGTATGTGTGTGTGTATGTATGTATGTATGTGTGTGTGTGTATAGCGTTTTTTGTGTACAAGATATCTCGAGAACGCTTCAACGGATTTCAAAAAAATTTGGATGACTTTTTAAGCTCGTAAATATCTAAATTTAGACACAGGGATTTTTCAAAATACCCAATCAAATTTTGTTGAGCACCTTTTTTCATCGAAAAAAATCGTTTTTTGCCAAAATTTTTTTCCAAGCTAAAAATACAACTTAATGAATAAAAAAATCATATTCCTTATCTCAAAACGAATCGATTGACCTATATAACTTTTATAGTTGATCAAAAATTCGTAAATTAATTGATGTTTTTTCATTTTTTTGCACTTAAAATTCCTTTTTTTAAAGAATTTCTGTAATTAAATTTTATATTATTAATATATTGCTTTTTCTATAAGAAAGCAAGTTTGTTAGCTAACTTTAAAACGAAATATCCAGGAAATGGACATAATTTCCACTAGTAAAATAATGATAATAATAATAATAATAATAATGTGTCTTTAATATTTTTTTTAATATTTCAAGAAATGTAAAGATACTTTTTTAAAAATTCGTTTTTTTCAAATAGCTATAGTAACACCAAAAATAGACATAAATAAAATTTCTAAGTGGATTTTTAAAGCTTTAAACATGTACCTTAAGTCTGTTTAAGCCATTTTTTGATTGGCTAAAAAAAACATATTTTTTGGGAGAAATGAAAATCATCAAATTTGGTTCATTAAGTGGAGTCACCTGAGAAATTTCAACCCATCGAAATATATGTTACTTATCGGTGCCAATTTTTTTCTGGGACTATTTTGGATGTAAAAGAATGCCATATTATCAAAATTAAAAAAAAAATTTTAAAAAATTTCTTTTTGTTTATTTATTTATTTATTCATTCATAAACGGGCGAAATACAAAACATGAAAAAGAGCCCTTTCGTACAATAAGTACTAATTATAATAAAAAAAAAAGAAACGATTACAGATAAATATAAATAAAATGACCAAATAAAGGCCAAGATTAACAAATCAATGTTGATAACAGAGCAAACATAATAACATTCTAGAGACCATTGACGTAGTCACGCAGAGTTTTGATAAAAATGCTTAATGAGTCTCCGAAAAAGTTGATTCTAGTGTTCATGTGGACGGAGTTAGCCTCCCTACACAATCTATTAAGTATGGAATCTTCTTCAAAATCTGTTTTAAATGACGATAATCTAAATAAAGACGGATTACGTAGGTTTGAAGTATTTGAGTTAAAATTAAGTTTATCATATAAAGCCGGACAATTAATCAAACCATTAATTAATTTAAAGACAAATAAAATGTCAGCGAAAAGAAATCTTGATGAAATTTTCTGAATATTAAAACGGATTCTAAGATCCGTATAGTCGTGACTGAATCTGTCGTGATACACGATATTTTTGTTGATTTTTTTTTTTTTTTTTTGTAAAAATCTATCTCCTACAATTTTTCATATTTTTTTAATGACAATTTTTTTATATGCCTTTTTTAAGATTTTAAACAAAATATCGTATGGGTTTTAACATTTTTTAATTTTTTCAACAAAAAAAAAATTTTTTTAATTTTTTTTTTTTAATCTTGATAATATGTCATTTTTTTACATCCAAAATAATCCCAGAAAAAAAATTTGCACCGATAAGTAACATATTTCGATGGGTTGAAATTTCTCAGGTGACTCCCCTTAAATAAAGAGAAATCACATTATTAAGAATTCAATATTTCATTGTTTCCAAAACATACAATTTTTTGCGAAAACTTTGTGATTTATTTATGGTTTATTTATGATTTATTTATGATTCAAAGTGTATATGCGTGCATAAAGTTTTTTGTAGAGGATTTTCCATAAAATTTAAATTAGTTATTAAAATCATTAATATCTAAATTTGAACTTAGGGATTTTTGAAATTAACTAATCAAATTGTTTTAGTGTCTTTTTAATCAAAATAATTCATGTTTTTTTAATTTTTGTTTTTATTAACTTAAAATATTTAAAATATTATTAAATTATTGCTTCCTCTATGAGGAAGCAAATTGTTTTGCTTCCTTGGAAGCGAAGTGTCCATGAAATGGACAGAATTCACACCTAGTTAATTTTAAGAAAGCTTAAAAATGAGTATGAAGTGAGTAAACTTTGAACCTCTTTTTCTCAATTTGACAGAAAGTGGACATGGCACACTATAATTCTAAGCCGATGAAATGTTAAAAGAATAAACGAAAATTCAAAACATTGTAGTAAATAATTGAAAATTAAAGAAAATGATTAAGAATTGAAAGAAATAATTGGAAAATAATTGCAACATTGTAGAAAATATCTGAAAAGTAACATAATTAATTGACAATGGAAAACAAAAATGGCTATATTAATACACAATTCGTTAAAATAATTTTAAAACAGTACTTCTTCTATGGGGAAGCAAAATTAAAGAATAAATATTAAATTTAAACTGAATAATTGAAAAATGAAAATTTTAGGAAATTATAGCAATAATTTCTGGAAATAATTGCAAATTGAAGAAAAGAATTGAACAATTCAATTTAAAATTAAGGTGACTTATTGATAATCGAAATAATAAACAATTGAAAAAAGGTGAGAATTTTTTAATATTAGGTAAAGGAAATAATTGAAATATGTAAAATGGAATTGAAATTTGCAGAAAATGATTAAGACTTAGAGAGAATAATTAAAAATTAAATAAATAAATTAAAGATTAAAGAATTAAATTGAAATTATAACAAAACAATTGATAATTAGAATAAAAATTATTAAATGACGAAAATAATTAAATGGTAAAGAAAATAATTGAATTGAATTTAAAATTAAAGAAATTTATTGATAATCTAAAAAAAATATTGAAAAAGGTCAAAAATGTTTAAAAACTAAGTAAGTAATTGAAAATTGAAAAATGGAATTGAAGTTTGAAGAAAATAATTTAGTTGTATAGAATTGAAGAAATGAATTAGAATTTTAAAACAATTATGTTTGCGAACAAAATAATTGAAAATTGGAGAAAATAATTAAAAATTGGAGAATTAAATTTAAGATTAACGAATTAAATTGTGGTTTTAAGATAATAATTGATAATTGCAGGACAAATTACAATATGATGAAAATAACTGAATATTAAAGAAAATAATTGAGACAAGAAAAAAAAATTGACAAATGACAATAAATTTGACAAATGTCGAGAACAATCAACAACAGAACAAACAATTTAAATAATACTTATATAAAATTTGAGGAAAAAATTTTATTTTAAAAATCGCTCTCTATTCATAACTTCAATCAATGAAATTTTGTTGAAAATCAGTTGGAAATGAATAAATTGTCAGAAAAATTACTGACAATTTAGTCACTGATAACAATTTTTATTATTTTATTTATTTATTTATTTTATAAATTGTTTTTTCTATTTTTCAGGTTTTCCCTGACTACAAAAAAGTCAATCAATACAAAAAAATTCTGATAACAATTAATTTAATCTAAATAAATTCGTAATTTATTTTTTGTATTTAAACTATATACTGGCCAATGAAAAAATGCAAGGGAGCATATATTTTTTTAGTAAATAAATAAAGGACAGGTTAGAAAACTGAATTTTAACATTTTAAATTGAAAATGCAATTTCAAATATACAATTTTTTATAGGATCTTGTAACGAAGTAATTATTATCAGATTTAAAAAGTTAATTTAAAACCTAATAATTGGCCAATTTACTTCCTTATTAAAATTTACATAACCGAACGACAAACGACCACGACACAAATTAACTATAAAATCCCAGGGGAGATTCCGCCGGAATTTCACCTCCGATGGCCACGAAGATGCCGACTATTCACGCGAAATTTGACACCAGACAAAACTTGACAATACTCAACTCACCAACGACGATCTGACTTTCGAGCAACCCTCGACGAGATCCTCGAACAGCACTCTGAGACGGTCACGCAGAAACTCCAAACCACTTAGTGAGGAAGTAAAAGGGTTTTACACACCACAACAAAAACTCCAAAGTCTCAATTAATAGTCTTTAATTATCCACTCTTCGCACACAAAGTCCAACAAAATCCACTCAGAAAAACTAACAAAAATAATCAATCCAATCACGACTGATTCGACACACGTCTCATCCGTAACACGCTCGATTAATAAGTCCTCTTTCAAAACACAACTATCTTCAATCACAGCCCGATTAAAAGTGAGCAAGCACGTGTCGACTTCCCTCTCGTCCCGCTCTGCGTTGTCCGCCGAAAATTGGTTCCACTCCTTCGACTTCCTATTCACCCTCCGCCCTCTTGTCCGTCCTTCGTCTAGGATTGGTTGTCACGCTGCTCGCGGATTTAAACCTGAAACGCGAAAACTGACGACTGGCGCAGATGGGAAAGGGGAGAGGTGACTGCTGAATTCAGAATATTCAACGACCAAGAAATTAGCCAAAATTTACGAGGGAAACCACTTATTAGCGGAAAAACGTCAGTCAGGCTCGTCTCAAGAAAAGTCGAACCCTGGCGCAGATGTTTAACTAATAATTTTCCCTTATTTAACTTATTCAAAATAATACTGCAACTCTTAAGTAACGAAACACTTCGTTACAATTCCCCCCCCCCCCTAGGCCGATACTGGCTAGTATCGCCGATTCATCACAACATATCAAACAGAGTACTGGCATTCCTTCACCTCCTTTCCTCAAGAATTGTCAGGGAACTCTAACAACAAGCAAGTCAACTACATCATAAATTCGCTTTACTTCTTGGAGGCAAATAGCGCTTCAGATCCGATACGTGGACCTTGGGAACTCTCCGCTTGTCGTCCGTACTCAACTCGTACACCGTTGGAGATAATTGCCGAACTATTTCGTAAGGCCCCTCGTATTTCGGTGCAAGTTTCGCGGAAAACCTTTGACTAGCATTGGAAAGTTTGTGTGCCCTCCACAAAACCTTGTCCCTTACGCTGAAGTTTGCCTCTCGTTTATTCCTGTTATACTGCTTCATCTGCTTCTCACGTTCTTTATCCACAAATCTTGAGACTAAGTCTCTCGAGGCATCCAGCCTACGCATACGATCTACCCAAACTTCTGGATCAATCCTCCGGACACTGGTCTTTCTTTCTACCTCTCGTCGCAGACTTTTTACTGGCTTAGGTTGACGTCCAAAATTCAAGAACGCTGGACTAACTTTCGTAGTTGACTGAACTGCTGTGTTCACCGCGTGTCTGAATTCGTGGAGGTGCTTATCCCAGTCTCGATGATCCTGTCCCACAAAGGTTGCAATCATCGTCTTCAGTGTGCGATTACTCCTTTCCACAGGGTTAGCTTGTGGATGGTATGGTGGCGTGGTAAGATGTCGAACACCATACTCTTCCAAGGTCGCCTTCAGGAATTTGTTGTCGAACTCTTTGCCGTTATCGGTGAGCAGAAACTCAGGTGTTTGCCACCGGAACAAGACCAGCTCCTCAAACGCTTTAGCAATCGCTTTACCATCAGCTGATCTTATCGGCTTGACTTCGATCCACCTTGTGAACAAATCCTGAAAGACAATCAGGTGTTTGTTCTGACCTTTGCTGGATGGAAATTCCATACAGTCGGCAGCCACCACAACCCAAGGACGCTCCACTATACGTTGCCCCATCATACCTTTAGCTCCCTCTTGCGAGACCTTATAACACTGACACTCTAAGCACTCTCTCACGTAATTGTGAACATCCAACCACATTCCTTGCCAATAATATTCCCGTGCAACTTTGTAGTACGTCTTTTCGACACCTAAGTGTCCCGAAGATGTCTCCGCATGCGCGTTACTCAAAACTCTTTCACGATGTTCCTGTGGTACAACTAATTTCCAACCGTCCTCATCACCGATAAATGGTGTCAAGAGAGGATCATACCGGCGACGATATAGTCTCTTATCTTCCACCATCCAGTCAGGAAAACGTTCTGGAAATTCCTCAACCAATTCCAATCTTTTGATGTACCACTGGTCGCAGATGGTTTCGAACGCATCCACTTTCAAAATTTTTTCCTCAAACATCCTGGAAAGAGCGTCTGGAACATGGTGATAAGCTCCTTTCCGATGGACAATATCGAAATCCCATTGTTGCATTTCGAGAGCCCATCGAGCCAATCGTCCTGATGGCTCTTTTAAGTTTCTTAACCATTTCAATGCGATATGATCGGTAATAGCCTTGAACTTGTACCCTT
This sequence comes from Ganaspis brasiliensis, assembly GCA_037103525.1. Lineage (NCBI taxonomy): Eukaryota > Metazoa > Arthropoda > Insecta > Hymenoptera > Figitidae > Ganaspis > Ganaspis brasiliensis. The sequence continues at coordinate 1,367,162 of JAZKLR010000486.1, forward strand.
CGATGTACGGTCTCAGCTTTTTAATCGACCACAATAACGCAAGACACTCCTTCTCAGTTACACTATAATTTCTCTCTGGCGCAGATAACACTTTACTAATATACACGATTGGATGTTCTCCATCATCCGATTCCTGTGTTAGCACTGCTCCCATAGCATAATCACTCGCATCACACTGAATTGAAAAAGGTTTGGTGAAATCGGGACGGGCAAGAACTGGTGCGGAAACAAGCTTCTCCTTCAAAGCTTGAAAAGCTTCCTCTTGATCTTCCCCCCACTCCCACTTTCTACCTTTTTGCAGCAGCTTTAACAATGGAAGTTTAAGCTCGCTATCTTTTTCAATAAATCTCGCATACCAGCCTACCATTCCTAAGAATCGTCGAAGTTGTTTCAAATTAACCGGTGCTGGATAATTTAAAACTGGCTCGACCTTGGCAGGATCTGGACGTAAACCATCTCTATCCAAAACATAACCCAAATACGAAACACTGGAACAGCCAAACTCACACTTTTTCGGATTCACAACCAATCCCGCAGAAGCTAGCTTCTTCAAAACAATTTCGAGCCACTTGACGTGCTCCTCGAAGCTATCAGTCACGATAATAATATCGTCCAAGTATCCAAACACCACGGGCTCAAATTCCGGCCCAAACAACGAATCAATCAATCTTTAAAAGGTCATCGGAGCATTAGTGAGTCCGAACGGCATCCTCTTGAACTGCCAAAGTCCTGAACCTGGTATCGCAAACGCCGTAAATTTCTTGCTTTCTGCAGACATTGGAACTTGATGATAAGCCTGTTTTAAATCGATCTTCGAGATGTACCGTGCTTTCCTCAATTTATCCAAAATGGAATCCATACTTCGGATGGGATAAGCATCGCGTACTGTCACCTTATTCAAATCTCTATAATCGATACAGAATCTCAGCGATCCGTCTGCCTTCTTCACTATCACCGGCGCGCTACTTCACTCACTTGCTGACCTCTCAATTATTCCTTTATCACACATTTCTCTGACCTCCTGATTGGCCCATTCAAGGATCTTCGGAGACATTCGTTTTGACCGATGCTTGACTGGTGTTGGATCCGTTACGCAGATATTATGTTCCGTCATCGTCGTCATGCCGTGTTCTGCCGATTCTGGTAGTACTAGCTTCTCGACTAATTCTTGAACTCGTCCGCGTTGGTCCACAGTCAGCTCAGAGATTCCCGCACACTCAGCAAAAATATTATTTTCATCTCTCTCGATGGTACTCCCATCATACTCATGCCACTCACGCTCATTCACTCGCCACAGTCCTTTGCCAAATTGGGTATCCATGTTCCATTTCGTACATCAACCATAGTTTCAATTTTCCCAGTATCGCAGTTGAACCTCCTAAGGTGCTGTGTATTGCTGCCCTAGCTGATATCAACTTCTGTTTAAAACGTTCCGCCAACTGAGGACCAACAACCGATGTCGTTGTACCTGGATCCCACAGCGCAAGATATGGCTGACCACAAAGAACAATTTTTAGGAAGAAACGATTCTCCTCACTCGTGCTCTCAACACTTTCATACTCGAACCAAGGTTCAGCTGCACACAGTGCAGCTTCCACCCTCCCCTGGACAACACGTGCTGGATCATCAACAGCACTGACTCCTTCATGACGAGGGCTTGTAGAAGTTCTGCTCTCTGTCAAAAAGGTGCAGGAATCATTGGAGACTGTTGGAGGTGTACTTCCTGTCCCCTTTTGTACTCCTATCCTCCTGCCACACTCACACACAACAACAGCCGACTCCACTATCCCACTTTCCGTCGGGGGCAGATTTATCTCATTAATCAACTCAGAAATGCAGGAGCTGTTGGAAATCAAGGAAGGTGAATCCTCTTCACTCGTCCGTTTTTCCGACTGCTCGCTGCTACTCTCTCTCACAATAACTGGTAACTCAACTGTTCCACTTTCCGTCGTGGGCAGTTGAGTACCATACACATCAGCAGCACTTCTGGAGCTGTTAGAAGTTAATGGAGGTGAATCCTCTTCACTCATCCGTTCCTCTGGTTGCTCGCTGCTACACTCTCTCACAATAACTGGTAACTCAACTGTTCCACTTTCCATCGAGAGCAGTTAAGTACCATACACATCAGCAGCACTTCTGGAGCTGTTAGAGGTTAATGGAGGTGAATCCTCTTCACTCATCCGTTCCTCTGGTTGCTCGCTGCTACACTCTCTCACAATCACTGGTGAACCGCATGTTCCGCCCGAGACATCCCACTTGATATGCCCCCCGGAACCAGACTTAACCGTCGCCCCAGATTTCAAAATACTTCTCAATATTTGAGTAGGCTGCTCACATCGGCTCTCAAGAGGACATGAGCTCCGTCTACTCCTCGTGCTGTCCAGGTTCGTTTCCTCGTTCTCATATAAATTTCCTCGCTCTAAATCCCCAAACAAACAAGTCTCTGCAATCTCTTTACCCACTAGTGCTTCAGGAACATCCTCACTATACACCATGGGTATTACTTCCATAAACACATCATCCAGTCCAGATGGTGGGGGCACTATTGCCTCCTTTCGTTTGGCGACTGGGGGGGGGGAAGGTTGGTCTGTCCCCCCCCTTGGCCGTTTCCCATCATCTGTCGAATCCACTCACAATTCGGACAAAATCTAAACGTATTACCTTTAGTACCACACACTTGACACACACGGTCAGTGGTAGGGGCAGGCTTATTAGGACCTTCGGTTGCGAAGTGTCCCGGTGCCCGACATCGATAACAAGTGCGTTGTGGGCACTCTGAAGCTCGTTGTCCCACCACTTGACAACGAAAACACACTCCAAAAAATTGTCTCGGACTACTTGGCGCAGATGGTGATGCCGGACGTTGAACTCTCATCGGTCTAAAAGATGGGACGGTCCTTGGGACAGCACCAAAACTCGTAGAAGGTGCAGCTACCTGAGCATACGTCGTCTGTGGGACAGCAGGAGGTGGCATTGTTTTCGCAATAGGCGTGGATTTTTTTGATTGAGTTCCACCCGAGGAACTAATTGCATCCACATCGAAGCTTTCCTCCTTTTTCCCAATATTTGACTTTTGCTTTGGCTTGCTTTTCTTCTTCGCTGTTTGTTTTCCCTTTTTCTTCGGTGTTGCACTGTCCGATTCACCCGACGATGACCTCGATTCCTCTATTAACGCATCCACCTTTGAACTCCGTCCCGTTCCTCTCGGTGCCGCAGATGGAATCCTCATCTTGTCCTTGGTGGGGGGTGGGACATAACGTTTATCCAGGTCTTTGACTCGCTCGTAACGGCGAAGTATTGTCTCCAGATCCTCTATATTCTCAAAAGCGGAATATGTGAGCTGTCGTCGGTATTCAGGAGTTAATCTTTTATAAACAATCTTCAAAAATTGTTCCGACATCAGAGGGCGCCTCAAATGTCCCATGATGAGTTTTAAGTTGAGAAGATACGAAGATATCTTCTCTCCTTTCGCCTGAGTTCGGCTTCTCAACTCATCTAGCACATCATCTTTCTCAACTGATGTTGCGAATTCTCGCTTAAAAAGCTTCTTGAAAACTCTCCAAGAATTAATCTCCTTCCTTACGACTCGAAACCAACGGCTTGCGGATAATTTCAAGACACTTGGAATTGCTTCCAACATGTCTTGGTCGCAGATGGCGTTGCAGTTCCTACACTCTTCCGCTCTTTCCAAAAAGTCCTCTGGATCTTCTTTTTCACCACCCGAAAATTTATTATCCCACTTCTTTAACAGTTTTACCACCCGACTACTAATAAAACAATCGCGTCCCTGCCGACGCCCATTTTCGGCCCCATCCCGCTCAAATCAATCTCAAATCTCATCCCGCTTCCGTTGATCGCCTATCTTCTTGACGGCGATTTCTTCGTTCTCCATCCCCTCTATTGCTTTTAAAAGTCGGCTCTTCCCTATAAAAATTTTCCCTACTCCTTTCATAACTCGGTTGACCCCGCGTGAACTTCGGTGCTTCTCCATAAGACGGTTGTCCTTCATTCATTCCGCCTGTTGTGTTTCTTCTGAAACTTAGTCCTGGTCTTGCGAAGTCTGGTCCTCGCCTACCGAAATTTGGAACTTCTGATGCTTCCGGTCTACTTCCGCTATCGGGCCGGTTATTATCGAAATTCCTATTATCTTGGTTGTTCTGCTCTCGCAATGGGCTCGGTATTCCAGCACTTCGTTTTGTCCATTCTTCCCCTTCCACGGGACTTATTACTCTTCTAACAGTCTCTGGTGGTGGGGGTAAGTTGGGCCCAGTTCCATAAACTCCCATTGGTGGAATAATTGACCCTTGAATATTGGTCTCGGTCCTACTAAAAATGGACGACCAATTAGGCTGTGCCGCCTTATTTGTACTGAGAAACTCTCTCAGTTCAGGACACAATTGCGCACGCGCGGTCCACTCACTGTACCCTAAGAGGTTAGGGCTCATGGTCGCAGATGGGATTCCTCCATGTGACCCGGCCCAGGTCGAGTAAGTTACAGCACCACTTCCGGCTCCCGAAGAAGTTGTCAATACTGATGTTGTAGTCGCACACGTTGTTGTCAATAATGGGGCTGGAGCAGCAGTGGTAGTAACCGGTACACTGCAAGTCGGAACTTCTACCCGTTCTGTATTATTATGTGTTCCAGCTACGTTCTCCACGTCATTGTCCAAGTTGCTTGGTTGCTCCTGTTCTATCCCCACCAATGCTTCCGGAAGAAAAACCGATTGCGAATCACCATTGTCGTATTTATCGTACCACGGAACTAAGTGTGAATCCGGATAAAACAATTTAATTTCGAGTCGCAAAAGTCTTTCCTGCAGCACTTGCAGCGACCCCAACGTACTACAATCTTGTAGCTCCAATTCCTCGACCACCCTCTCGCGATCCATTTTTGAAATTCCCTGCCATAATGTTCGCACCTGTTGACTCTCCAAATATCTCAAAACTTTCGACCGGTATACTTCCATTTTTTTTTTTTAAAATTCAAAATTTAAAAGTCAATTACTAAAGAGTAACAAAATTCCAACTAATCACTTTTCCAAAAAAAAAAAAAAATCACAAATAATCCCACTCTTAAACTTCAAAATTCCCAAAATTAACTCAAAACACGCGAACCGATCTTCCCCCACTCCTGTTGTCACTCAGGTGTCCGGGTTACTTGCTGAGGTTACTCCACGCTGACGACCGATCGCGTTAACACTTTGAAATTACTCCTTTAATGACGTTACCGGGATCCAACGCTTGATTTGTCGGATAACAGGCGGAGATGCAGGGAATAAAAAAAAATGAAAATTGTTAACAATAAAATTGTCAACTTGGCACAGATGAGCACAAAATAATAAAACAAATAAATTAGCATAAAACCAGAAATCAAATAAAATCACAAAATCAGTAAACAAAATCAATAACTTCTGATAATAATCAATAAATAATAATGTTAACAGTTTGTTAACACATTAGCAAAAAACATAAAAATTGATAAAAACCACCACCAACAATAAATAAATAATCAACAATAATAAATAATAATTAAAATAAATTGTCGTGTTAACACTTTGTTAACACGGGCGCAAATGGTAATAACTGATCAATAACTCAATTAAAAAAAAAATAAATATTCAGGATAAAATAAAGTAATCACATTACTCAACCGAAAATAACCCCAGTCAAAAAGACACTCGGTATCCAAAAAGAAAGATTTTTAAATAAAATTCACAAACTGAATTTTCGACGCAGAAGATTCACTAAAAATTTTTAATTTTATTACTATTAATACTTTCTCTTAAAAGTCCACATTAATAAAAATTTTACCTAACATCACTTAACTTCAGTTAATTTGATCAAAATTACCACTTACTACTTCCCACAATTTGAAACTATTATTTATTTAAAAATAAATTTTTAATTTATAATCAAAAATTATTTTTCGAAACTTCTTAAAAAAGATTCACCAAAAACTCGAAATAATCACAATCATCAAAATCAGAATAATTTTAAAATTAGAGAATTCCAGGCGCAAATGAAAAATCCAATAAAATAAAAATTATTAATTTTTACTTAGCCATAAATTTTCCAATGGCTATTTCCGATTCCTATTCACCCTCCGCCCTCTTGTCCGTCCTTCGTCTAGGATTGGTTGTCACGCTGCTCGCGGATTTAAACCTGAAACGCGAAAACTGACGACTGGCGCAGATGGGAAAGGGGAGAGGTGACTGCTGAATTCAGAATATTCAACGACCAAGAAATTAGCCAAAATTTACGAGGGAAACCACTTATTAGCGGAAAAACGTCAGTCAGGCTCGTCTCAAGAAAAGTCGAACCCTGGCGCAGATGTTTAACTAATAATTTTCCCTTATTTAACTTATTCAAAATAATACTGCAACTCTTAAGTAACGAAACACTTCGTTACAATCTTTAGGAAAAACGATATTCTTGAATATGAAATATGAAGGAACATTTTCATATACTATTAAATAATTGTTAAGAAAATCTGGAGAACATGGTAAAGTAATATGAGTAATATTTTGGAACAGTCAGCTTATATTAAACATACATAAAATTCTCTTCCAACCATCGATACCAGGTAGGGAAATGCCGTGGCTCGCGATCGCGAAAGTTAAGCAAGATCGAGCGTGGTTAGAGCTTAGAGATTACTTGGGTGACCGTCTTCGTGATGTCGCTACAGCCAGATGTTTTTCACTGAAATTTGAAATATACTCTCAAATAAAAAGAACAACACTTGATAGACCAGACCTCCAGACATTCAACAGGAGTTGGGAGGGGTTGAACCGGTGTAAATTAAAGCTGAATAAGAGAAAGATCGATTTTTTTTATTTTACAATTATGTTTTATATTATTAAAGCCATTACATATTTATTCGAAGGATATTGAATATGTTGTTTGTTACATCAAACAAATATGAAATAGATTTAATAGCATTTTTTCTCAGTATAAGTTTTATAATAAAAAACAAATAATAAGAGCATTAGCAATAAAAATGTCGCTAAAGTCAATTGAAAGCAATAGAAATTATTTCCATATCCTCCAACTTTTCAATTCGCTTCTTAAAATTTTCTGTAGTTAAATAAATGCAATAGAAATTATTTTCATATCTTCCAACTTTTCAATTGTCTTTAATTCGCTTCTTGAAATTTTCTGTCGTCAAGTGAAAGTAATTGAAATTATTTTCCTATCCTCCAACTTTTCAATTGCCTTCAATTCGCTTCTTGAAATTTTCTGTAGTCAATGGAAAGCAATAAAATTTTCTTATTTCTTGAGTTTCATAATGGAATCTCAAAAAATGGAAAAATCGCGCATTGGAAATAATTCAGATTCTGAATTATTTTCTATTTCTCCCTTTTTACCGGGTTTATTGTAAATTTTTATAACTTTATTAAAATAGGTCATTCACTGTATAAACATATTAAGCGTATGATTATTGTAAATTAGGAAAAATTGTTGTTGTAATATGATAATAATTAATTCTAAATGACTTAGGTCATTAAAAAATAGCGATAAAATTTTGACTACGGTCAACCATCATAATAGATCCCCCCCTGTGGCTCTGAAATGAGCTTAAATTTTAATTGGAGTGGACAGTTTTTTCACTCTGGGGTGCTTTCTGTCTTATCAGAACCTGACTTGTTCAGGAGGCTTAGCCATTGAGCGGCAAAATAAGAAAAAGTGATTATCATCACACAAATTGTTCTTTGTTTTGTATATTAGCGTTGATAGGCTAAAAACGAGTATAAATTGTTATAAGCAGTTGACGAGTGACCCTTGAGGTACGATCAACATCAATTGTTATTTATAAATTGTTATGACGTTGTTCATTTGTTTTTCGTCTATATTGATCCACTCTATGTAAATTGTTGTGCCAAAATAAATGAAAAAAAAAACTAGATGGCCGAGAGGTAAAAGGCATATTCACGTCGTGTCGAACGTCACGTGTTCAAACCCCGTGTGAGCCAAATTTTTTTTAAATATTTTATTTAATGTTAAATAAATATTGAAATAAATAAATTTTTGTAATATTACCGTAATATTACTTGTAATATTACATCAATATCACTGTAATATTACCTTGAGGCGGACATTTCAATATCACGTCAATATCACAGTAATATCACTCCGTAATATTACGAATATTACAATATGATGTCACTGTGATATTAATGTAATATTACGTGCTGCTTGGGATATAATTCTTAGACTAATTAATATAATACTTATGAGAACTTATTAGAAATATAATTCATTTAATTCTAAACAGAGAAAAGGTGGATTTTATTATAAAATTTCATTATTTTCCAGTAATACTCTAATTTAAAATATTTATACTTTTAAAAAGTTTCACTGTTTTTCGAAGCTTATTACTTTTTTATGGAATCTCCTACAAATTTGAGGTTTTGAATATAATTGAATATTAATTTAATCTACTTGCCTATAAAGTTTGACGAACGTGTTTTGCTTCGTTTAGCAAATATTAAAATTTTTAAATTTCTTACTCAATAAGGTTAATTTTGATATTTTAAGTAAACACAGCAATTTCAGATCGCTCTATTTAAATTATATCAGTATACAAATGGAACGATGTGAAATTGCTGTGTTTACTTAAAGCAGGCCTGCACAAGCTACCAGCTTAGAGCTGCACGCCGAGATGAGAAAATTTTAAATTTCGTCTCGTTCGATTGTTTTTTGAAATTAATTTTACAACCTACTTCTCGTTATTTCTTTTGTTAATTGACATATCTTCTCGTGAGACATTCCGATCGATTATAAATAGTTAAATATTTACATTTTTATTATATTGATTGTAATTATAAGGCAATGTATGAAAAAGATTAAATTAATAATCGCTATACATATGTATATTTTATATACATTAAATAACTATAATTTTAAAAAATATGCAGAACACAGGTTTCTCACGTAATGTAAAATAAATATTTATATAATCAACGTGTTTTTGTAGTTCTCATAATGATTTTGAAAATAATTTGGTGGATAATTCGGCGGATAATTCGGTGGATAATTTAATGGACACTCAATCAGGCGATGAAATTACGTCAGAAGTTGAATCCAAGAAACGAAAAAAGGAAAAGATGTCTGAATTTTACGAAATTGGCCATGCAGAGAACAACGAAAAATTTGCAAAGTGCAAATTATGCAGTGCGCAGAATAATTCGGAAAGAATTATTAAAATGAAAGATAGTAACACCACTGGCATCACACGGCATTTAAGAAACCACCACCAAAAAGAATATTTGGAAACATTTCCAGATACAAAATATCCTGCATTATCAGAAGTAAAATTTGTTTAATATAATTAAATTTAAACCTAAGATAAAAATCTAATTTAATTGAAACTAAGATATTTATTTAAGAATTGAATAAAATTAACAAATAAAAAAATTGGTCAATATTAAATAACATTAATATAAAATGTTTAAATAAAACTAAAATATAAATATACAAAGAAAATAAGAAGGGATAAAAGTTAAAGAAACGTATGGAACATATAAATAAAAATAAAATAAAATATTTTGCACTTATTTCAGAAATTTAATCAAGACAGGTTGAACGACATGATTGTTGAATGGCTATGTAGAAAGCATTTACCGATTTGTTTTTTTGATGATAAAATTTACCACGAACTTTTTGAATATCTGAATAAGAAAGCAATCCTGCCAAAACGAAACCAAATGCGGTCATTGGTTCACAATAGGTTTACAACTTTACAATTACGAATCAAGGAAATATTACGGCTAAACTCATCAAAACTTTCCTTTACATTAGACGGATGGACATCCATAGCTCAACATTCTTATTATGGAGTTCAAGGTTATTAAAGTATAATCACAAACTATTTTTTTTATATTATCATTTCAAAAAGCACTAGACTTCAGATAGTTTTCTGGAAGTTTTTTATGGAAAGTTTGGAGAAGACGCTCCTAAGAAGTTTTCTGGATATACCATATTTTTTTTAATTTTCCTTGGAAACTTCTCGAAAACATCCCTTGAAAACTTCAAATCAGTCTTTATTTAAAATAAGACATTCAGAAATAAGCCAAAAATTTATTTTTATTTTTAAGAACACTATTAGAAAAATAAAACTAATTCCTTTTTTCCTCTTTTTATATCAACATTAATTTTGTTCCTGTTATCTCTAACACAATTTATAAAAATTTTAATCTTTAAAAAATAAAAGAAATATTTTGTATTATTTCTAAAATTCTCTTTTAAAATAAAAACTAACATAAAGTTACCAAAGAACTTTACAGGAAGATTCTAAGGTAAATATCTAGGCAATCTCCAAGGGGACTTTCTAGTCAGCATTCAAGGGGATTTTTCAGAAAGTTTCCAAAAGAATTTCCCAAGGAATTTTCTAGAAACTTTCTAGGAAGTTTTCTAGGGAGATTTCCAGGAGGCATTTATGGAAACAATCCACAGAGTTACCAAGGGATTTTTCCAAGATGTTTCCAATATAATATTCCACATGAAATTTCCGAAAAGTTCCTAACTGAAGTTTTCATGAGAATGTTCATTTAAGTATATCCAGAAACTTTCCTGGAAGCTTAATTTGGTAACTTTCAAACTTTCCGTGGGAAACTTTTCCCTAATAGCACCGACTAGGCCGGGAACGTTCCTGGAATGGGCTGCTGGCCCCTTGGGTACGTTCCCTTGGACCGCTCCAATATACCTGACAAATCCGTTCCGGATTTCACTATTCTAGGAACGTTCCCGCGGAACGTTCATGGAATGTTCCGAGGAACTTTGAATACACATTCAAAAAATCGCAGAACGGGTTGCGGAAAAAGTATGCGGAAAAAGCTGAAAATTTTTTTATTAATATTATTTAATGTTTTTAATATGATTGCTTCTATAGAACAGTGGTCACTAAAATCAACTGCGCAGCTCTAGGTGCGATAGAAAACTACTGCGCAAGATATTAACATTAATTATTTTTCAATGTGTATTTAAAGTTCCTCGGAACATTCCAGGAACGTTCCGCGGAACGTTCCTAGCCTAGTGAAATCCGGAACGTATTTGTCAGGTATATTGGAACGGTCCATGTGAACGTACCCCAGGGACCGGCGGACCATTCCAGGAACGTTCCCGGCACAGTCGGTGCTGTTAGGGTTAACAATACTCCTGGTAATTCTGGTGCTATCTGGGCAATGCTATTGAGGAAGCAAAACTTTCAATAAATTTAGAATAATAATTAATAATTGTTTACTTAGAAAGTTACTGAACTTCACAATCAAAAAGTATTTAATTTCACTTTCAAAAAAATTACGAAAAATCTTTGCATAAGACTAAATATTTTTTTTTATAAAAGGGTTACAAAATTATTTTAAATGTTGTAGTTTTAAAACTAAGCTATTGGTACTTCATACCAAAAGCTTAGTTTCTTCAGAAAATGATTCTCTTCAATTTGATCATTTTAAATTTTCAAACAAGTACTTCATTTTAAAATTATAGTTGTTTGTATTGTATATAAAAACAAACACGAATATTTTTAAAATATTTGTTTAACAATTCGAAACGGTCAAATTAAGAATAAGCTTTTTCTGTAGAACATAAGCCGTCGTGAATTGAAATTGCATTATTTAGAAAAAAATTAACCTCTTTACTGAGAAAAATATTTGGTCTTAAGTCTTATACGCAAAAGTATCTAAATAAATAGTTCTTCTAAATTTTAAGATTTGTCTTTGAAAAAAGATCTTCTCTTTTAAAAAAAACCATTAACAATAATTATTTTCCACTCTTCGAAGGTGAAATAAAACATTTTTTAATGAAGGTCTGCATCTTTGCTAAACAACTTGAGGCCAAATCAGACAAACATTTAAAAAAAAGTTAGTCAAACTTTATATTTTCGTATATTTGAATAAAAAAACTATTTAAACTTAATATGCATTTTTGTAAAAGGATAAATAATTTAATTTCCAATACTTCACCAATTAAAAGTTGCATTTGAATAAAAAATACAATTTTCTGTCCATAAGAAATGATTGTCAAATTTTCGTTATTCTCTCTAAATCATTTCCTACTCTCTAAATCTGAATTAGTCAAAAACTACTATTTAGGGGTTAAAATCGTAAACGAGTTTTCTCTTTTTCAATAAGTAAAAAATTACTAATAATAGTAGTAGTTTAACATAACCCAAAATTACTTTGACTAATTAAATTAGTAGGTTTTTACTAAAGTATTAGTAAAAAATTACTATTTGAAATGGTAAACGAGTTTTCACTGTTAAAATAGTAGTTTTTAACTATTTTAGATTAAGAGAGTATAAACAAATAATTGTTATTTTTAAAAATGCATATTTTAATTGAATAAAATGTTAAAAATGAAACTGTATATCCTTCCACCAAAACACATTATTTTAAAGTTTAAATGGCTTTATTTAAGTTTAAATACTCGAGAATATGGTATTCTAATAACGTTTTAACAATTGTTTGTCTGATTCTTCCTGAACTAAAGAAAGTATTTATACTTTTCAAAACGTTTTTTAAATTTTTTCTCATTCTGCATATTCCGTTTTAAAAATAGGGCATTATATTGATGAAAATTGGATTATGCAGTCCCTGACTTTGGATTTGATTCCGTCAAACGGCTCTCATACTGGGAAAAGTGTAGCTGCGTTATTTGAAGATTTTTTAAAAGAATACGAATTAGTCGGTAAAGTGCAAGGAATCACTTTAGACAACACTAATTCGAACACAACGTTTATTAAAGAATTGGGATTACTTTTAAAAGAAACGGACTTTTCTGATGAAGATTCCCATTTTAGATGCTTTGCGCACATTGCGAACTTAGGAGCTCAAGATTTATTAAAAGGTTTAAAATTGGAAAATGTTGAAGACCAAGAAGAAAACCTTGAAGAAGATTATGAAGAAGACCTTGAAGAAAACTTTGAAGAAGACCAGGAAACGGAAGCGAAAGATAGTGATGAGGGAATGAGGAAAGAAGTGGAAATGAGGAAAGAAGTAGAAATATCTATTGATGTAACGAATGCTTCACCAATAAAGAAATTAAGAACTCTGTTTTCAAAATTGAAGTATTCAGAAAAGCTATGAATTAGACTGGAATGTTGTTGTGGAACTGTGGGAACAAAAATGTTAGCACCCAAGATTGATGTAAAAACTCGGTGGAACTCGACTCATGACATGATCGACAGAGCATTAAAAATGGAAGCAGCTTTAAAGTTATTATGGGAAAACGATAAAAATCTTCAACCCTTACAGTTATTGGTGTCCGAGTGGAAAACTCTTGGAGCTGTTGTGAAATATCTACGCCATTTTAAAGTTCTTTCAACAATTTTGTCTGGCGAAAAATATGTAACTTTGTCGCTGGTCGTTGTTGTGTTTAATATGCTGATTGATAAAATTGAATCGGGAATAGAAAATTTGAAAGCACAAAATGAAAACTCGATAAATTTACAAATCCAAAAAGCCCTTCAATCGGCATTGGCCAAATTGATGAAACACTATAAAAAGACTAATTGGATATATTGCGCTGTCTTGTTGCTTGATCCCAGACATAAAGTTGAAACGTTTTACCTAACTAGCTGGGGTAAAGAAATGGTGAAATGGTCCATAGCAAAGTTTGAGACGATTTATCGTACAAAATATTATGTTCAAGAAGGTTTACGAGAAAATGAACCTAATCTGAGAGACGTTGAATCAAGTGATGAAGATGAAGATGACATTGATCCATCAGCACTATTTGTATTTAAAAATTCTAGAAAACATAATTCAGCACTCCAAAATAACAACCAACTTCAAGGAGGTTGGCGCAAAGAACTCGATCATTATTTAGATACCGAAAGAGCAGATAAAGACACCGATGTTCTAAAATGGTGGAAACATCATGAACATCAATTTCCTAATTTAGCACGCATGGCAAGAGATTTCTTAAGTATCCAAGCAACCTCTGTTCCAGTTGAGCGTTTATTCTCACGTGCTTCATTAACTATTCGAAAGCACAGGAATAGTCTTTCCAAAAACACTTGTCGTGAACTTTTATGCTTAAATGATTGGACATCTCATACAAATTTTTCTGTTTTTAAGGACTCAAAAAAATAGAAAACTTGTTATCCATTGTGTTTATTTTAAATCTTTCACACTATTTTCAAAAATAAAAATATTTTAAATTGTTCAATAAAAAGTATACCTTTCTTAGGCCTTGGTTTTTTTAATAAAAATGATTTCTTATGATATAGGGAAATAGTAATACTGAAAAAATAATAAGTTTTTAATCGATTGCAAACATTTTATTTATTTTAATAAATTCTAGTCTTTATTGCTCTTATTTTAAATATAAATACCATTTATTTAAGTCAACTAAGTTTAAGTAACTAAGTTTCCTTAAAAACTTCCTAAAAAAATTCTCTTGGAAACTTCCTGAAAAGTTCACTTGGAAAATTCTTGGAAAGTTCCCTTGGAATCTTCTTGGAATGTTTTCTTTAAAACTCTCTGTATAGTTCCAGAAAAATTTCTTGGAATGTTCCCTTCGAAACTCCATGGATAGTTTCTATGAAAACTTCCTAAAAATTCCGGTGCTTTGGAGGTCGTTAAATTTGCTGGTATATATGGCTGGTACTTTAAGTATATCAACTATTGTCTGAATACTCTTAACTATATTATTTATTTAAATTTAATAGGAACATTTTTTCTATTTGGACTTTTGTTGTATCTAGTAGAGGGTTTAAAGAAACTTTGAATTTTCTTTTCTTAAAAAGAATTTTTTTTATTCTTCCCCAGGAAGCGGGACTCCAATAAATTCTTATAGAAAATAATCATTATACTTCCAGAAAGTAGTACAAAAATCTAGAGAAAAAAAACGGTGGGGTTTTTGAGAAAATCTGATTTTTATTTTCTTCGAAAAAACGCCGCCATTTTGTTAAATATGAAAATATTTTAAATTCTCTTCTGAAATTTAAAAGAACATGAAAGCCTTAATTAGACACAGAAAGGATCATTTTAATATATACAATAGCAAAAAAGATACAATAATTTTAAAAAATTTTAATGTTATTTTCTTGTAATCTCACTTTTCAACTTAAAAAACTGAAATCCGCATAACTTCGTTAAAAAAAATTTTTCACCAAATCGGAAAAATACGTGTCGTTTAAAATTGTCTCAAAAACAATATATTTCAATGAGAAATGATTCCCCGACCATAACATACATAGCCTGTCTGAATTAAAATGAAAACGACCAAGTATAAATATTTTAAATTAGAATATCACTTTAAAATAATGAAATTTTATAATAAAATCCATCTTTTCTGCGTTTAGAATTAAATGGTTTATATTTCTAATAAGTTCTGTTAAATATTAAATTAATTTGTCTAAGAAATATAACATCTTAAAAGAAAGCATCAGATTTAAGGTTACAAATGAATTTGGCAATAAAATGTATACCAATGTAATATGCTTACTGAATTCAGAAAATGTTGGAGTTTCACATATTTTAAAACTAGATTTTTCACATATGGTCGCAACAGCCCTCAGACGAAACTCAGTGGAATGACCCTTTAATATTTATAGTTTTAAATAACCAGCAACAGTGAAAAGATTCTGGCGCTTGCTGGGTGTGCGCGTTCATTTTGTTATTTCCAATAGGGTACTCTTGAATTTTTATAGGAACATATTATTAATGATTAAAAATATAATTATTTGAAAATTTATGGTTTTACTTAAATTTAAAAACCAATATTGCAAAGACGTTCTAACTAAAAAATAGTTACGGGATTAAATATTAGGTTTAAAATTATATTAAAATCAAATTAACCATAGTTCATATGTACGTAAGTTCCTGGGGTTTTTGAATTCCGTACTTTTCTGATTATTTTGTTACGTAAAATTAAATTTTTTATTTATATTTTTTACCATTCTTCTGACACCACCCACCCCTCGACCAGGGTGGCGGCCGCCCCCTGCTCCAGCCGATTGGGCGCCACTGCATTTTTGTCTTATTTTAGTAATAAAAGACAAGAAATAAGCATAAAATTTTAGTTTTACACATGGTGCCTTATAAACCTCAAAAAAGTAACATTAATAATTACATGCTTTTCAAGTTAATTTTGAAACTTTTTCTCTTAAAAAAACTCAAGAAGTGTAATTAATAGTTATTTGAAGTTAAATTTTCTTAAAGAAATAACTTTTTTTGTAAATCTACATTTTTGTGAAATTTTAGTGTTTTACTTTCAAATTAGTTAAACAATTCCTAGAAAAAAAATATTTCTGGCTTTGTTTTTCTTTATTGTACTCTAGAATATCTAGAAATAATACTTTATACAGCAAAAACGTTCAAAAATATTTTTTACACAACTTTATAAATAAGCAAACTTTAATGCACAAAATAGCTTCACCATGGGGTCTATTTTGTGCATAACTTTGAGTTTCTATAACTCAGACAAACATTTTTTTCTTGTCGGCTAACTCATAGGACACCTTTAGAAGGATGTCTACAACATAACTGAATAGATAAATTCTTTATTTTTTCAGATTATGAATTTTAATAAAGCATAGAGTGGAAAAAGAGCGGTTTTGTGCACAAAATAGCCCCACTTGACGGTATGTCTTTATATTATATGTATATTAAAGCTTAGATAAAAATGAATTATCAAAAATCCAGATCCATCCATATTTTTCAAAACTATTAATTTTTAAAATAGTAATAATTTTGGATGTATTGACAGTAGAATGTGCAATAATATATCAAAAGGTGCCTATTAGAAAAGGTTGGCAATTGAAAGAAAAAGACTGCCATGTATCTCTCTACCGTATTATACTATTATTATTGTACTGCCAATACTTCTGAATTGGCAAAATCTTTCTGTGAACAAGTTTAAAATAAAATACATATTTAATACATATTAAATACATATTAATTAAAATACATATTAAATAAAATACATATTTAAAGATCATAAAATATAGCTTAAAGGACAAAAATTATTATGTCTGATAAATAGAATATATATTTTTTTATTAAGATAATGTTTTCAAGAACGAATCATTTGACTCTCCTTTTCCCCTGGATAACTCCTACAAAAATCCACGTTCTTTATAAATATTTGGTGGACTGTTTTGTTACATTGATACCAATTTATTCTGTGTGTTAATTTATTTATTTAACATTATTAAAGTCCCTAGGACAAAAGAGTCCTTTATGGAACAAAATGTACAATAGAATACAACTTGTAATAATAAATCATGACTTATAAAATATCAAGCATCATATGTCATAAAAAGAAAAAGTATAGAAAAAGGCAAAAATTAACACGCACAGGTATCCAGCTGTAGGGGAGAGTAGCCTAAGACAGGCTAGCGCCTAAGACGGGCACCCTTTAATATCTTCGAAATAAAGAAACTTATTAAACAATAGAGTATATAGATATGTAGTCGAGATGTATCTAATTAATTTAGAAGTATTTTTTGTACTTTTCAAAAAAATAAAAATAATAAGAGGGAAAAATATTATGTTTAGCGCTTCAAAAGATGAAATACAAATTAGTTTTCAAATTGGAAATTTTCTAAATTAAATGTCATTTGGAATGGAAGTATTGATTTTATCTCAAAGAATATTTTCTAATGTTTGAAAACCTTACATATATTTAATTGATATTTACTTTATATAATTAAAAAACATAAATATATTAAAAATAAGCCTGTTGTCTAAGACGGGCCCCATGAATTTATTAAATATTCGATTAAAGCGAAATCTTCTTTATCATGTGAAGGTACGGTGCTAACAGTGATCATATCATGCATGATTAAATCATTTTTTGTCAATAAAATGGTAAAATAGTGTAGTTAGAGAAAAATAGAGGGAATGCGATTTATTTTTTTCATAGGATTAGCCACTTAAAATCCAAGTTTATTGATAATTTTATTCTTAAAAACGTTTGACCGTTAAAAGAGATATTTAATATTTTCATTCAACGAAATCTCTGCAAATACATGTAAGCGAAAATACAATATCAGAAAAAACTAAAGAATTACCTTTATTTAATTTTTCTTTTTATAATAAATAATCTCAGTGCCGTGGTGGGTTTGTTTTGATTTTAAAAAAATCAAAACTAACTGACTGCTACATAATAGTTCTTTTATATTATATATTAAGTAAGAATAATGATTTTTACACTCATAATTATTAATTTAACTATTATTACCTTAATTTAAACTGTTTAACATCACGTTAAAGCAACACAACAAAATCTTCTTATTTGTCAAATCAACTTCACTTCTAGGGTTATGGAGGTTTCTTTGACAGTTCTTCAAGAGAATATATATCCGCGAAAATGCAAGCCCATACAAAAAATACCATACCACGAATGAGACACTTTTAGAACGAAAAGAACGAAAATTCCTTCATACGTCAGACAATGATTTTTAAAATTCATTTAATAAATCATAAACGTTAAAGAATATTTATACTACACATTTTATTCCTCTGGTATCAAATTTATTAAGTGTATTTTTTAAGCAAAAAATAATCACATAATTTGAAGTATTAATACAAATAACAATAAACGCGATAATACCCACAGCCCACAGTGGGGCAGAATCGTGAAAACATGCCGAAAGGCCTGAAATTAAATTATTTTTTAAGGATGTTTGATATACTTAGCATTAATCTGTGACCTTTGAAAAGTAAAACGACGTATCTTTTCGTGATCCTGAAGGCAATATTCTTCTCCTACAGTTTGCTGAAAAGTAGCCTCCATATTTTTCAAAACTAACAAACTAAAATTAGAAATACTTCGCGTTCGTAAAAATACTATAAAAAGCTCAAATTTAATCGTATTTTCAGTCTCTAAATTGGAGTCGTCTTATGATAACTTCTAGAACACTCTTCTATGTTTTATAATTCATTATATCAACAAGAAAAAGAACTATTAAATGAAGAAGTCAATAAAAACTTGTAAAAAGTGGTATATGCATTTTTTTCAAAAGCAGTTGAAAAAGTTATGAATTCAGCAAAATCCGGTTTAGTTTTTTTTTTTTTTTAAATTAATCATTAAGGATCCCTTAAACAAATCCTATAAGCAAAACTTGCCCGAATTTGCCCCTTTCTGTTTTATATGTATTTTTACTCAACTACTTCTGTTGCATTATATAATGCAATAGAATCTTTTATCCTTTAATGAAAAATATAATTAATTTTTCAAATGAAAAATTCAAAATAAACTTCCATAATTTTGACCAATCAGGTGCTTTTAAAAAATAATAACAAATTTTGTTGGTTATGCTATTATCTGAAGTGACATTTAATAGTATATTCTGTGAAATGTTTATATTTTATTGATGTTATCGTAATTTAAAAATTCAATAAACATATAAAATATGTTATAACTGATTGAATTATTGTCTTATTTTGGGATTACTTTTTTCACGATCATGGAAGCTTTAAGTTCAGGTAAAAAATATAATAATTACATCAGTTCACTTAAAAAATAGTCATAAAATATGCCAAAATGGAAAAAATGTAATTTCTTTAAATATTAAAAATTGTATTTGGAATTTATGTAAAGGGTGAATAGTTTTTTGTGTCATAATGTATTTAATTCAGTTAGATAATTAATAACAGAAAAAGTCATGTTTGTATTGTTTATAGGTTAATTTATTAATTTTGTTTCAAAGGTACAAAATTGAATAAATGGTCTCTAAGCAGATCTGAAATGGTTAATATCATGAAAATGTCCAAATTATTTCAGATTCATAATCAGTGACCTCAAAAACCCCCTATAACTAACTTTCATGAAAATCCGTTAACTTTTTAAAAAATTCATCCCCCATATTGAATCCGCCATTTTGAATTTTAAAAAACTGACTTCAGATTCGTAATCAGCGACCTCAAAAACCCCTATAACTAACTTTAATAAAAATCTGTTAACTTTTTAAAAAATTGATCCGCCATTTTGAATTTTTGAAAACTGACTTCAGATTCGTAATAAGCGACCTCAAAAACATGTGATTACCAAGTTTTATATAAATCGAAGAATATTTTGAGGTTTTCGGCATGTTTTCACGATTCTGACCCACTGTGCAACCACGATAATACCCACATTTACCCTAGTCATATTTGTTGTCTTTTTGCTTTTATTTCACCAAATTTCCTGATATAGGGCTTTAAAAATGCATGTATTCTGCTTAAAATATCTAAAACAGTTGTAATTAAAGTATATCTATTATTTAGTAAGTAGATTTAAAGGGTTTTAAAAAGGGCCCGTCTTACCCTACCAGGTAGTCTAAGACGGGCTAGTATGAACTTTTTTTTAAACATCAAAATTAATTGTCTTTTAAACAATTATAAAGGTTTTCGTCTTATATTATCAATTATTTAGAGGAAATGTTAACAATAAACATACATACATTCCACAGGTTTACAGTGAAATTACCAATTGGATATTTATTGTTTACTTCGATTAATTGGAGTGTTCTAAGAGAGAAAAAACGGTTTATATTGTTTTCCCCTCATGCAATTTTGCTGAAATAGAAAATTACTGTTTTTTATAGTTAAAATGACACGTAGGGAGAACAAGTAGTTTAATTCCAACGGGTTTAAATCGAATAAAAAACAGCTGAGTTATAGTCAATCAAAGTTTAAATTTCACGCAAATTTGTGTGGCAAAGTTTCAAAAAATTTACGAAATTTGAACTTTGATTGATTACAACTCAACCATTTTTATTCGATTTAAACGGGTAACAGATGGTTTGAAAGGCAATTTAATTGCCTTTTTAACGATGTAATATTCGTTAAAATTAAACTACTTGTTCTCCCTACTTGTCATTTTCGCTACAAAAAACAGAAATTTTCTATTTCAGCAAAACTGCACTAGGGAAAAACAATATAAACCATTTTTTCTCTCTTAGAATACTCAAATTATTCGAAGTAAACAAAAAACTTGCGATTGGCAAAAAAAATTTGTAAACCTGTGTTCTTGTTCCCTTTTTAATTCACTAACTAAGGGAGCGTTCACATATCACGTAACGTTTTTTTCGGAAAATTTTGACCCCCCCCCCCCCACCCCATGTAACACATCGTTACATACATTAGCGCCATTTTTTCTGCTGGACGAAACAAACTGCTGACCCCCCCCCAAAATGTTACGTAATATGTGAATGCTCCCTAAACAATTTTTTACAAAATATGGATAGGGGCCCGCCTTAGGCGACTTTCCCCTAAATCAAACCATACAGTCATTCAAGATATTCAAATAATATTTTATGAATATGTATTTCTCAAAATAATGTTGATACATTATTTATTATATTAGAAACATAAATCTGTTACGGTGTGTTATTTGAAAAATAAAAATAGTATATAACAAATAGGGTAAGTCAAGGAGAGATGGATCACTTCTCGCCATTCTGAGTATTTTTCATTAACTGATATGGTTGTTTGTCAGTTAGTGTGTCATGTTACATAGACTAAAAGTTCAAAAAGTCTTGTCATTACCAAGTTTATTCAGGAAGTAAAAAGATAATCACTTTTTTATTCGCCCAAAAAACACTCCGAAATTTTTGTCGTGTGTAAAAAATAACACGTTTCTCTTTTAGTCTTTATGATTTGTTACTAAAGAAATACGTGCGTTGAAGTGCAACTCCTAATGTAAAGTGAATGTATGTTATTAAAGATGATTGCAAAACTTATTTTAATATATCGCGTACGTTACTTTTTTGTCGATGTTCAAGGAAAGATGGTTAACTTCTCTATAAACATGACTAAGTAAAAAATAGTCTTTTTCCATGAGAGTACAATTTTTTTATTTATGAATAAGTAAAATTTTTATTTATCAATAAGTTCTATTTTCACTTTTTTTTAGATATATATGAGGTGTTTTCACTTGTTAATATCTCAACACTGTCCGCAAAATTTTTTTTTTCGGTATCTATTAGATTAAAATAGGTAATTAGCAGTCACCATTTGTATGAAAATCGATAGTAACACTCATTTTTGCTTTGTGATCCATCTTTCCTGGAAGGATCTATCTCTTTTTGGATTTTTTCATATTTTTTCTAAGGTCTTTTATGATGTAAACTGTTGACAGAGATAAATCTTCATACGTATGTCTTTTTTCACAAGAAGTAGAACTAAAACTTACACATGTTCAAAATTGATTTTCTCACGAATTCTCGGCTGTAGACCAAAAAACAGAAAAGATACCCCTTCTTTTCTCGACTTACCCTATGTAATTTCAAAAACAGAGCAGGAAGTTGCACGTAACTAATTATTATCAAACAGATTTTTAACGCTTGTTTAGAACTTGCATTGATAATATCAGGCGGTATGATATAATAGTATATTAGTTCCGGCTCCTTTGTGTCGACTGATTTTGCACAGTTATTGCATTTTTAAGAACGGTATTGTGATAGTATTAAATGAATTTAAGTTGTCTTTAACACAATAAATAACTAACAATTGGACAGACATAATGTTTAAAAAGATTACAAATCTTGATTTGTCTTTAATTTAGCGTTTCTTCTAAGTAAGGCAAAGCATGTCTCCAACCTTTCTTCAATTTTTTCCTAAGCTTCTGCTTAACTTTAAAGAATTCCTTTGAAAAACCTTGATTAGAATTCTCACCATGTTCAGTCTTATGATCATACAATTCTTCTGCTAAAATTGTATCTGAAAAAAAAATTGTTTTTATTAAAAACTTTTTTCATAGCATTTGAATTTTCTAGAAAATTTCCTGACTTTTTCAATAGGAAGGAAGGACATTGTTGGTTATTTTCTCGGTAACTATAAAAGTGACAACTACGAGCAAATTGTTGCAGATCTTTTGCAAAATTATAAGAACATTGGTGCGCGCATGTCGTTGAAAATTCACTTTCTCCACTCCCACCTTGATTTCTTTCCCGAAAACTTGGGTGAAACGAGTGACGAGCAAGGCGAGAGGTTCCATCAGGATTTGCAGACACTAAACTTCCCTTTTAATATTTAATTCTATTTTAAATGATAATATAGCAATTTATGATTTGTAGTTTAAAAAAACTTTGCAATTTCATTAAATTTTAATTTATTATAAACTTGTTCACCATACAATATTTTATTTTAATAAATTCACATAAAATTTTACCCCGTGTTTACACTGCAAAAATAGGTGTCTTAAATTAAGACACTTGCTTTTAGAGTGTAGATGAATCTATTTGTTCAGTTTTCATGGAGGAATATACATTATCATTTCTATATAAAAAAAGGAAAAAAACTAAATCATGTAGACACAGCGTTATTATTCTTTGGTTACGCTTTACTTATTTAGAATCCATGGGATTTTCAAAATGATGTCTGACATATTTGATCCACCTTTTAGGATTTTTAAAATGTCTTCAAATTCGTAATTAGCAACCCCAAAAAAGCCTGAGTAACAAGTTACAAGGAAATTCTTTCAAATTAAAAAAAAACATTTGCCATTTTGTATCTGCCATTTTGAATTTTTATACTCTGGCATTAAATTTGTAATCAGCGACCCCTAAAACCCCCGACTAACAAGTTTTAACTATATTCATTCAATTTTGAAAAAGTCGTCCGCCATAATGGATCCGACATTTTGAAATTTTTAAAATCTGACTTCAGATTTGTAATTAGCTACACCAAAAACCCCCATGTAACAAGTTTCAAGCAAATCCACTTTGAATTTTAAAAAATCGTCCGCCATATTGGATCCGCCATTTTGTATTTTAAAAAGCTGACTTCAGATTCGCAATCAGCGACCCCAAAAACCCCTAAGTAACAAATTTCAAGCGAATCCAACCAATTTTTAAATTTTAACTGCCATATTGTGTCCGCCATTTTGAAATTTGACGTCCTAGAGCAAATGTAATAACGGATTCGAATTCAGCATAAAAAAGTACGTTAAGAAGTGGTCTTAAATTTTCTTGTCCAAAAGTTGACCAAATTTGTTTTCCTGTGTTATTTTTAATCGTCTTTTATCTGATTCTTATAGCGATTGTACTTGTTTTGTATCCCGGTTGAGTCCGGTACTAAATCCCCGCGTCGTGATTCTTGAAAACCCCGGCTTTCGACACACACTCGACTACAATGAAAAATCCACATAGAAGATTTTATTATTTTGAGGTTACTCTGTAACCTGAAATTGTAAACTCAATGTATTGGAGCTTAATTCGAAAGACCCCAAAGCACAGCTCTGCAGGGGTCCGATAGGAGGCGAAGACGAAGAAGGAAGGAAAACCACGACGATCCCGGTCAACCTGTCACGGTACACAGCCAGTGAGACCAAACCAATCCACCGAAGGTGTTAAGACGCGGAGATCAATGTTTGCACCGTTTCGCCGACAACTCTTAGAAGTCGCGCGCTCAGAACATGTCGAGGACCTGGTCAACATTGCTGAAACATTCGAGCAAGTCAGTGAAGAGGTACCCAAGCATCTCCCATCTCACGGATTCACAGACACTGTAGGAGCTACGCCAGCCAACCAGGGACGTCGCTGACCCACGGAAGAGCCAATGGGAATACGGATTTCTTGCTTCAGTGTACGCCGACCATTGGACTGTAAACAAGCCGTATTATTTTGTTCTGTGTTTATTGTCGCAGCACCAGGTCCTGACAAAGGTTTTGGTCGACTTACGATTGCTGTCCCCATAGAAAAACAAGTTCCTGATGTAAGGCTGGAAGGAGCTGATCGACCAGTTTCGAAATTAGTTCCTACGTGCATTCTCGGATGCGGGTCCAGCGGAAGCCGGCGTGTTCGACAAGTCCTCAGGTAGAGCTGTGCCGAGGATAAAATAGTCAGTATTTGACGCTTTGCACTTTTTCTTATTTGATTAAAGTTAGTTCTAAACGTAAGCTGTTTTATTTGTTTTATTTATTCAGTTTCTTTAATTGAAACTCTCTCTCTCTCTCTCTCTCTCTCTCTCTCTCTCTCTCTCTTAGAACGTTCTCCCTCTGAAAACTGACTTTTAAATATTAGAGTCACGGGGGTACCTCCATAGTTTGTTCTCTTTTTTTCAGGTCGCGAAGTCCGGGTAGAAGAGTTCACCTGGTGCCCGCGACACCAAGGAGGTCGTCCCAAATAAATAACAAACGGTCTTCGCAGGTCGTCTGTCAGCTGGAAGAGCGTGGCTGGCAGGTTATTATTGTGTTTCAAAAGGGTCGGATAGACGGCCGGAACCGCCATTCTATTGTCTCATTACCGTAAGTAAAATCCAAGTTTAAATTAATTTATTTAACAAGTCGAGAACAAGAATGCTCGTTACAATATATAATCGCACGCTTTTAACGCATGAAAATTTCTAATCGCTATTGGAGCATTAAAACCCTTAATCTAATACCTAACGCAACGCAACACAACCATGAATGATCAGGACCAAACTAGACGGATCCTACCCTGGTGAATATTTATTACCTTTATTTTTCTGCCTTATAAAACTCGGATGAACTTGGTTAAAAATTATATTTGTGTTGGAAATTATATAAAACCCAGAAAGATCAGTTAAAAAATCGTTCGGGTTCTAGTTGTTTGTATCCGGGTTGGTTTCTGTAATTATTTAAAATGTACTGATGAAATAAGTTGAGGTGGGATTTTATCAGGGTTCTAAAAAGAAAAAAGACACTTCAGACGGTTCTATGAGGGTTTGATCCGTAACTAACGTAAACGAATAACACAAATGTCGGTTTTACAGCGGAATCTATCAGGGTTTTATATTATAACAATAATAACGTTTCTATCTAGGGATCAATACGAGTTCTATAGTAGAAATATGACGGCGGCGGCAAATAATGAAGTCATTGTATTTTGTATCTGAAAATATCAAGATCAAATGTGTAAGAAAGAGAGGCGACGGAAAAATTAGCGTTGAGGTGTCAATGCAAGAAGACGTCACCAAAATTAAAACTAACAAACAACTTGTTGACGCGGGTCTCCAAATGACTAAACCTGGTCCATTGAATCCTAGGTTAATCATCTTCGATTATCCAAAGGACTTAACGCCTGAGAAACTTACCTCGGGGGTCTATGATCATAATGATTACTGTTTGGTCAGCCTCAGTAAAGAGGAATTCACGAAAGGCTTATACCGAAGTACAAAATCGAGACCAAGGATAAGACCCAAGTCAACTATAGGTGATTGAGGTTATTCCCTCTATTAAAAAATTTATCGAGGCTAACAGGAAAAGGCTCTACTTAGGTTGGTGCTCATGCAGAGGCCAATATTTCCGAGCAGTGTCGCGGTGCTTTGAGTGCCAGACCTTCGGGCATATTTCGAAAATCTGTAAGCAGACGTTTCAGACGTGCTCCTACTGTGCGGAAAAGGGGCATTCCATTAGGAAGTGCCAAATGAAGAAAGACCGCAAGCCATCAACGTGTGCTGCTTGTGAAATGGCAAAGCAACCCTCAAGGCACAAGACGGTCGATAACGTTAAACCTTCTTTCAAGGCAGCCGTAGTTCAGGTCATACAAAGGACCGACTACGGAGCCTGAGAATAATGGTTTCACACAAAGTATTTGCTAAATTAACTTGGTCCGCTGCACAGTGGTCTAAAACCCTGATCTAGCTGTACAAAACCTAAAAAAAAGTTTAAAAATTGCAAGTTTTACTTGAAGATTAGTTAGTTGGATACTTAATGCATTCTGTAATAAAAGGATATGTCACTAAACTGTATACTTTCGTTTAAAAAAACGTCAAAGTGGACATGCCAGCACAGCAGACCAAAATTTATAAAGCAAACAGAAATTGATTGGCGTTCAAGGGCCCATTACTTTTTCTGAAATTCTATTAGGTATTTGTATAATATAAAGGTTGTTCTTAGAAGTATATGCTTTACAAATTTCTATTATAGGTTCATTTAATTGGTTAGGATAATAATTTTTTATACTTTCAAGTGTTCATATGAGATTGATGCAAGCGTTAAATTATTTTACAGTAATATTTCAATAAGTTTTTTCCTCCATGGTTCACCGCTTTTTACTTATAATAAAAATGAAGGTAAATAGTTACTAATTCATACAAAAGCAATTTTGGCTGCTACTATTTACAACTTTCTTCTGAAATTTCAATTGAGTGACTCAAAATGCAGAAAAACTCTTAAAAAATGCAAAAGTGTTTACAAACATTCCATAATACATTTAAAGACTCACATTGATTACTTTGTAAGAGTTATTGGAGCCAATATTTACGAATCTAAGGTCAATTCTCCAAAATTTAAAATGGCGGATCCAACATAGCGGACAGAATGTTAAAAAAATTAATGGATTTTAATGAAACATAGTTTTCGAAGGTTTTTTGGATCTCTAAATACGAATCTTAAGTCAGTTTTCGAAAATTTTAAATGGCGGATCAAATATGGCGGACAGTAAGTTTAAAAAATTAATGTTCACATATAAAACAAGTGTTCAAAACAAACTTGCCATATTAAATCTAACTTTGTGAGTTCTTAAAATTTTATTTGAAGATAAATAATTATTATTGACCTTAAACATTTTCAAAATTGAAGTTTTATAAAAATTAATGAACATTGTCCGCTATTTTAAGTTTTTGAAAGTTACATGAATTTTTAATCAACTGACTCAAAGTGTGACACGAGTGTCATTATCATTAACGAGAAATGTGATCAATTAATTAACCAATCTGTAAAGTAAGTAGAAGTTTATATATTTATTTAAAAATTCTATTTACCTTTGCATTAAAATCTTTTTTAAGAATGTAATTCGCAAGGCTAGAAATTATTAAAATAGTGGAAAATAATTTTCAAGTTGACATTGCAAAGCAATTTGATATTTTGAAGCAAGGATTTATCCAATAAGCGAGCCCAAATATCACCGAGTGACAAGTTTCATAAAAATTCATCGAAGCAATTTGGAGAAACACTAGAAATTGTAAAAAAGCTTAACATACCTGTCTTCCTCGTCCTGGAGCCCTATTGCTATCAGAATGAGGTTGCCGGATTTGTTAAGTACACAAACTAAATTATGGCTGGTAACCAGCTTGGTGAAAAACCTTGGGGCCTACATAGTGATAGTCGACAAAGATTACTCAGGCACAGTACTTTGAGTTATTAGCTCTGCCCACTGTGTTTGTGCATATATTTGTGGATTTTCGATCCCATTCTATGCGATTTCGGCGTACCTCCAACTATCGATAGAGTCTGCGCCGATCCTTCAACCATGGGTCACTAGATAA
The DNA here is from genome assembly GCA_037103525.1 of Ganaspis brasiliensis. Classification (NCBI taxonomy): domain Eukaryota; kingdom Metazoa; phylum Arthropoda; class Insecta; order Hymenoptera; family Figitidae; genus Ganaspis; species Ganaspis brasiliensis. Next base: position 1,395,322 of record JAZKLR010000486.1, read on the forward strand.
CACGGCGATGTCAACTTCCACCTGACACAGTTTCTGACAGGCCACGGACACTACAACAAATACCTCACTAAATTAAAGAAAAAACACAGCAACAAGTGCGACTACTGCAACGAGGACGACGACGTGGAGCACACGATCTTCCACTGTCAAAGATGGTCCGCGATTAGAGCAGAAACTGTACGAAGTGTAGGCACTCCGTTACAACTGGAGAACGTTGTAGACACAATGTTGAGGAACGAAACCTGCTGGAACATCATCAACAACTATATAGTAGCTGTGCATAAAAAGAAGAAAGAGGAAGAGCGTCATAGAATCGCAACAAACCAAGACAAAGTATGAGACAAAGAGCCGAAGCACGGCTAAATGCACCTAGAACCTATCCCTGAAGTAATGCGAAAGCGGCCGGGAAGAAAGGTTGGTGTAAAGCAAGGAAGGTTTAGTTGGTATGACTCAGTGTATACTGAGGCCGAAGAACCAGGGTTCGAGCCCAACAGTACTCGGGGTTGATTTGGCATTTCCATCATCTTCTTGGTGGAAATTCCGGGTCATACTCCGTTTCTGCGTAAATGCATTTCCCATAAACCTCGAGAAAAAAAGGACAGAGGGTGGAAAAATGTATCTTAATAATAATAAATAATAGTAAACAAATCTATTATACTAATTTTAACAGTAAAATTAACTAAGAAAATTGGTTAAATATAGATAATCTTAGTTACTTTAACTGCAACGTTACCGTTAGCTTAATTGCAAAAATTTCATTGTTCCTTATTGAACTAAGAAAAGTAGTAAATTTTACTAAGAAAAATTTTGTTGTTTCTACATGATTAACTTACTAAAATCAGTTAAGAAAAATTATTTTAACAATTGTATTATTATTTCGATTAACCACTTAAGTAGTAGTTGACATAAAAGATAAAATTTCATAAGGGACTTATTGAACTAAGAAAAGTAGTAGAAAAGTAGTAAAATCTACTAACAATTTTTTTCAGTGTAGTTCTAATGTAATCTAAAAATATCAATAGTTTTCTACATTCTATTTTTAACGTTTATAATATTTTTTAATTATAAGATACTTATATCTTTTGGAATAAATTAATCTCATGTATATTAGAACCCTGCGCCGAGAAAAATTTTAATGGTGGCGGCGTTCAACTAAAAAACAACCGGCGTACGGCGGCGCGGCGTTAATTACTTTTTCAAAATTCAAAAAGGCAGCCCCAATATGGCGCAAGATTTTTGAAAAGGTAATTGGATTCGCTTCATACTCGATATTAACTGATTCGTAATAATCAGCGCCGCCAAACACCCCTATATACCAATTTTTATCAATTTGGACGAAACTTCCCAAACAGCACGTAATATTGCAGCAACATTGCCTCAATGTTCCTTATGTCCACACTGTGGCAACGTTGCGGCAACAGTGCAGCGATAGCGCCGTGCAAAATTCAAAAAAATTTTAATGTTTAAAAAGGGTACTTATTTTCTGAAATTAGATTTACAGCTATATACACATACAGAGCTGTTTAATAATTCTCCAGACAAAACTAGGCCAGGAGAATTAAATACAGAAGACACATGTGACTTTAATATTTTAGAGACAAGGAATCTGGACTTATATAAAAGCGTTGATGCATCCCTTCAACCCCTTCGGACGCCACCCTTCTGCCACTTGTCGAAACTATATTCGTCCTCGACGGTCCTTCGCGCAAGCAAGGACCCTATGTACTAAGTATGGTACATAGGTACCCTATGTACCAAGTTTCATTAATTTAAATATAAAACTTAAAGATTGGTCCAACAGATATTAATTTTTTACTTTTTTTACAATATCCGCCATTTTGTCGCCGCCATATTGAATTTGATGAATTAACTAAAACATATTTTTAATCTGCCAACAGTTTGTGCCACTTTAGTACATATTAAAAGAATGTTTTTGGAAAGAAATAATGATTATAAAACAAAAACTTGTCGATTTATCTGTTCATTTTTTTAAAAAAGCCGCCTTATTGGTTTTTCATATGGATAAAAATGAAATCTGAGCCCGCAAGCTTATAGAACGATCCTAAAAACGTAAAGAAACCCTGTTCCCATATTTAAAAAAATTGTTTCTACTTGTAGTAATATTCCACAGTAACGCTACGATTTTTGTGATTTCAGACGTTAATGTAGTTATAAATGTCATAAATTTAAAAATTCAAAAACTTTTTTTAAAATCATTGTAAATTAATTTTTATAAAAGGGTTTTAAATCTCGCAGTGCGTAGTATATGAAGCCAATATAGAAAATTAGAGAAAAAATGTCAGTCTTCCAGAAAAAATTCACATAATGTCGAAAAGTGGTTAAGTTAACTTTTGAGTTTTAAATTCTAAGAAAAAAATCAATTATGACGTATAAAAATCTCAAATTTAGGTTTAGCTTTTACGAAACAACGCCAATGAACTCCGACACGCCGATAGTCTGCGTCGGCGTGGCGCGGCGGCGCAGGGTTCTAATATATATGTCGTAGGCAAATAGAAGAATACGTCGTTTAGCTTAATGCCTAGGCTTTTAGCTAAATGCGGGCAAATAGGAAAATTTTTACGAAAAAGATGCTTCTATCTTATTAACCTGGATTCATTTAGTCGTTTAAATAAATGACTAGTCTTTTACCTAAACGTCCAAAGCGCGTCAGGCGAATAGACAAATTCAAAATTTAATAATTTTCGAAACCTTACATCGATAGAGGATAAATAAAATTAAAAAGTGTTTAAATGTTTAATTTAATAATTATTATTTAATAATTTTTTATTTGCAATTTTATTCGACTTTCTCATGCCATGTTCTTTTTTAGATTTAAATATGTACAGAATCAGTCAGCAAGTAACAATAAAATTACTTATTACAATATGATACATTTTTATGGCATCGTGAACTACAAGTTAATTTAAATTCTTAGTAATGAGCAGATTTTTTTGTTGCGCCACACTTAGCCTCGATTAAAACACCTTTTAATTTTTCTAAATGATTTCTACTCCACATACACCGATTATTGGAAGTTTTATCAAGTGCCTCTTTACATTTCTTTTCAAAATCTTCTCTAATTACCGAAACGTTTTTCATTTTCAATAGATAAAATTTGACTGTCACTTCAGTAAAGCCGAGAGATACTAAATTTTATTTTAAAAATTTTAAAATATTAACTTTAACAGTGAGTTTCAGAAAATCAAATTATTATTTCAAATGAGAATGTTTACATACAAAGCAAATAAATACTTCTTGATAAACAAAATTCGAAAATGGTAGTAAACTGAAATCTTTATTATTTCTCAATAGAAATCAATTGTCTATTTGCCTGACGCGCTTTGGGCGTTTTGGTGAAAGACTAGTCATTCATCTAAACGACTAAATGAATCGAGGCTAATAAGATAGAAGCATCTTTTTCGTAAACATTTTCCTATTCACCCGCGTTTAGCTAAAAGCCTAGGCATTAAGCTAAACGACGGATTCTTCTATTTGCATACGACATATATAAAAAATATACCTCAAGGGATTAATTAATTGTGTTAGTCATAGTTCGTATTTCTGACAACTAGAATTATTATAAGTCTGTGCAACGTAGCAGTTGATTCTAGTTGACTCAGCCAAGTTCTAGCTTCAGCAGGTCCTTCCAGCCCAGTAAAATTCTCTATATTATGAGAAAGATACGGCAACACATTGTAATGTACAGTATCTCGTTGACCAGCAGCAGCAAGGTTTTGAAGAATCACAGAATTTTGATGCTTTAACGAAGCCATCAAATTTCATAATTGTTGTCCATCCAATGCATTCGGATTCAACGGTGACGGTGGAGCCATCCGTTCTCCATTATTTCCTGGTAAATTCTGGCGATGCTCCTCTCGACCGGCATTCTGAAGGCGTAACATCCCCTCCGCCGCATCTTGCTCCCCACCATTAACGTTATCAACCATGCCCACTTTTCAGTTAGTAATCAAAAACGAACACTAGTTGCGCCACTTGTTCACTTTTAAAATTTTTCGGTTTTAGCGGGAAATTTTGTGCATGATTTGACGCCATTTTGCCACAGTTGGCGTCATTCTAACACGAGTCAAATTTTATCAAATTTTCTGCACTTTTCAGCTCAGCGATCTCACAATTGACACTCCGAGTTTCACAGGAAATTTATTCCACTTCTGAAGATGTTATAGTTGACTCCAGACAACTAATAACTTGTCAGGATATTAACCTTCCTGAGCACGAGTTTCTACCCCAAAAGTGGTTCCCAAATGCATACGTTTTTCTTACATTTAGAATTTAATGTAACTAAGTATATTAAGGTTTTTAAAGTCGCTGATTACGAATATGATGTCAAGTTGACATTTTGACAGTTGACAGCTGTCAAATTAACTGTCAACTTTGCCAAAAAGCAAGTTCTTTTGCTGAAAGTGACAGTACAAGGGTTTTTAGGGGCGCTGATTACAAATATAATATCAGGTTGACATTTTGACAGTTTACAGCTGTCAAACCAACTGTCAACTTTGCCAAAAAGCAAATTTTTTATGCAAGTGACTATACTAGGGTTTTTAGGGTCGCTAATTACAAATATGATGTAAAATTAACATTTTGACAGTTGACAGCTGTCAAATCAACTGTCAACTTTGCCAAAAAGCAATTTATTTTGCTAAAAGTGTCAGTACAAGGGTTTCTAGGAGCGCTGATTACGAATGTAATGTCAAGTTGACATTTCCCGGTTGAAACATATATATATGTTCATCCACGTTAATAAGTTCAAAAAACAATACACATGTTCATGTGTATGAACGTATGCATGAACGTATACACGTTCATGCACACAATTTTTTAAATTAATCAAAAATGTTAAACAAAAGTAACTATGCCTATGGTATTTCACCACACTTGTTCCTGAAAAACAACTGCGCAGCCATATCTCCCATAGAAAACTACTGCGCAACGTTTGAAGTTTAGCAAAATTTCAATCATGTTCGTTTACATGTTCATGTGCACGAACATGTTGGTGTTCATGTACATGAATATGAATGGAATTTTCACTTAATGGAGCTCATGAACATGCACATGAACGTATACGTGTTCGTGTATATGTTCATGCACATAAACATGTATGAAATTATTGACTCAATGGAGCTCATGAACATGTACATGAACATGAACATATACGTGTTCGTGTACATGAACATGTTTCATTACCGCGTACATGAACACGTACATGTTCATGCACATGAATATGTACGCTTTCAAGTGCGTGTTCATGTACGCGTTCGTGTACGTGTTCATGTACATGTTTTTTCAACCGGGTTTGACAGTTGACATCTGTCAAACCAACTGTCAACTTTGCCAAAAAGCAATTTCTTTTGCTGAAAGTGACAGTACAAAGGTTTCTAGGGGCGCTGATTACGATTATAATGTGAATTTGACATTCTGACAGTTGACAGTTGTCAAATAAGGTGTCAACTTTGCCAAAAAGGAATTTATTTTGACTACAATGACAGGATAATGGTTCTTGAGGTCTCTGATATCAAATAAAATGTCAAATCGACACTTTGACAAATGACAGCTGTCAAATTAACTGTCAACTTTGTTGAAAAGTTAAAAAAGTCAAAAAAAAGTTTGAAAAAGTCAGTCACAAGGTTGTCGTGTTCTAGCTGTTAAATAAACTGTCAATTATATAAAATATCGGGCAAGTACGAGTTACACTCGTACCAAGTCGAAGGGTTCCGTACCGCTCTAATTTTTTTCAATTATATGAGTCAGAAATTATTTGAATTTATAATTTAAATAATGATAAATTAAAATAATTTTTTTTTATTTTTAAAGAAATTTAAGTATAAACTTAATGATTTTTATAAGATTAAAAATTTCCAATTAAATAGACTAAACTTTTTTATATAATTTTACATTTTAAAGCCAAAAGAATTTTTTTTTTAATTTTTTTTAATTTTTTAACTATTAAAGTAATTTAAACATAAAAATAAACATTTTGTACAAAGAAAATAATCTGAAACTATAAAATATTGTAGCTGTTTAGAAGAAAAAAATTTTTTTTGGTAAAATTTCAGTTTTTTGGAAAAAATGTTATGATAATAAATTTAAACCACAAATTTTATGGTTTTATAAAAAATTCTGCATAAAATTACACATTTTTAACCAATTCCCAACCTTTCAGGATAAATACGCTGAGCGCTAGCATAGGGGTTTTTTTGTCATTTTTCAACTTTTCATTAATAACTTTTGAAAATTAAGTCCAGCAACGTTCGCTATATTTTTCCTGTAAACTACACGTAAAAATACCTAGGTATACCAAATTTCAAACCTCTAGGTCAAATGGTTTGGAAGATAAGGGAGGGGGGACACGTTTTTTTTAAAAAAAAAAGTTTTTCCTTGACAACGCTATGACCATCACCTCCAATCATGTTCTCTATATTTTTCCTGAACTCTACTCGCGAAAATACATATGTGTACCAAATTTCAATACTCTAGGTCAAATAGTTTAGGAGATAAGGGGGGGGGGGTAAATAGGCATTTTAATGCATTTTTTGAAAAAAATCTTGTTATTTCCTTGACAACGCTATGAACATCACGTTCAATCATGTTCGCTATATTTTTCCTGTAATCTACACGTGAAAATACATAAGTGTACCAAATTTCAACTCTCTATCTCAAATAGTTTGGCCGCTAGGGGGGGGGGTAATGGTTTAGGGCGATGGACAAACGAGTGAAAACATAAGGGTTCCGTTTGGACACTTTGTGTACGGAACCCTAAAAAATAATAAAATATCTTCGTTCCCTTACAAAAAAGTAGTACTGGATTCAGTACTGGGTTCAGTACTGGGTTCAGTACTGGGATAAGTACTGGGTTTAGTATTGGGATAAGTACTGGGTTTAGTACTGGGAAACCAGTATTTTTTTCGCGTAATATAATTTTTTAAGCATAATAGCAAATTTTTTTTTAAATTTCAATGGAACTATGATTTTGCGTTCAATGTATTCCTCTCTATTTAATTTACAACAAAAAACTACTGCGCAGCCGTAAAACCCACAAAAACTTAGTGCGCAACGTGAACAAATTTTCAACAGTGCATGGCGAAAAAAGTACTGGTTTTCCAATACTGAACCCAGTACTAAACCCAGTACTGAACCCAGTACTTATCCCAGTACTAAACCCAGTACTTCTCCCCAGTACTGAAACCAGTACTGAATCCAGTACTTCTTTTTTGTAAGGGTTACTATGGCAGCTATCAACCATATTGTTCCTAATTAATTATCAGGGACCTTTAGAATTTTTTTTAATAATTTATAAAACAGAATCAGTTTTCAGCAAAATTAAAAGTTGATGACAAGTTGTATTCAATTTGACATTAAATTCGTAACCAACGACCCCGAAAACTCTACAACTGACATCAAAGAAGATGAATTGTCAAATGAACTGTCAACTTTCTCAACACTGCCCAGATAGCACCGATACTTCCAGGAAGTTTCCTGGAAGTTACCCGTGGCAAACTGGGTAGTTACCCGTGGTAACTTCCTAGAAACTTCTCTTATGTACAACAATGTCCGCACTTGGAAACTACCCTTGGTAACTTCCTGGTAACTTCCTGGAAACTTCCCTGGAGATTTCCTGGAAACTTCCAATTGAGACTTCCTGAAAACTTCCCATGGTAACTTCCAGGAAGTAAGCCTGAAGTTTCCAAAAATAATTTAATTTTTTTTCGAATAAAATTATTGTTTAAAAAGGTTCAAAAAATAAAGGGATCATTATATTTTGCTTTGTCGTTAAATAAAAAATTAAATATAAAAAAAACCCAGTCGGTTGAAGGTCAGCGGACTCGAACCCTTGTCCACCCAGAGGGAGGGTAAACTCGAGGTCTCGAGCAGCTGCTGGGATTGCGTCTTAACGCGTTCGTCCAAATCGCCACTGACAACAGTTTACATGAAACCAATTGATACCCAGAACCAAAAAATCTATTTTTCTGAGAGGCATATTACAAAAGATAAATATACAAGGTTTAATGATTAATATAATATATAATTCCTTATACGGAATAAATACACATTTTTTTTTTTTTGCGTAGGATGTGAAAACCTGCCTTCAGGTATCCTGTAGCCCGTACTACAGGGTTATGCGGGGGTGGCGATGTTCTGCCGACCCGCTAAAAACACACCCTTATTTGGGACCTTAAGACCACTCCCAGGTAGAGCCAGTTTACTGACGTATCGCCTTCAGGAGTGGTCTTATATCCCGCCTCTATCGCCTAAACGATATCATTCGTCGACCTACGGGAACTACTGTTGTTGGCGGCCATCGAGATCTTTAACCCTCATAACATGTTGGATGAAGGTCTCGATGTGCCGCCAATTCTCTTTGGATCGAGTAATTAACAGGACCATGTTCTCCGGTGTAACTTCGCAGTTTACACCGGCGAACATGACCCGTCTTTCGTCGTTCCATCGTGTGTATGTAAAGAGTGTGTGCTCTGCGTCATCCTTTGGGGATTGGCAGTACGCACACTCTGAACTTTCTCGTCTTTTGAAGTGCTCCAGGTACGAGTTAAAACACCCGTGACCCGAGAGCGCTTGGGTTAGGTAGTACGAGACTACTCCATGCTTTCGATCTATCCAGGTGGCGAGTGTAGGTATGAGCTGATGTATCCATCGACCCTTCTCATCCCCGCTCCATCTTGCTTGCCATCTTTCGACGAGTCTGCTTCTCGCATCTCGGCGAATTTGGCCCTTGCTGGGTCTATTGTCTTCCGTGTAACGGGTAGACATCCTATCTTTGAAAAGGAGGAAAATTTCCTCCCTTTCTTTCGACAAAAGATCTGCCGGCGGGACGCTGGCAAGGACCTGAGCAGCACTCGCAGATACTGTCCTATAGGCAGAGATTATACGCTTAGTGATAATCCTTTGCGAGGACAGTATCTTTTCCAAGATGGTCTTGCTTCTATCTGTTCGCAGGGAGGGAGCCCACACTGGTGCTGCATAAAGCAGCTTGGAGTGGAACACACTCGCCACCAATCTCCTTTTCTTTTCAAAAGGCCCACCGACGTTCGGCATTATACGGGCTAAGTTGAGTGCACATTCTGCTGCTTTGTCGGAAGCCACAGCAATGTGGTGCTTAAAATTCAAAAACTTGTCGAGTTGTACACCAAGATACTTTATATGCGTAAATAAATACACAATTACATGGGTCGTTGCAGATGAAAGGGATAATAATCTTTCGTATTCGAATGAGTTTTTTTAGGGATTTTAACAAACTAATACTACTCTAATTACCAAAAAACGAATAATAATTCATTTTTCAAGTAATACCAATGGTTTTTTATAAAAGAAATTCATAGTTACAGGAAAAAAAACAATGATTTTTACCTAAAGTTGATATATGATTGGATCCGGTTCCTTTTGTCAATATATATTAAAATTACCTAATTAATGAGTAATATTAATTATTATTAATGCAAATAATAATTTTACTCTTAATTTTCTAATAAAAAATAATAATAAAATATAAATAATAAAATAATAAAAAAATAATAATAAAAAATAATAAAAATCAAACCCAAATACAATAAATCATATAAAAAAAAATTGTAAAAATGAAATTTATTTTAAATTTTTATCAATTTAAAACTAAAAATCCTCATAAAGTCATATCTAAGCACAAAAGAAATAAAAAAATAAGAAAATTGAAATTGATATTTAAATTGTTAAGGATCAAATTTAATTTGAAAATTAAATTTGAAATAGTTTTGTTAAAACTTGAATACAAATATCAATAGGCATTATTATTTTTTTAAGAAAGAATTAGATTTATTAAAATTTTCAGATACTTCACAATTATAACATCTTAAATACTGCGTCGGAAAAATTAATAAATTTTTAAATACTGATTTTTTTATTTAAAACTGATTTTGTTTATGGTTTTCTTTAATTAAAACTTAATTGCGATTATCTAAAGGCAACAAATTAATTTTTCACGAAATATTACGATTTCCTAAAGTCCTCACTATGTTTACATTTTTTTACTTTAAACGTCGAATAAAAAATTGGACAATATTTTAAAAACTATGGAAATATTAAAAAGTGGTTTCGTTTAAAGTCTTCTTTGATAAAAACTTCATTGCAATTGTCTATCGCAAAAGATTCATTTTATCCAGAAAGTTCTCGATTATTTGGAATCTTTAATTAATCAAAATTTTTCATATTAAATTTAGAATAAAAATTTTGTAAATTTTTTTAAAATTATATAAATACCAAAAACTAGTTTGGTTTATAGTCTTCTTTAATATAAGCTTTATCGCGAATGTCTAGCGGCAAAACATTAAAATTGTATCAAAAAAATTGTCGATTAATTGAATTTTTTTAATAAAATTCATCTTTTGCCACTAGACAATCGCATTAAAGTTTATATTAAAAAAGACTATAAACCAAACTAGTGTTTGTTATTTATATAATTTTAAAAAAATTTACAAAATTCTTATTCTAAATTAAATATGAAAAATTTTGTTAAATTGAAAATTTCAATTAATCGACAATTTTTTTTTAAATTTTAATGTTTTGGCGCTAGACATTCGCAATAAAGTTAATATTAAAGAATACTATAAACCAAATTAGTTTTTGATATTTATAAAATTTTTAAAAAATTGTCAAAATTTGTATTCCAAATTGAATATGAAAAATTTTGTTAAATTGAAAATTTCAATTAATCGACAATTTTTTTTATTAAATTTTAATGTTTTGCCGCTAGACATTCGCAATAAAGTTTATATTAAAGAAGACTATAAACCAAACTAGTTTATGATATTTATAAAATTATAAAAAAATCGACAAAACTTTTATTCTGCATTTTATATGAAAAATTTTGAAGAATTGAAGATTTCAATTATTCGACAATTTTCTTGAAAAAATTTATATATTACCGCTGGACAATAGCAATAAAGATAATATCAAAGAAGACTATAAACTAAACAAGTTTCTGATATTTATAAAATTTTAAAAAAATTAACAAAATTTTTATTCTACATTTTAAATGAAGAATTTTGAAGAATTGAAGATTTCAATTAATCGACAATTTTTTTTATTAAATTTTAATGTTTTGGTGCTTGACATTCGCAATAAAGTTTATATTAAAGAAGACTATAAACCAATTAGTTTTTGATATTTATATAATTTTAAAAAAATTTACAAAATTTTTATTCAAAATTTAATATGAAAAATTTTGATTAATTAAAGATTCCAAATAATCGAGAACTTTCTGGATGAAATGAATCTTTTGCGACAGACAATTGCAATGAAGTTTTTATCAAAGAAGACTGTAAACGAAACCACTTTTTAATATTTCCATAGTTTGTAAAATATTGTAAAATTTTTTATTCGACGTTTAAAGTAAAAAAATGTAAAAATATTGAGGACTTTAGGAAATCGTAATATTTCATGAAAAATTAATTTGTTGCCTTTAGATAATCGCAATTAAGTTTTTATTAAAGAAAACCATAAACAAAATCAGTTTTAAATAAAAAAAATCAGTATTTAAAAATTTATTAATTTTTTCGACGCAGTATTTAAGATGTTATAATTGTGAAGTATCTGAAAATTTTAATAAATCTAATTCTTTCTTAAAAAAATAATAATGCCTATTGATATTTGTAATCAAGTTTTAACAAAACTATTTCAAATTTAATTTTTAAATTAAATTTGATCCTTAACAATTTAAATATCAATTTCAATTTTCTTATTTTTTTATTTCTTTTGTGCTTAGATATGACTTTATAAGGATTTTTAGTTTTAAATTGATAAAAATTTAAAATTAATTTAATTTTTACAATTTTTTTTTTATTTGACTTATTGTATTTGGGTTTAATTTTTATTATTTTTTATTATTATTATTATTATTATTATTTTTTTTTTTTTTGGCTTCCGTTTCCGGTACCGTTAGTAGATTGACGTTCGCGGATTTTGGAAAATAAATTGTTCGTTGGTTAAAGTTAAAGTGGAAAGGTGAGTGAAAAAGTGTAGAGAGAATTTGTGTGGAAGAACCAGGTATAGGTGAGTGAAGGCGTAAAGGTGTGGGAGTGGATGGTTTAAAGTAAGTAAGTGAATTTGTAGTGTGACTGGATTGTAGGTTAGGAAAAGAGTGAGTGAGAGAGAGAATATAAGGTGGGAAAAGGCGGGAGAGCAGCGTGAGGATGGATATGAGTGGTAAGAAAGGGAACGATAGAGAGCAGCACAAGGCTGTGAGCGATGAGTTAGTAGCTGCTGGGACAAGTGATGGTGAGGGTGAGGGAGAAGAGTCTGTCAATGAGACATATAGTACGCCGAGTAAGGGGGGAGATAGCAAGACAAAGGCGAGTGATAGCAAGGCAGACACACCGGTAAAGTCGAGAGGTAGGCCGTCAAATGCAGTTAAATTGAAAAGGGCGAATAGTTTAGAGTCAGGACAAAAACTGGACAGGTGGGTGGTGAATAATGATTTGGCGGGGGGGATCATCAAGGAGGTAGGAAAAATGATGAAAGGGTTGGAGGAAAATATGAAAAGTAACATGAAAAGTAATTTTGAAAAGGTAGATAAAGAATTTGGAGAGTTGAGGAAAGAAAAAGAGGATCATAACCAAAAGTTAGTAGCAATATGGACGGAGATAAGAGAGATGAAGAAAGCGCGGAAAGAGTGGGAGGCTAAGTGGCAAGTAGAGCATGAGAAAGTAGTAAAAAGAGTAGAAGAGTTGGAATATGAAATGACAGAAAGAAAGGAGGAAGGCGGAAAGGATATAGGGGAGTTAAAGAAGAGACTAGGAGCGTTGGAAAAAGATATGAGAAATAGAAAAGGGCAGATAGTTGAAATAGATGGGGAAGAGAGATATGAAGAGCCAAAGAATAGAGAGATGGAAAGAAAAATGAAAGAGTTGGATAGGCAGCTGGAAAGGGTAGATAAGGAGAGAAGGCGCGCGAATTTAGTAATCAAAGGATTGGACGCGGAAAGGAAGGACGGGAAGGACGAGTTGGAAAAATTGCTGGTTAGTATAGGAGCGAGGGTTCAGATAAAACGAGTGGTAGGAATAGGAGAAGGTGAGGGCAAGAAACCAAGAATATGGTTAGTGGAAATGGAAAATGAGGATCAAAAATGGGAGGTGATGAAAAAGAAAAAGCTGTTAAAGGGAAGGAAAGAAAGAATAGAAGAGGATAGAACAAGGAGAGAAAGAAGGGTTTTAGAAGTACTGAACCGAAGAGCATGGGAGGAAAGAAGCAAAGGAAAGGTAGTAAGGATAGGATGGGAGTGTATGTGGATTAATGGAGAGAAATGGAGAGTGGAAGAGGGGGAAGAAGGATTAGAGTTAAAAAAGGTTGAAAAGGAACTGGAAAAACAAAGGGAGATCGACAAAGAGATAGGAAATAAGGGGTTTCGGGAAGAGCAGCAATAGAGAAAAAGGGGAGAAAATGGAGGAAATAAAAATTGCGTTCTGGAATGTGTCAGGGTTAAAAAACAAAGATGAGGGATTTTGGAAGGTACTAGGGAAATGGGATGTGTTAATGCTGTGTGAAACTTGGATAGATGAGAAAGATTGGGGAAAAGTGAGAAGAAAGTTACCGGCAGGATATACTTGGAGGATGCAAGAGGCAAGGAAAGAAAGTAACAAAGGTAGAAAAGCAGGAGGAATGGTATCGGGAGTGAGACTAGGAATTAAGGAAAGTAAGGAGAAGGCAGGTATGGGTAGGGAAGAAGTGGAAGGTTGAATGGTTAGAAAGATAGGAGAGGGAAAGGAGAAGTTAACTATTGTAGGAGTGTATAGAAGAAGAGGAGAAGAAAAAGGTTGGGAGATAATGGAAAAGTGGATGGAAGTAGGGAAGGAGGAAAAAGTGATAATAGGAGGAGATTGGAATGCTTGGACAGGAGAATTAGGAGGTGGCATATGGGAGGAGGAAAAGCAAAGGTATACGAGAAACTCAAAGCATAAGGAAGTGGATATAGAGGGAAAAAAGATGATTAGGTTGGTGGAGGAAGCAGGATGGTCAATTTGTAATGGAAATATGGAGGGAGACGAACAGGGAGAGTATACATTTAAAGGTATGGGGGAAACGGTGATAGACTATGTAGTGATGGACGAGAATACGAGGAAGGGAATAAAAAAGTTCAAAGTGGCAAGGGAAGTAGGATCGGAGCACTTCCCACTGGTAATCACGATGAGAGGAAGGGAAGGAGGAAGAAGAAGAGGAGGAGGAGGAGGTAAAGAAAGAAAGAAAAAGTACAGGATGGGAGAGTGGGGAGAAAAAAGGCTTAGTGAATTCAGAGAAAGTATGCAGAGAGAAGAAGGAGAAGCAATGGAAGGAAAGAGCGTAGATGAATGGTTGAAAGAACTAAGGGAAAGGATAGATAGAGTTAAAGAGGAAATAGGAAAAGAAGAACAAGGTGATAGAAGGTATAGCGGATGGTGGGATGAAGAGTGTGAGGAAAGTAGGAAACTGATGAGGAAGAATATAATGGAGTGGAGGAGAGGTAGGATGGAAAAAAAGGAATATAATAGAAAGCATAAAGAACATGAGAAACTGTTAGAAGGGAAGAGAAAAGAGGCGAGAAAAAGATTCATGGAGGAAGTGGAAAAGGCGATAAGAGAAGGAAGAGAATGGGAGGTAATAAATAGGGAGAGAAAATGTAGGAAAGAGATAAATAGAGAAATAGAGATGAAGGACTGGACAAAGTTCTTTAGCGAAATGTATGGAGGAGTCAAAGGTAGAGTAAGAGGAAAAGGAAGAAAAAAGATAGAGAAGAGTGATGAGGAAGAAATAAGAAGAGAGGAAGTAGAAGAGGCTATAGATAGGCTCAAAAGGAATAAAGCCACAGGTTGGGATGAAGTTGAAAACGAGAGTTTAAAATATGGAGGAGAAATAGTAAGGGAGCAAATGTTGAAAATAGTAAAGAAAGTATGGAAGGGAGAGGGATGGCCGGAAGAATGAAAGACGGGACTAGTGGTGCCACTAGTTAAGAAAGAAGAAGGGAAGAGTATAGAAGAATATAGAGGGATAACGCTAATGCCGGTGGACTATAAAGTGTACGCGGAGGTTTTAAGAAAGAGGCTAGAAAAGAAAGTAGAAGAACTTGGGTGTATTCCACACAATCAAGCAGGGTTTAGAAAGGGAATGGGAACAGTGGGTAATGTATACGTTTTAAACTATCTAATAGAAAAAAATCTAAAGAAGAAAAAGGGAAAGTTAGTATCATTATTCATAGACATTAAGTCAGCATTCCCGTCGGTAAATAGAGGCAAGCTGTGGAAAGTTTTGAAAGAAAGGGGAATAGAGGAAGGTTTAATTGAAAGGGTAAAAGAAGTATATGAAGACACGAGGGTAAGAGTGAAGATAGGAGAGAGATTTGGAGAGGAGTTTTGGTTAGGCAGGAGATTGTTACAAGGGTGCCCGCTAAGTCCCTTGCTGTTTAATCTATTAATATCGGATTTAGAGGAAAAGTTATGGAGAAGAGGTAAAGGAGGGGTGGTATTGGGAAATACAAGGATTTTTTCCTTAGCATATGCGGACGATGTGGTGTTGCTGGCGGAGGAGGAAAGGGGTATGAGACTGATGATGAGTGAATGCGAGAAGTATGTAAGAGAGAAAGATCTATGGGTGAATGTGGAAAAAACAAAGATAATGAGATTCAGGAAGAGAGTGGATGGGGAGCAAGAGGAATGGAAACTGAATGGAAAGATGGTGGAGGAAGTTAAAGAATTTTGTTACCTGGGATACTGGTTTGAATGCAAGGGGGGTAGCAGATTGAATGTAAAGAAAAGGTGTGAGAGAGCGGGAAAGGTGATGGGACAAGTATGGGGATAGGAAAGAGAAGGTTTGGGAATGATTGGAAGAAAAGAGTGTGGATGTTTGACGTGCTAGTGTGGTCAGTGATGAGCTACGGAGTGGAAGTGTGGGGATGGAAGGAGGAAAAGAGCGTGGAACGAATGCATGAGAAGTACCTGAGGTGGACGATGGGAGTAAGCAGGAATTGTCCAGGGTATATGCTAAGGGAGGAATTAGGAAGAGAACGAATAATGGTCAGACAGAGAAAGAGAGCATGGATGATGGAGGAGAGATTAAGACAAGGAAAAGGAAGCAGGATTGCCCAATTATGCCTGAATCAGATTGAGGACAGAGCCAAGAGGGGAGACACAGGTATGTCGGAATGGGAAAAGAAAAGGAGGGATGCGCGGAAAGAAGGGCGGAAAGGAAGGGTCGAAGTAGGAAGGTGGGAGGATATAGAAGAGGAATTAAAAAAAAGGATAATATAGAGAGGTGGGAAAAAATAGAGGAGTCGAAGTACAACAGGTGGTATAAAATGGTGAAAAACGAAAGAGAACCTGAATACTTAGGGAGAATGAAAAAGGAGTGCAAGTGGAATAGAGTGTTGAGATTTAGAATGGGTGAAGGGATGAATGCCTGTAAATATTGGAAGGAAGAGGATGAGAGAAAATGCAGAGTGTGCATGTATGAAGAGGAGGACTGGGGGCATGTGTTGGATGTGTGTATGGTAGGTGAAGATGTGGAAAGAAGTTTGGGAGAGAGAGTGTTAGAGATTTTGCATGAAAGTGGAAAAGGAGAGAAGTGGATGAGAGAATTAGAGAATAAGAGAGAGAGAATGGAATATTGAAAAGGCCAAAAATATTTTGAAATATTTTGAAACTAAAGAATCGTGTTGAAGATAAAAATGTATATAAAGGTAATAGGAAACGGAAGCCCTGGCACAGCAAAGAGCATTTTAGAGAGGTTAGGAATACTATAAGCGTTAGTAAGTAAGAGAACGTTAGTTTAAGTGTAATTTAGGTTAAGATAGAATAAGTTTGTAAAAAATATGTAAAGGGAGCGGAGGCCCTCGAACCCGTAAGGGAGAGTAAATAAAGTATAATATTATTATTTTTTTTATTATTTTATTATTTATATTTTATTATTATTTTTTATAAGAAAATTAAGAGTAAAATTATTATTTGCATTAATAATAATTAATATTACTCATTAATTAGGTAATATTATTATATATTGAAAAACGAACCGGATTCAATCAATATGCAATGTTGGTAAAGTAGGGCAAAATACTTTTTACTTCTTCCAAACTTTAGGTAAAAATCATTGTTTTTTTCCTGTAACTATGAATTTCTTTTATGAAAAACCATTGGTATTACTTGAAAAATGAATTATTATTTGTTTTTTGGTAATTAGAGTAGTATTAGTTGGTTAAAATCCCTAAAAAAACTTATTCGAATACGAAAGATTATTATCCCGTTCATCTGCAACGACCCATGTAATTGTGTATTTATTCCATATAAGGAATTATATAGTATACGAATCATTAAACCTTGTATATTTATCTTTAGTAATATGCCTCTCAGAAAAATAGATTTTGTGGTTCTGGGTATCAATTGGTTTCATGTAAACTGTTGTCAGTGGCGATTTGGTCGAACGCGTTAAGGCGCAATCCCAGCAGCTGCTCGAGACCTTGAGTTTACCTTCCCGCTGGGTAGACAAGGGTTCGAGTCCGCTGACCTTCAATCGACCGGGTTTTTTTTTAAATTTAATTTTTTATTTAACGACAAAGCAAAATATAAAGATCCCTTTATTTTTTGAACCTTTTTAAACAATGATTTTATTCGAAAAAAAATTAAATAATTTTTGGAAACTTCAGGCTAACTTCCTGGAAGTTTCCACGAAAACTTCCTGGAAGTTACCATGGGAAGTTTTCAGGAAGTCTCAATTGGAAGTTTCCAGGAAATCTCCAGGGATGTTTCCAGGAAGTGACCAGGAAGTTACCAAGGGTAGTTTCCAAGCGCGGACATTGTTGTACATAAGAGAAGTTTCCAGGAAGTTATCTATAGGATTCTTATACAAAAATATATGTTTCCCTATGAAAATCTGAAAAGAAATTCTATAGGATATTATGTTTTCCTATGTCATATTTATATAAAATAACATACGTTTTTCCTTTAGGAATTTTCCCATAGTGCCTGCGCGATGATAGTTTTTTCACTGTTCGGAAGTTTTTTTATCTCTAACGTCACTAACCTGAAAACTGCGAGTGCTGACCCGCTAACGCGAACGAAACACGAGATTTTCGTACATATGTGATAGAAAATAGTATATGCACCTCGGGAGGCCGATTTTTTGTCTCGCACAATGTTCTTCGAACATTTGTGCTTGACAAAAAAACACGGACTTCCCTCCCTTGATGCATAATATACTATTTTGTCTGTGAATGTGGGTTGGATTTTTTTTAACCACCCACGAGAGGATTTAGATCATCAGAACCAGAGGCATGAAGTTCAATGTATGTCAACAATTAAAATATTTTTATCTCTATTTCATACATACATAACAACCATAAACTCATATTTCTATGTAATAATAGCCATAAGATGAACTGTCCCAAGTAATTCAGTCCGCAGACTTTCTGCAGACTATCCGCAGACTTTCAGAGGACTAGAGTCTGCGAAAAGTCTGACTAAAGTCTGCGGAAAGTCTGCAGAAAGTCCGAAAAAATATACGAAAAGTCTGCATAAGGACTGTAGAAATGTGCAGTAAGACTCCGGAAAGTCTGTAGAAAGACTGCGGAAAGTCTGCAAAAAGACTGCAAAAAGTCTGCAGAAAGACTTCGGAAAGTGTCTGGAAAGTATGCGAAAAGTCCGCGGAAAAACTGCAGAAAGTCTGCAGAAAATCTGCAGAAAGAATGCAGAAAGTCTGCAAAAGGTCTGCAGAAAATCTGCGAAAAGTCTGGAGAAAATCTGCGGAAAGTCTGCGGAAAGTCTGCAAAAAATCTGCGGAGAGTCTGCAAAAGTCTGCGGAAAGTCTGCACAAGTCTGCGGAAACTCTGCAAAAGTCTGCGGAAACTCTGCAAAAGTCTGCGGAAAGTATGCGGAAAGTATGCGAAAAGTCTTCGGGAAGTTTTCAGAAAGTCTGCGGAAAGTCTGCAAAAAAACTGCGGAAAGTCTGCAGAAAGTCTGCAAAAAGTCTGCAGAAAGTCTGCAGAAAGTCTGCGAAAAATCTGCGGAAAGTCTGCAAAAGTCTGCCGAGAGTCTGCAAAAAACTGCGGAAAGTATTCGAAAAATCTGCGGAATGTCTAAAAAAGTCTGAACAAGTCTGCGAAAAATCTCCATAACTCTGCCCCCACAGCACCTAAACTGGCCTCAACTTTGCCAACCTTTCCTCAAGTATAGACAACTTTCAGAAACTTTGCTGCAAGTTTAAAAACTTGAGGCAAAGTTGGCCAGGTTGAGGCAAGTTTAGGTGCTATGGGGGTGGGGAAAGTCTTCAGAAAAATTGCAGAAAGTAAGCAACTATAGATTTTCCGCTGACTTTCCGCAGTCTTTCTGCAGACTTTCCGCAGTCTTTCCGCTGACTTTCTGCAGTCTTTCTGCAGATTTTCCCAAACTTTTCGTAGACTTTCCGCAGACTTTCCGCAGACTTTCTGCAGACTTTCTGCGGACTTTCCGCAAGTTTTCCGCAGACTTTTTGCAGACTTTCTGCAAACTTTCTGCAGAATTTCTGCAGACTTTCCGCAGTCTTTCCGCTGACTTTCTGCAGTCTTTCTGCAGATTTTCCCAAACTTTTCGTAGACTTTCCGCAGACTTTCCGCAGACTTTCTGCAGACTTTCTGCGGACTTTCCGCAAGTTTTCCGCAGACTTTTTGCAGACTTTCTGCAAACTTTCTGCAGAATTTCTGCAGACTTTCCGCAGTCTTTCCGCTGACTTTCTGCAGTCTTTCTGCAGATTTTCCCAAACTTTTCGTAGACTTTCCGCAGACTTTCCGCAGACTTTCTGCAGACTTTCTGCGGACTTTCCGCAAGTTTTCCGCAGACTTTTTGCAGACTTTCTGCAAACTTTCTGCAGAATTTCTGCAGACTTTCCGCTGACTTTCCTTAGACTTTTTGCAGACTCTAGTCCGCTGAAAGTCTGCGGATAGTCTGCAGAAATTAGAAATAAATTCATTAGAATAATTTATTAGAATTCATTAGAAATAAAGCAAAAGAATCGACATATTTGCCCAAATAGTACTGAACGTTATTTAACTTCCAGGTAACGTTACTTTCTAACGTCCCTGACGTTAAAAAGTAACGTTGCTAAAGGTCGATTTAACGTTAAAATTTCTACGGCCATTTAACGTTCGGCTGGAACGTTATAGAACATTACTTTGGGACCTTCAATGGACACTAGTAGTATAACTATGAGAGTACGAGGCCACAGTTCCGATTTTCGCCACCAGGTGGCGCCCTAGTCAGTTACCTGCAGTGGATTTTTAGCGGTTTTGTTGATAAATTACCGTCGGTCGGTAATGCAGATTTCGCGCGTGTTACCTTGTGTCGGTAATGCAGATTACTTGCTTGCTCGACGATAAGGTAGATTTCCGAAGTCGGTTACCCTTAGTCGGTATTACCATATGTCGGCATTCTCTTGGGGATTCTCCTACGTCATTTTAAATTTTTACCCTTACTTTTGCGCTGGAATTTAAAGGTACCTCTACTTTCAGGTTTTTCAAGCGGGGGATTTCTCCATAGACGGCGCTGCAAACGAATCGCACCAAGTTTAACTTAAAATCTTAATCTTTCTAATTTGCATAAACTGTGTATTGTTGTTAACTTTTACCTTAGGACTAATTGCATGTGTTTATGACCTCATCCATCTGTAGAATTTGCATAAACAATAAATTGTTGTTAACTTTTATCTTAGAAATAAGTTACATGTCTTTGGTACTACCACCCACTGTCTACCTAGTATATGTTTTCAATGTATGTATCATATGCCTAACACTCCCCCCCGCCCACCAACCCGCCACCCACTTAGTATATGTTTTGACAGAAACTATTCTATTCCCAACACCACCCACCTACCAAACCCAAAATGTATTGGGACTTAAACTTTCAAAATACCGAGATTAGCGGGTAGATTAGGGGGGTGGGTCACGTTGGGCCTAATTTGACGTATGGTGCGCAAACGAGATGCGCGTGGCCAATGTGAACGAATACTCAAGCGATGTATATTCGGTCTAGCTTAAAAAAGAAAGGTCCACGATCCCCCTAAAGGCCTAAGCAGATAAAAATACGGTTACGGGACCAGAGCATGAGACAGAAAAAGACAAAAACAGTCTCTGTCCTTTATTATCTCATGCCCCGCTCCCGTAACCGTATTCGTTGTGCTTTGGGCTTAAGCCAAAGAGTTTTGCTATTTTTCTCTTCCTCTATCGCTGTTACTGACGCATGAAATAGAAAGGAACAAGGAGAGGAGGATGAAATTGCCACATCGTTTTAAAATTCACCTTCTTCTTTCAGTACCAATGTACTAAATTTTACAGTTGTAAAATACATAATTTACTCTCCACCAACAGAAAATGCATTGGAACTGTAAAAAATTTAATTGTATTTTGTATTGTGACACTATGAAAATAAATCGCTTTACGTAACACATAGTAAATTTTAACGTATTATGATGGAAATATTCGGTCCGATAAATAAATATTTCACTTATGAATTTCTTATTAGAAAGTAAAGGATTAGGTAAAGTAGTAAAAACACATTGACAGTAGTAGGGTTTATTTGAATAACACCTAGAATACATTCTACAGTTTCAATATATAAATTTAGAAAACAATTTCGAAGAGCTACTACATTCTTTACAGCTCATTTATCGAATCACATACAATGGATTGTACATGTAATATTAACAATAAGTCTTTTTTAACATTCCTAAGCGCTGAGCAGTCTATATATTATAAATTTCATATCAACAATTATATTAAAAAAGAATTATCAAATATGCTGTAAATAATGATAAGTGTAATAATATAATGATATTATCGGTATTATAAAGGGACCTAAGAAGGAAATTGGTTATTTTCCAGGAGAGCGAAAACAAAAGTCGAGCGTGCATGGTAATCTGTACAAATCGAGAGATTTGAATTGTTATAACTTGAAAATTATTAAATAAAAACCTTTTCTGACTTTAGATAATGAAAAAGGAACCTTTGATTAAATTAAAACATCAATAAACCGAAAAACGATTTTTTACTTCTTAAGTTCCTTTCTTCAGAACGCGTCACATTATTACTATCTTTTAACATATTTATTATGATTAAATAATTTTAGTTTAAGAAAAAATAAACTTCATGAAATATATTTTATATAAAGAAAGTATAAATACATTTTTTAAATATGTTTAAAATTAATTTATTAAAAGCATTTCTAATCAACGTGTGTATTTTGACCAATCGCACTTATGCCTGTACTTTATGTTGTCAGCAGTCAGGTTCGCCAACCAAAAAACAAAAAATGCTGCGTTGCAGCACCTTTTTTTAATTATTCATATCCGAAAAGAATTTTTTAAAAACACTTAGGTTTCTTTTCCTTTTATATTACAATATTTCTTATGACTTTATATTTATTGTTTATAAAAAAATCTATTCTAAAAAAAAAAATACTGTGGTTAAGATAGCACTATTTTATTTTGTTAAGTTGGTGTATAGTAACAGCCAAAAGTTTTTTTATTTTACTAAATGTTTAAATTATATAATATTTATATTTTATAATTATAAACTACTTTGGATAAAATAAATTTTTTTTTTTCAGGAAAACTAATACTTGACCTTTTAAGATAACTATTTATTATTGTTCACAAAAACACTCGATATGGGATTTACATGTTAATTGCATTTAACTTTTTCAAAAGTTAACTTTAACTTTTCTAAAAGTTAACTTTAACTTTTCCAAAAGTTAACTTTAACTTTTTCGAAAGTTAACTTACATTCTTATGGGATTTACATGTTAATTGCATATAACTTTTTCACAATTTAACTTTTTCAAAAGTTAACTTTAACTTTTCCAAAAGTTAACTTTAACTTTTCCAAAAGTTAACTTTAACTTTTCCGAAAGTTAACTTTAACTTTTCCTAAAGTTAACTTTAACTTTTCCAAAAGTTAACTTTAACTTATTCGAAAGAAATCTTAAAACAATTGGATGCTTTGAGATTACTATATAGGTTGAATATAGGTTGATCTTATAAATTCTCATTAATTCTTCAAATTGCGAATTGTAAAATTCTTTACCTTTATCAGTTTGTAATTTCTTTGGAATGCGCATTTCCCACGTAATATACGTAGAAAACGTAGAAAGCTAGGTAATTTAAATGTCAAATGTATAATGTATATCTACCCAGATAACCAGCGTACAATACGTACCATTGCATTATACTACTACTATATACGAGTATAATGATACTGATTTTTGAAGTACTGATTCTAAACTATAATGGCCTGTTTACACCTTCGAAAAAAAATTTTTTTTTCGCTTTGGAGGGAAGAGGACAGACTGTGTATGTGAACTCTTTACTCTCATGCAAAAAAAAATTTTTTTTTTCGAAGGTGTAAATAGGCCATAATAGTGCCAGTATGTATGTACCTTTTTATTACATTTGTATGACGTACTTGTATCGTACTAGTATTACACTTGTATGTAATTCATAAAAACTTTAAGATTTTCAGTTAGTACGCGTACTAAATAAATATGGAGTCATACCAAAGTCGTACTAATCTAGCATCTTGAAAAATAATTTGAAAATTTGAGTACATATAAGATTATAATGCAAGTACAGGGCCAGTACATCATACTGTTGAAAAAAAAATAGGGGAGACCGAGGAGGAAAGTAACAGAGGTGGAAAGTAACAACGCTTATAACTTCTAAACCAATCAGCGAAGAGACATGGTCCCAAAGTAATTTTTTGTCCAGTTTTACCCCCTCTACCTTCCCTATATCATGCGCGAGCTGGTTTGGGAACCGTATGTCTGATATTGACATGTTGTGCAAAAATTACGATAAAAGTAAGTTTTTGCCTAAATTTTCAAAATATCATATTTCTTTGATTTCATAGATATTTCGTGCTTTTCGTAATTTTGAAGCTTAATTATCTACCTTTAGGTTGTACTTGTGTTTAATTAAAAAATATAAAAAACTTTTTTGTAATTCAAACTTGTTTTTTGAGATCCAAGGAAAAGAGGGGTGAGGTGGAAAGTAACACGTTGTTACTTTTCTCCTTACCCCATGCTTTATTTTTATAAACATCCTCCTTTTTTATAACTATGTGATTTTATATGTTGATTTCATATTTTAATGATGAAATATTGAACTTTTGAATGGAATTTTTTTAAAAACGATACTTTTTAACGTCATAGCTGTGGAACGAATATTAAATAGATAAAAAAAGCTTGATTACAAAAAAGTGTAAAAATATGTGCCAATTATGTACAAAATGTAGTTAATATTACTTTGTCTTTTTTATATGTTCATAATAAAAATAATTTTAATTAATAGCAGTTTTATATTTGAAATGTTAGCCTTAATTTTTAAGTGTTACTTTCCTCCTTCGTGCTGTTACTTTCCACCTCAAGGGTGAGGAGGAAAGTAACAAACAAAGAGCTGATTAAAAAGTCCTGCTGTTAACTATCTAATTATTATTTATGTTTAATTCCAAGTTTATTTAATAGCTGAAGGTCCAAGCTTTCGATTAGTATGTTTACAGAACTTATCCGACAAATAGTTTTGATGCTATCATAAAAAAACTGATTTTTGTTACTTTCCTCCTCTCCCCTATGCACATACTGGCACTGTACCAGTTTAATGCAAGGAACTAAACGTGATTAAATGTACGTGAACTGACCTATGCCACATTATGTAGAAATGTAGAAAGGTAAATTACATAGATAATATACGTTAATGAGGAATCGGACAAACATTAAAAAATGTCAGAAATTTTTTAAATTTTGAGAAATGATATTATTTGGTACAACAAAAAAGCATGCAAAATTTGAAAATTTTTTGCTAAATAATTTAGAAGTTAAAAAAATTATTTATTTATCATGGTCTCTTATGAAGAAACGGTAACCAAGGTACTTTGAAAGTAAATTTCTGATAGATATCGATGCCAGATTTTCTTGGGCTAATTGTATTTAATTTGGTCACCTTACCGATCATTTAAAAGCAAAAATGTTAAAAATATTCAAAAATTCTCAAGATTTTTCGAATTATTCAGTCTAGATGCGGCAACGCTGTAAAGCTGTCAAATGCAGTAAAGAACGTAGGTTACGTAAGTTTGGTTTGAGTCAGGTAAGAAGTTCCGGCTACAAGCGCGCTAAATTCAAATTCATTAATATTAAAGTTTTTTCAATTCACTTACAGATTGTCAATTGTTATTTATTTATAAATATTTAAATATTATTCCACTTATAAATTTCTGTAGGCATGCTCAAACGCTGCTACCAGCCTTCGAAAAATAAAACTTAGATATGCCTTGTTGTTACGCTTTTTAGGTTACTTTGAAATTAAAAATAATAACACTTATATTACACTAAAATAAATCTGATTATTGTATATTACGATATATTTTAGTTTATTAAATATTAAAATACGCTATTTACCATTAAGTTAAAAATAAATATGGAAATAAATTTCCCCAAATTTTGTTTTCTTAGGTTTCCGAATCGTACAGTTACTGTCAAAAGTTTTGTTTTCTTCGGCCAAAAAAATGCTAATTTCTTATACTAAACATTAGTTTAATTAAAAAATGTTATCTTTAACTTTTCCGAAAGTCACCCTGAACTTTTCTGAAAAATGACTAACTTTTCCTAAAGTTACCTTGAACTTTTCTGAAATACATGTAAAATTAAGTTATACATATAAAGTTAAGCTTTTTTTAACGCTTTACGTTATTAGCAGTGACATGGTCGATCTTGCACTAACTTGCCTAAACTTGTTTACCTTCTGTAGAGAAGATTTGAAACTAATTTAGGACATACTGACACGCTTGTACTGTTGACACTGTATATTGTGTCAGCGCCAGGGATAGGTGTGTCTTATACGTGATGTATTATACATGATTTTCTACAGCAGGGGTGTGTAGAAACGGCAAGTGCGGAGTGACATTACGGTAGCGCGAGTGACACGAAATTTTTTTGTCGATGTTCGAAAATCCGAGAAAGGGCTATTGTACGACTCACAGCAGGCAGTCCTGGGTTTTATGAGTCCCATTTTCACGTCTTTTAAACTTACCAGAACGTAATGGTCGTAATGAAAAAATAAATTTATGCAATAGATAAATAAAATAAAAATCAAATATTTATATAAAATTATACTAATAATTATTTACTCAAATATTTTATTTGAACTAATTTTTTAAATTTCATTTTGTTAAATTAATTTTTATTAATTTTAAATTATTAAAAAAACATTGTTAACAATTACTATTTTAGGTTTATAAAAAAATATGTAATTGAAGATATTTTTTAATTTCAATTTTTTAAATTTCAATTTCTAAAAACTTTGAATAAACACTATTTATTGATTTAAATTTGTTATTACTTTTTATTTATTTATATTGCAAATTTTTAGATACTTTTAATTTACTTCTTTTTAAATTTTTTTTAACTTGATAGGGACGATACGGTTTAAAAGGCTTGGACCCTCATTAGGACCGGAACTAAACTCTCCATTGTAGAATTTTGGAAGCAGAATTTGACCTAGAGTACTGAGTGACACTGTCACTCGGAGCACTGAATGAGTGACACTTGGACACCCCTGTTCTACAGTATAATACGTACGTATTATACGTAAAAATTTCGAAAATAAGAGGGAGTGGGGGGTTTTCTACGTATAATACGTATTTTACATAATGTAGAAAACCACGTATTATACGTAGAAAACCTGTCAGCGCATATAAGATCACATGGTATAATATAGACCAATCAGCAACAGAGTTAGGAAGGTTTCAAATAGTGGAGGGGTTACATTGAAGAGAAAGACATTATTTTTATTAATTTTAATATTAATTAAATAGTAAAGTTTTCTTAAAGTAGCGCGTTTTAATGATTTATTTATTTATATTTATAATATTGTCAATAGGTCAATGTTTTTTACCTAAATTTGTTATTTAATTACTGCATTTATTGTCAAAAGTTACAAATAGAGTTTGAAAATTAATTTTTATTCAAATATTTCAGGACAATAATTTCTTTAGAATTTAATGCTTTTTTATATATATTTAGATTTATCTGCAAAAAAGTAAATACAATCCATAGAATAGGTTATATTTATTATTGACAAAAATAACAAATGGGACTGTTTTAATTTTATAAGTACTAATATATATCCTTTTTGAATGGTTTAGAAGTAACCGTTACTTTACTTTTTACATCACAACTACACAACGGCTGTTTAGTAAGTCTCACTATTAAAGTCGCCTTTTCTGTCCACTTTTCTCCGTGTAATTTAAAATTTTTCGAATTACTTTTCTAGAAAATGCAGCCCACCAAACTTGAAAAATTAAAATACGAAAAAAACGAAAAATTCACCTGTCTTTCTCAATTTCAATCTCCGTTTCTATTAATGAAAATTATGAACATTTTAAAGGGGACATGTTTTTAATACCATTTTTGTAAGCGGTCCTACAATTTTGGCCGCTAGCGTATTATTCAAATTAGCGACTGGCTGGAATACAAACAGTGCATTATAGTCAATATGACGAAATCAGTTTTTTAAAATAACTTTTTAAAACAAATTTTGGAACCTATGTTTATTAACAAACTAGCTGTCGTACCCGTCTTCGACGGGTTTTAGTTCCTACTGTTACATTTCAAGTTTTTTCTTTACATTGCTCAAAATCTTCTTTACAATAGTTTATAAAATTCATAAATTTTATTCTGTTTTTGTTTATTTTCTACGATATTGTTTCTGAGATGTGTCACGTCAAAGTAAGCAATCATTCATCTTTAAAAATAATTTAAAAATCTCTTAAGAATAGTCTCATATTAAAGGATAATTTATATTCATAAGTATAATTCACTTAAAAAGGACCAGAAAAGCAAAAATCTTACGAAAATTAATAGTTTTGTACTGTTTTGTTTACGCATTATGTTATATTTATCATAAGAGTATTTATAATATATATTATTAAAATCTGTTTTTAATTCCAACTTTAAAATTAAATGAAATTAATTTTATTTAATAAAATTTTTATTTCATATTAGTTACAAATATTAGAAGTCATGTACATACATTAGATAATGATAAAATTTAGAATATTTTTGATTGTTAGAAAAATTGTTCAATCTCCCTTTTTAAATATTTTTAAAGTTTTGTCAATTAAGGAACATTGTATAAAAGAAACAAATCTGAAAATGCACATTTTTAAAAAATATGTTGTATCTCACAATTTAAAATTTTAGTTCAATTAATTACAATTTTTTATTAAAGTATTGATTTGTGTCCATTAAATAATTGAATTAAATATTTTAATATTGTATTTCTTAATTTTACTATTAAGTAACTCTCAAATATTTGTATCTGACATTTTGAATTTGTTATTCTGAAATATATCCTTTCGACATCAAAATCTTAATCAAAGATCTCAACAATACCACTCAATTATGCTTCAAAGTAATTCGTTACAATTATAATTTTTTCTATTTTTTTATCCCGATAACAATTTATAATTTATCTCAGTTATAGAATAATAGTTTTGCAAAATTCTGATAAAATGTGACGAAATCACATGCAATACTCAATTTTTGAATTTTGTAGAAATTTGAAATTTATTTTTCCATTTTATTTTTAATGTTGAAATATGGATTAATTTAATTATTTTTATCATAATAAAAAAGCTAAGCACAAAAAGTGTTGGTGTTATCCATCAAAACATGATAAATATCGTAATTCTTAATTTTTCTATTTTTTTGAAAAAGTTCCATAATTTCAGTTTAAAAAAATATTTTTTAATAGGGTTTGGCAAGAAATTATTATTTAATTATTAATCCCTTATCAATTATTGTCGAAATAAAAAGCTATATGTACATAGAGTTTAAGAGTGTTATAAAAAAAAATAAAAAAGAATGAAAAATATTAAATTTCTTGGTTTTTTGATTTTTTTTTTTGTAAAAATGTTATAACTTCTGTTAAACTTAATATTTTTTAATCGGGTTTGGCTGTAAATTTAAGTTACGCGAATACCTAACAGACTGCAAGATTTAACTTCATTCCGTGGAGCCGTTTTTGAGTGATGCCCGGACAAAATATCGCGGACATACATACATACATACATACATACATACATACAAACATACATAATTTTTTTAAACAGCATTTTTGGAATTGTTACTACTTGAAACGAAAAAATAAACACAAATTTCCAAGTTCTGTGCAATGTACAGACAAAACTCTGATTTTAATAATATAGATTATTTTCCATTTATCAAGAGCTATAACTGATAACTAGTCCGCTACCATTTTGGATAAATGTCACGAAAAAGAATGGGTAATATTTAAATTTAAGTTACTTTTTATGTATTTGATAGTTCATGTTTTAACCTTTTAAAATAAAATTATTATAAAATAATACATAAGTTTGTGTTTTTAACATTGTACTTTAATTTTACAAAAAAGGAGGGAGGGGGCCTCAAAAAATTGTTGTGCCCTGGGTCTAAATTTGCCTTAATTCGGTACTGGATAAGCTACCTATCATTCTTGAAGAAACACTACGAGCAGCAAAAACTATCTAAATGAAAGGTAGTGCAAAAAAAGGAATGGTTAAAAAAATATTTGTTAAATGTACAAAATGTTAAAGAAATAGACTGTCCAGCAAGTAAAACTATTGAAACTGACACCTCATTGTTTTTATATGCATATCACAAATCACTAACTAGAGAATGTGCTGAAAACAATGTAATGTCGCTGAGCAATTAGTTTCTCAAAACAGCAAATGAATCAAAAGTTCTATAGAAGGCGTCGATTATTAAGTTTGATTTTATTTATATTTTACACCACTCAGAAGTCCTCTTATGAAAATTGTAATTCTGTTTTGTAATTAATTTGAAACAGTTTTTAGGAATAAATGAATTTGATAGTCTTAGAAATCAACGTGTTTTTACCATTTTACCCTAGTCTTTAGATTGAAATACGATATAAATATAATTAAAAAAGAACTTTTTAAAAAAAGTATTTACTTTTATTTTATATTGAATATTATAATTTAACTTCTAAAAAAATTACTGACTGTTATTTTTATCTTATAATTTAATTATTATATCAAAAAAGTTAAAGTTAACCCAGTCGAGAATGCAGGACTTCGGTGGAGCATCCAAAGATATTATTATTATAAATATAAATAAATAAATCATTAAAACGCGCTACTTTAAGAAAACTTTACTATTTAATTAATATTAAAAGTAATAATAAAGAATTAATTTTAAAAATATTTGTAAAAAATATACCTATATATATTTGTAAAATGTATCGAATTTTTTTTTTAGAATATCATCTTGATATCGTCTTGATTTTCAAGACGATATCGAGACGATATCGATATTATATCGACATCGTGAAGCACTAGCTGGATCCGCCCTTGCCTTTCTCTTAAATGTAACCCCTCCACTATTTGAAACCTTCCTAACTCCGTTGCTGATTTGTCTATATTATACCATGTGATCTTATATGCGCTGACACAATATACAGTGTCAACAGTACAAGCGTGTCAGTATGTCCTAAATTAGTTTCAAATCTTCTCTACAGAAGGTAAACAAGTTTAGGCAAGTTAGTGCAAGATCGACCATGTCACTGCTAATAACGTAAAGCGTTAAAAAAAGCTTAACTTTATATGTATAACTTAATTTTACATGTATTTCAGAAAAGTTCAAGGTAACTTTAGGAAAAGTTAGTCATTTTTCAGAAAAGTTCAGGGTGACTTTCGGAAAAGTTAAAGATAACATTTTTTAATCAAACTAATGTTTAGTATAAGAAATTAGCATTTTTTTGGCCGAAGAAAACAAAACTTTTTACAGTAACTGTACTGTACATATTTAATAATCTAAAATATATCGTAATATACAATAATCAGATTTATTTTAGTGTAATATAAGTGTTATTATTTTTAATTTCAAAGTAACCTAAAAAGCGTAACAACAAGGCATATCTAAGTTTTATTTTTCGAAGGCTGGTAGCAGCGTTTGAGCATGCCTACAGAAATTTATAAGTGGAATAATATTTAAATATTTATAAATAAATAACAATTGACAATCTGTAAGTGAATTGAAAAAACTTTAATATTAATGAATTTGAATTTAGCGCGCTTGTAGCCGGAACTTCTTACCTGAGTCAAACCAAACTTACGTAACCTACGTTCTTTACTGCATTTGACAGCTTTACAGCGTTGCCGCATCTAGACTGAATAATTCGAAAAATCTTGAGAATTTTTGAATATTTTTAACATTTTTGCTTTTAAATGATCGGTAAGGTGACCAAATTAAATACAATTAGCCCAAGAAAATCTGGCATCGATATCTATCAGAAATTTACTTTCAAAGTACCTTGGTTACCGTTTCTTCATAAGAGACCATGATAAATAAATAATTTTTTTAACTTCTAAATTATTTAGCAAAAAATTTTCAAATTTTGCATGCTTTTTTGTTGTACCAAATAATATCATTTCTCAAAATTTAAAAAATTTCTGACATTTTTTAATGTTTGTCCGATTCCTCATTAACGTATATTATCTATGTAATTTACCTTTCTACATTTCTACATAATGTGGCATAGGTCAGTTCACGTACATTTAATCACGTTTAGTTCCTTGCATTAAACTGGTACAGTGCCAGTATGTGCATAGGGGTGAGGAGGAAAGTAACAAAAATCAGTTTTTTTATGATAGCATCAAAACTATTTGTCGGATAAGTTCTGTAAACATACTAATCGAAAGCTTGGACCTTCAGCTATTAAATAAAATTGGAATTAAACATAAATAATAATTAGATAGTCAACAGCAGGACTTTTTAATCAGCTCTTTGTTTGTTACTTTCCTCCTCACCCTTGAGGTGGAAAGTAACAGCACGAAGGAGGAGACATGTAACTTATTTCTAAGATAAAAGTTAACAACAATTTATTGTTTATGCAAATTCTACAGATGGATGAGGTCATAAACACATGCAATTCGTCCTAAGGTACAAGTTAACAACAATACACAGTTTATGCAAATTAGAAAGATTAAGATTTTAAGTTAAACTTGGTGCGATTCGATTGCAGCGCCGTCTATGGAGAAATCCCCCGCTTGAAAAACCTGAAAGTAGAGGTACCTTTAAATTCTAGCGCAAAAGTAAGGGTAAAAATTTAAAATGACTTAGGAGAATCCCCAAGAGAATGCCGACATATGGTAATACC
The DNA here is from genome assembly GCA_037103525.1 of Ganaspis brasiliensis. Classification (NCBI taxonomy): domain Eukaryota; kingdom Metazoa; phylum Arthropoda; class Insecta; order Hymenoptera; family Figitidae; genus Ganaspis; species Ganaspis brasiliensis. Next base: position 1,427,536 of record JAZKLR010000486.1, read on the forward strand.
GACTAAGGGTAACCGACTTCGGAAATCTACCTTACCGTCGAGCAAGCAAGTAATCTGCATTACCGACACAAGGTAACAAGCGCGAAATCTGCATTACCGATTGACGGTAATTTATCAACAAAACCGCTAAAAGTCCACTGCAGGTAACTGACTAGGGCGCCACCTGGTGGCGAAAATCGGAACTGTGGCCTCGTACTCTCATAGTTATACTACTGACACTCGAAAAATCGCAGTGCGGGTTGCGGAAAGTCTGAATTTTTTTTATTAATTATAATCAATGTTGATAATGTTATTGTTTCTTCAGGACAATTGATGGACAAATCGGAGGTAATTACCTCCGATATTGTCTACCAGAGCGATTTTGTGGAAAAAGTGTTTGGTTTTTTTGAAATAAATTGTGAAAGTGCAAATTTTTACCAAAGGAGAGGAAAGTCTTTGACAAACACTGTCGGATTTGTCCATCGATCGTTCTTAAGAACAGTGGTCGATAAAATCAACTGCGCAGCTCTAGTTGTGATAGAGAACTACTGAGTACAGTATTAACGTTATTTAATTTTTAAACATTTTTGAATGTCCATTGAAGGTCCCAAAGTAACGTTCTATAACGTTCCAGGCGACATTTTAACGTTAAATCGACCGGGACGTTAAAAAGTAACGTTATCTGGAAGTTAAATAAACGTTCAGTGCTATTAGGGTGTGGATGTGTGGTCGATCTATAGACCAAAAATGGTAGAAAATTGTAGCCCTACTGATAGAAAATCACTGGAAAATTATTGGAAGCTCACTGGCTTAGTGAGCTACTAGCGCACTAAGGTTTATTGCTACACTCAGGCCAGGTCAAAATTTATTGCCCGTTTTGAGGTAGTCCTTTTAAATTTAGTTTCAAAAGAAACTAAAATTATATTGTCACAAGCCATCTGTGGCTCTTTATGGAATATTATACCTACATAAAAATTATTTTTATGTGAACTTCGTAAAAAAATATTTTTCTGATAATTCAATATACATTACACAGTATATACCTATATTAAAAATTGTGTCAAAAATATAACAATATATAATTATTTACAGAGAATTATATTATTTAAAAAAGCTAATTATGATTTAAAATTATTAATTAATTTTATTGTTTATAAATTATAATATTACTTTTTGCAAAAATTGTTATTTTCTATAAAAAATATAAATGTCTATAACATATATTTTAATAAATTATTATTCTTTAAGTATTTTATTGGTTATAATTTTAATTTAGTAGTATACATTTTTAAAAGGAATTTTAGAAATTAAGAATACCTAGTGGAATATTGAAAATTTCAATTTTTGTATTGCAGACCTCAAAAAGTAAAAGTATATAAATTCTAGGTAATAGAATGGCAGGTTGAAAAACATAAACTTAAATGACAAAAGATTTGGAAATCTACTGTTAAAGCAGAGATCCGTTTTAAATCTCCATGTATATTTTTACCCTAGCTAATAATTTTTTAACCCCAATATTTTATGGCTAGAAATTTCTGCAATTTAATTATTTGAAAATTTTAATTAAAAAATTAAGAGTCTGTAATACTTCACGAATATAAATATCTAAAATTTATGGTAATAATTTTATATATTTCAAGAAATTATAAGGTATTTCGTAACCCATAAATATTACGTTAAAACTGGTATTATTTTTTAAATCGAAGTCAAAGGGAAACGTAGTAAACATAATAGAATCATGAAGATATCTCAAGTTCATTAAAATAACTATAATGTTGAAATAAATAAACATTATTTTCAGCGTAATTATTTTTATGTCCGAAGGTTACCAAAAGTATTTAGGTTTGTCATAAACCGCAAAAGGACCCAAGAAATTATTTTTACCTTTTAAGGGTTTCCAGTGGTATTTCCCATTGTCATAAATCAGACTTGAAAGACCCAATAAGTTTTAAGTGAGTAAATGTTTCACCCTATTGAAAAAACTCATATGAGATCTCATATGAGATCATATGTGGTTTCCCATATAGAAACTCATATAAAAACTCATGTTCATATAGAAATTCATGAGTGATCTCATATGAGATCGCATGTAAAATCGTATATGAAATTGAGACACGATTTGATATGTGAATTCATATGGGAAATAGTTATGTGTTTTTGACAAGAGATCTTAAATAAGATCTCACATGAGATCTCATATAAGATCACATATGAGATATCATATTATAAGATCACACATGAGATCTCATATGAGATCACACATGAGATCTCATATAAGATCACACATGAGATCATACATGAGATTATACAAATGAATATGCGTTTCTATATAGAAACTCATGTGGATTCCTATTCGATTTCGTATGTGAATTCTTATGTCAAATCTTATATCAAATCTCATATCGAATCCTATATCAAATCTCAAAAGCCCTTAATGACCAACAGATTTAAATGTTTTCGTCATATACTTATCTGATAAGTATTATTTCTCTGCAAAGAGTTTGTTTTTCCATGATTTGGGTCTCTACCCTCACAGCATGGGATATCTCGTGAATATCCCATTATGATCCCGGGACCTCTCAGAGATAACCCTGAGATATCCCACGGGATATCTCACGGGGCGGAAATTTGGATGACCCAGGGACATCCTAGGGATATCCCGGCAGGATATAGCATTTGCAATATCCCATCGAGATATCCCAGGGATATCCCGTCGAGATATCCCAGGAACATCCCAGGGATATCCTACGTGGGATATAGTATTTCCAATATGCCATCGAGACGACCTCGGGCTACTACTTATTGTTTATTATAACCATAATATTCATTACTTGTAACCAAAATGTATCATAAAATAATTATCAGTACCAAATATTTGTATTTGTTTAAGATAATTACTAGATATGTTTAGGTTTTTTTATATAAAATTTTTTTAAGTTTAACCAATATTCTTTGCATCAAGTACTAATGTTTTTCTCCACTGCCTATAACAACCTTCAGTGGCTCAGTTGGTTAAGGCCGCGCTTGCTATGCGCAAGGGCTATTTGGGCCTCTATGTTCTAGTTCTTCTTATATATCTTTTCCTCTTCATGTCGATAGTGAGAGAGGTTGAACATACAGCCACCTTGCGACGATTGTCTTAACTAAGACCTACATGAGATTCCACATGAGATTCTACATGAGATCTCATATAAGTTCTCATGTAGGTCTTAGTTAAGACAATCGTCGCAAGGTGGTTGTATGTTCAACCTCTCTCACTATCGACATGAAGAGGAAAAGATATATAAGAAGAACTAGAACATAGAGACCCAAATCATGGAAAAACAAACTTTTTGCAGAGCAATAATACTTGTCAGATAAGTATTAGATGAAAACATTTAAATATTTGTTGTTCATTAAGAGTTTCTGAGATTTGATATGGAATTCGATATGAGATTTGATATAAGATTTGACTTAAGAATTCAGATACGAAATCGCATAGGAATCCACATGAGTTTCTATATAGAAAGTAGAATCTCATGTATGATCTCATGTGTGATCTTATATGAGATCCCATATGAGATCTGGTGTGTGATCTTATATGAAATCTCATGTGTGATCTTATATGAGATCTCATATGTGATCTTATATGAGATCTCACATGTGATCTTATATGAGATCTTATTTGAGATCTCTTGTCAAAAACACATAACTATTTCCCATATGAATTCGTATATCAAATCGTGTCTCATTTTCATATACGATTTTACATGCGATCTCATATGAGATCACACATGAATTCCTATATGAACATGAGTTTTCATATGAGTTTCTATATAGGAAACCACATATAATCTCATATGAGATCTCATATGAGTTTTTTCAATAGGGCATATACTATCTGAAGACGCATTGAAACGGCCCAAAAAACTCAGTGATTTTCGCTAGTGAGTTTGTATCGGTAGGTAGAAAAATGGTTAAAAAATGGTCATTTTTACGATTTTGAGGCACAAGATGAAATTTTTTCGACTTAGTTTGTTCTGTATTTTTTTTCTCCCATTCGATACCTACAACTTTGCTAAAGAGACACAAAAAAATATTTCTTTTGTTTTACGAGATATATAGCCGTATCAAAATATAAAAAAAGTTGTCAAAATCCAGTTTAAGCAAAAAAAAATGGATGATCGGAAAAACAAAACCCGAAACAATTTGGCAAAACTGATGATGCAGAATTTCCAGTTTTTGCAAGTACTTTCAGCGGCGATTCTCAAAAATCGGTACAGAATTTTAATGTTGCACAGTGTAAGAAAAATGGAAGAGATGACTTGTTAAATTCGTTCGAGGTTAAAACAAAATTAGAAATCTCGAGCAAAGACTATCAAGCACGTATAAAATTTGTCGTGTCTAAACTGAATTATTTGATTTTCAAAATGATTGAATTCTCTACACTGACTGGACTCTTCAATTAGAATAAGACTGAGTTGACAATGGATTGGCTCGACTTTTCATTTTTATATAAAACTGATTTGAAAACGAACATACTCAATAACTTAAAATTTTTACATAAAACTGATTTTACAGCGAACTGACTCGACTTTACATTTTTATATAAAATCGATTGTACAACGAACTGACTCGACTTTACATTTCACTGAAATACTAAACTAAATACACTAGAACCTTCGAAGAGGGGACGGCTAGAGTCTTCGACCGCTCTACAGAAATTTAACCTTGACGTCACCTTGACATCGAGAACTCTAAACATTCAGGGCCGTACAATGAATTTCAAAGATGTGCTTTTTGGCTTAGTACATTATGTTCAATATAATATAATATATTATACATTCAAGAAAGTTTTTCTTGTTTTTCCATTCATTTTACTACAGTATTTAGTAACTCGAGAACAAATTTAACGTAAGCAAGGGAGGAACAATTCAAAAGATGTATGTTGACGCTCCTGAAGCTGCGCTAACATTCTGTTTCTAGTCCCGCCAATTTCTTCCCCCCTTACTCCTCAACGCGTCCCGCATATCGAAGGACTCGAGTTAAGCAACACGTAAGGGGTAACAGATAGAAAGTCTTCCCCTACCATGCGGCCGTGAGCCTCGCTCAACTTGAGTCTAAGCTTCCTGCTGCGCGCTCAAAGCTGCAGCAGGAACTGCTGAACTAAAGCCATTGTCAAGCGGAAGCTCATTAGTGAAAAATTTTTGGTAATTATGCAGTTAAGCGGCTTTTCCGAGTTTTCAAGTTTTTTAATCGGGACCAAGCCTAAGTGGTGTATTTTAGCACCAAAACAAATAATCAGGTGGGGGAGGTTGAAAAAGTTCACCGGTTTTTTATATTTTTGTAAAAAACTTCAATTTTTTTACCATTATGAATAAAGCATATTTCATCACTTTTTTTTGTGAAAACCACTTTAAAATGTTAATTACTGATTGTAAACGCACAATTAACCCGGATAATATTTACAGCTGTCAAAATGTTATTATTTATATTTTATTATAAATAGTTATTATTTCGATTTTTATTATAATTGTGCGTTTACAATCAGTAATTAACATTTTAAAGTGGTTTTCACAGAAAAAAGTAATTAAATATGCTTTATTCATAATGGTAAAAAAATTGAAGTTTTTTACAAAAATATAAAAAACCGGTGAACTTTTTCAACCTCCCCCACCTGATTATTTGTTTTGGTGCTAAAATACACCACTTAGAGTTGGATCCGATTAAAAAACTTGAAAATTCGGAAAAGCCGCTTAACTGCATAATTACCAAATTTTTCAAACATAAAAAACATAGATTTCTAATGTAACCTAATTTTCAAGGTTACATTCGAAATTTACGTTTTTTTACGATTACGGAGGTATAACGTTTTTTTCGAAAAAACCATTTTTAAGAATAGCCAGGCTACAATTGACATAAAATTTTCAAGGACATTTACTTTAAAAAAATGAAACATTAATGAACTTTCATTAATGAAATGTTCGGGAATATTTCTTTCAAAAAAATGAAACACTAATGAACTTATAAAATTTTCAGCAACATTTATGTGAAAGTATGAAAGTTTAATTTTCCCTTCACACTTTCCCCAGGCCATATTATTTGGTAGTTATAGCTTTAAAAAAGGCGTATATTATTTGGTAGTTAGCTTTGAAAAATCCGTATCTAATATAAATATATGTATATATATATCCTAATTTAATTTTGTTGGAGGCGGAAATTTTCGTTACACAATATGTCCTGAAACATCCGCACACTAACAGAAGTCGCGAAGGAAAGAAAGATTGGTTTGGTTTGTTTACTGGCCGTACCTACTACTGCGCATGAATTTCAAACGTTCTCTGATTGGTTGAAGTGAGCTATTTTAAACCATCGCGCTCATTTCAACCAATCAGCAGTTGGGCGTATAGATGGCTATGACACAGTGGCATTCCACGTTCTAGAGACGTTTCTCATGAAACTTTCAAATTCTAGATTGCATGGTTAGCAACATGGTTGTCTGATCTACAATCGATATTCTTCAAACTGTAAATGACATTTGGAGGTTATAGTTTTTTTTAAATCCAGGTATATTTTAATAAACCAGGGCCTAACCTCTACTCCCGCTACGGTGTCAGAGACATCTATACGCCCAACTGCTGATTGGTTGAAATGAGCGCGATGGTTTAAAATAGCTCACTTCAACCAATCAGAGAACGTTTGAAATTCATGCGCAGTTGTAGGTACGGCCATTAAACAAACCAATCTTTCTTTCCTTTTCTTTCCACATTGAAAAGTGGAGATGTTGTAAGAATTCTTGCAATTGTTTTTTAAAATTAATAAAAGAAAAGTACACGGAGAAAAATTTGGAACAGTTTCTGTCTCTTCTGTGATAGCGCATTTCTCCCACAGTTTTGACTGGTGAAATCTAATGCACTAGCTGTGGGACAGCTGTTCTCCCATGACTTTTACTACTGAATTTGCCTTGTATTTTCTTGGGTGCACATTCCTCCCAAAGAAAAGACAGCAGCCCACCTTCTTGGTGCGGCTTTTCTCCCAAATTTCCCTCCGAGTAGTAATAAAAAAAAACTTGACACATGACCATAACGCGGACGATATTAAGACATTAAACAGACAACAGGTTAACAACAGGGTTAAGAGAAAAGCAGTTGGTGATTTATCATCAGATCCTGGTAAATTTATACGTTTACACCTTAAACATAAGGACGTTAAGACTTTGACTGTCAACGATACGAAACTGATACGTAATAACGTAGGATACGCACGGAGACAATGTTTACCGAAATTACCGAAGACTGTAAGCGAATTGCATGGTGCACTTAAAAATGTGAAAGTCGAAACAAATACAAAAGAAAACTTTTTACTTGTGAATGATGAATTTAAAAATGTAGTAATGTTTTCTACAGTTTCGAATTTAACATTTTTAAGTAGTTTGACGCGGATTTTTGTGGATGGTACATTTTACAGTTGTCCTAAACAATTTGGACAAATATTCACAATTGTAGGGTTGTCCAATAATTTATATATAGTTTTAGCTACTTTTTTGCTAAAAAAGAAGAATGCAACGTCGTATAATAATGCATTTTCGTATTTATTGTCACAATGTAAAAAATTAAATTTAAACTTTAACCCTACAATTGTGCATGTTGATTTCGAACTTGCTATCCATTCATTCGAAACAGTTTTCCAAATTGTACTACTATTAAAGGATGCCGCTTCCATTTGGGACAATCGTGGTGGAAAAAAATCCAGAGTCTGGGATTAGCACCTGATTACCAGGACAGTAAATCTAAAATAGGGAATTTTTTAAAAAATTTTTTTGGTGTAGCCTTTCTAGATCCACAAGATATAGAGGACTGTTTTATTGAAGATTTAATGTCTATTTTACCGACAGACGAACGAGTACACACTTTTTGTGATTACATTTTAGAAACTTATATTCTGCCCAACTCGGATTATCCACCTCAGAAACAAAATTAAATTAGGATATATAAATATATATTTATAGGAGAGTGGGCCCCAAGATGGACAAGGCCCCAAGATGGACATTTTGTATAAAATTTTTGTTTAAGGTGACAGCGCCTTATGCTTTTTGTCATTTTTGTTGTTTGTATAGACGAAGATTTTGATGCACATTTGAAGAAAAAAAACCAGTTGCTTTTTTTTCTACACATACCACGTAATTTTGTGTCTAAAAAAAGTTTTGTGACAGTTTTTTCTCAAGTTGGTAAAGTTATTTAAATTTATGATTTAGAATCAGTACTTAACGTTATAATATTCTTTATTTATCGTATAATAATATCCTAAAATGATTTTACTAATTCAGTGTTCGTATATATTTTTTTACTGGGGATTAAAAAATGGTGTCATGTACCCTAAGATGGACAGGCCTAAAATCTCAATGTATTTATTTGCTTATTTTCGGTTTTACACTTTTTTCAATAATTTTTTGATCCAATTAATTCAAATTTTTTATTTTCCACCATAAAATGTGATATTATCGTTAGAGAAAATGATATATCGATAATTTTCGATATTTTATTACTTTTTACTGTTAAGCTATTAAATTGAAGTTTTTAGAAACGTTATTTCTTAATAAATTCCGTAAAATGATTAAAAATTAGTTTAAGAATTGTTACACGATGTTCATTTTTTATTTACTACAATTTTCAGAGACTTTTAAGAAGGTGCACATCTTGGGGCCACTATTTTTTAGACCTACAATTTTAACAATTAGAAAAAACGCTTTAAAAAATGTTTATGTTCAAAATAAAATTTTATCTCTGTGGCCATAAGTTACCTTATAAATTGTACTTTCATCGGGTATAAAACATTTTAATATATTTTATTTGGTTTGGATTCTACAGCAATAAGACGAAAGGGTGTCCAACTTGGGGCCCTCTCCCCTATTATATACAGCTTTTTCAAAGTTAACTACCAAACTATATACGGCTTTTTCAAAGCTATAAATAACAAATTATATACGGCTTTTTCAAAGCTAACTACCAAACTATATACGGCTTTTTCAAAGCTATAACTACCAAATTATATACGGCTTTTTCGAAGCTAACTCCCAAAGTATATACGGCTTTTTCAAAGCTATAACTACCAAATGATATACGGCTTTTTCAAAGCTAACTACCAAAGTATATACGGCTTTTTCAAAGCTATAACTACCAAATTATATACCGTCAAGTGGGGCTATTTTGTGCGCCGTGGGGCTATTTTGTGCACGCGAGGTTTTTAATGAATAAAATCTTTATATTCAGTTGCTTAAGTTTGCTACTTGGTATAAATACTTTCTAATATCTAGACTACAGAGAGTACTAATGAATGTACTTAATTCTTTGTCAGAAATTAGAAAAAAAATCCAAAAGTCTTCAAAATCAAGCTGAAAAATTTCAATGTTCTCAAAAATTCTGTTTAGATTTCCGGAAGTTTAAAAGTGTTTCTAAAGGTATTAATAATACTTGTTGACAATTTAGTTGAAATGATGTATACGTGTTGCGCTAACTTTTTATTGCATATTTTAAGAAAAAAGTGTAAAAAACTGAAAAACCAGGATTTTGTGGGTTATTTTGTGCATTCTTTAAAATCAAGTTTTTTTCAATAATTTGTTTTGTAGTTAGTAAAAATTACTTAAGAATTTCGTTTTGAAACATTTTTGTCTTATTTTTGTTATAAAAAACAAGAAATAAGCATAAAATTTCAGTTTTACACACGGTGCCTTAAAAACCTCAAAAAAGTAACATTAATAATTACATGTTTTTCAAGTTAATTTTGAAACTTTTTCACTTAAAATAACTCAAGAAGTGTAATAGAATTTATTTTAAGTAAAATTTTCTTAAAGAAATAACTTTTTTTGTAAATCTACAGTTTTGTGAAATTTTAGGGTTTTACTTTCAAATTAGTTAAACAATTCCTAAAAAAAAAATATTTCTGGCTTTGTTTTTCTTTATTGTACTCTAGAATATCTAGAAATAATATTTCATGCAGCAAAAACGGTAAAAAAAATGTTTTACACAACTTTATAAATAAGCAAACTTTGATGCACAAAATAGCCCCACCATAAGGTTTATTTTGTGCACAACTTTGAGTTTCTATAACTCAGACAAAAAAATTTTTCTTGTCGGCTAACTCATAGGACACCTTTAGAAGGATGTCTACAACATAACTGAATAGATAAATTCTTTATGTTTTCAAATTCTGAATTTTAATGAAGCATAGAGTGTAAAAAGAGCGGTTTTGTGCACAAAATAGCCCCACTTGACGGTACGGATTTTTCAAAGTTTACTACCATATGATTAAAAATGTTACCACGTTAAACGTACTTGCAGCAGTTACGATTGTCTAAAAGTTATTAAACAATAGTAACAGCTGCATCTCCGGGAAGTTCCCAAATTTTCTAAACACGCCAGCAATACCAACTTAAATTCAGTTAAAGTTGCTGCCAGTCCTAAGCCTGGGGAAAGTGTGAAGGGAAAATTAAACCTTTATACTTTTACATAAATGTTGCTAAAAATTGTAGCCTGGCTATTCTTAAAAATAGTTTTTTCAAAAGAAATGTTATACCTCCGTAATCGTAAAAAAACGTAGATTTCGAATGTAACTTTGAAAATTAGGTTACATTAGAAATCTATGTTTTTTATGTTTGAAAAATTTGTCACTAATGAGCTTCCGCTTGTCAATGGCTTTAGTTCGACGGGCGGTGCAGCTTTGAACGCGCAGCAGGGAGCCTAGCCTCGAGTTGAGCCAGGCTTACGGCCGCATGGTTGGGGAAGACTCTCTATCTGTTACCCCTTACGTGTTGCTCAACTCGAGACCAGCCCCGCATATAACTCGTCCGCTCTCTGGAAGACCGCTTTTGGGAGATTCTAGTGTAAAGGGAATTTGGAGGTTACGCGTAAGTTACATTTTCTATTATTTTTCAATAAAACTATCAAGCGAGATTTTAACTTTTACTCATGCAAAAGAAAGCTTACATACATTTTCTCATGGATCTCTGTGCAATATCTTTTTACATTTTTTATTTGTTTTTCTTTGATTCTTTATTATAATAAATTTTTACTTTTTGCCCAATATATCCAAATTATAACAACCATTTAGTCTCTTACAATTTCACAAACTTCGTCAAGACCGAGGAGCGTCTTATTCGCTACAATGCTTAGGGCTCTATATACTTTTAGATTTGGGGGCAATGCTGATATTGCTTCTATGTTGTTCTCTCCGAGAAAGTCTTCACTTAGACCAGGTTTTCATGGAATCGTAATTCTGCTCGGGGAAATCTTCTTCCGAAACCAGGAAACAAAGCTACCGACGACTAGGCTTGCCTAGTTTTTGACGATCGTGGGTGGTGTTTCGTGTATTTAATATCAAGAATATAGTAAAATAGCAAAAAAACTGTGGCGTTAATTGAACCACGTCGCATGCTATTTGAAATTAAAATTTTCTTAAAGTTTTGTAACTTTTTTTATTATCCAGTAGAACCAAGTTTGTGAATAAACAAACAAAAATATTAGGAATTGGGCCATACTTAAGGTTAACACTGGCACACACATACGCACACACATGTTTTCTAAACATTACACAGCCACACAAAAAAAAAGTTCCCTGACCTGGGTAAGAGACACACATTTTTCTATGTATTTTGATGCGCGGAATCCGAATCCGTCATCAGAATTGGTCCATCAGATCAAGTTTTGACCCTAACCTCAAAATCAATAAAATGGCACTTTTTGTTTATTAGAATTTGAACCCGACTTAACTTTAATATATGCCTAGAGCCAATAGAAAGCTTGAATTATGACCTTTAAAACGCATTTTTAGAAATTGTTCTACGATCGTTTTTAATGAAGTTATGATGTTTTACTTAAAATCATTTTTTTCCATTACACAATAACACATCAATTATAATTGATGTGTTTTTAACATATGGAAAAAAGCCATATTTTAAGTAAAACATCATAACTTCGTTAAAAATCATCGTAGAACAATTTCTAAAAAGGCATTTTAACGGTAATAATTCAAGCTTTCTATTGGTCCTAGGTATGTATTAAAGTTAAGTCGAGTTCAAATTTTATATTCAAAAAGTGTCATTTTATTAATTTTGAGGTTAGGGTCAAAACTTTATCTGATGGACCAATTCTGATGACGGATTTGGATTCAGCGCATCAAAATACATAGAAAAATGTGTGTCTCTTACCCAGGTCTTACCCAGGTCTATGTCATAATGTTACGATTTGGTTACAAGTTAGGGGAGTTAAACTAGGATAAATTGGAAACTATTAGACCTTGAAACTAAAGTTTTTCTACTATACGAACGTAGTATCTTTTAAAGTGTGCATTTCATATACTTAAATTATACTTTTACCCCAATTTGGTTTAACTTTTTCAGGTGAAAAGGAGATCCACAAGTTATATCTGAAGCGTTTTGTCCGTAAACTGTAACCCATAATATTTATTTCCATTAGTCGAGGTTTATCGCTGTTAGGATGCAAAGTTGGTTCCATTCCTGGTCTGGGATATTGACTAAATACTGCTTTTTTCCAAGATAATTTCTGTAAAATTATATTAATAAAAAATTACAAATATGATTTTATAAATTTATTATTCAATAGAAATAACTTTAAGCTTAAGATAGAGTCATACCTGAAGTGGAAAAACTATTCTGGTCTTTTTTACATTATCGATAGCCGTATAAGTTTGTCTCACTGCATTCCAACATTTTTTGCTCGAAGAAGACAAAGACGAGAATGATTTTTCCAATCGAGATATGGGTTAGTAAATTCTACATCCATTCTATCGTGATTTTAGTCGAATGTTAGACACTGACGAGTTTTGAACCTCATCTATTAGTTTCATCTAAGTTGAAACTAATCGTCGCTTTAAAATCCACAGTTACCGTTGTATGGAAATAGTTCTATAAAATCTTCATTGTATCAAACAAGACAAATTTTAGGAAAAGATAAGATGAAGATTTTGTAAAATTATTTTCATACAAAGATGGCAGTGGGGCTTAAAGCGACGGTTAGTTGCAGCTTAGATAGGTTCGAAACTCGTCAGTGTCAAGTTATTTTTGTTTTTTTTTTAACAAGAACCTGTACAAGAACTGTCCAAGATATTATGCAGAAACCTGTCAAAATCATATATATAGGAAACCTCTTATACAAGATCATGTGCAGGAACCGTTATAAGATCATGTATTCTTCGTGAAGTTGGCTCATGGGATCTTTCAGCAGATCTCACACAAGTTCAACCCACGATGCGGTGTCCACAGAATCCTTCCCAGAATCTGTGCAGGAACCTGTACAGAATCTCCCAAGTGATCGTGAGTTAGGATCTTCCACATGATCCTGTACAGGAATTTTCAACAGGGGCATATTGCGCAAAAAATATAGATAATATGTTCAGAGTTTATGATCATAGGTTATCAAGAAAATAACAAGATTTTTAGCCGAAATTGCGTAAAAATTACCATATTCCCCACCCCCTAAAGGACGCAGTATTTGATCTGGATAGATGAAATTTGGTATACTTATATGTAGAGTTCTTTAGTTCTCTAGAATTTATGTTGAGCAAATGCTCTTGAGAACATGCTCAGCATTTACTCTAATACTGAGCATTCATGAATAATTTATGAGAATATTGAACATTTAAAAACTTAGCATAAATTTTAGTATTCATCATTATAGATATTTAAGCGAATTAAATGCTACACAGTTTTAGTGAAATAAAAACAAAAAAGAGATTTTAAGTAAAACTTTAAATCGAAATTTATGTGCATTTTTTTCTTTAAGAACATTCGACAGCTTGACATAACCTCAAATTAAAAAGTGGTTTTTAACAGCAAATGAAACCATAATTAAAAAGATTTCACAACATTTTAAAAGATTGAGTTTTACAATTATCAGAAAAAAATCGATAGGACGAGCAATTATTGTCAAATAATAATTATTAAACACTTCGTGTTTTTTCTTTCAATGTAGTTAAAATCTGTTATTTTGTATCCAATTTTGAGAAATAATAGCCCATTTTAAGGGTTCCGTACCGTAAAACGGAACTCTATTAAAATCACTATGTATGTCTATTTCGCATCCATAGTAACTTCTAAACTATATGAGGTAGAGACTTCAAATTTGGTTCACATTATATAATTTCACCTTGGATTTACGAAAACAAAATGGAAAACGCGATTCAGACTCCTGAACAAGGCAAAATCCAGCAAAAACCACAATTTTTGCCCTAAAATGCAAAAAAATTACCCAGACTCAAGGGGGGAGCCTTTAAGGAACTTTAAACGTTCCTTTAAGGATCCTTAAAGGTGCAGCAATAATTCCTTCGAGGATCCTGACACGATCCCCTCATGGAATTTGGAAAAACGATCCTTCACAGGTTCCCACGAAGGAACTCATAATGTAAATGTTCTCTTGCAGGTTCCCGCGCAGTATCCTTTATAAAAAATTTGTTGGGTAATTTTTTTTTGATCTGGTAATTGATCAAAATTATATGTAACATTTAACGTAGGATTCTAGAAAATTAAAAACTACTGCGCATCCGTAAGTATCATAGAAACCAAGTTCGACCAGTGCGCATCATGTATTCAGTTCTTTGAAAAACTACACATCATTTTCCTACATAGGAACTTACTTATGTTCCTTTAACGAGTCCCTCGTAGGACCATAATACAGCTTAGGATCCTGTACAGGTACATGCGGGTACCTGTGAAGGATCTCTGTTCTAAATTCCGTCAAGGGATCGTGTCAGGATCCTCCAAGGAATTATTGCAGGACCTTTGAGGATCCTTTAAGGACCTGTCAGGATCCTTAAAGGAGCATTTAAAGTTCCTTAACGGTTCATGAAACGATCCTTAGAAGTTCCCGTAAAGGAGTTTTTAACTGGGGAAGCACTCCTTAAGTGTTAACTTAGCTAAGTTTTGCTTATAAAAAAAACTACTTAAGTCCATTTTTTAATATAATTCATTTAAATAATCAATTTTTGACTATAGAATTAGAAAGAACGCTAATAATTTAGCTAGGAAGTTACATTACAGTATTATTTATATTACATTAGGTTTTTAAAGACAAACAGCCTTTCGACATTTTCTCGATTTCACGAAAATATGACTTAAGTAAGTTTTAATTTCTTACGGCAGTGTTTAGTACTGAAAGGTGCTATCTTATGTGTGCGTTGTTTTATAAAGATTGCGATGTGCGATTTGTCACTAGAAATTTCGAATGGAATTTCTTAATGAATTTCTTTAAAAACCTAATGTAATATAAATAATACTGTAATGTAACTTCCTAGGTAAATTAATAGCGTTCTTTCTAATTCTCTAGTCACAAATTGATTATTTAAATGAATTGTATTAAAAAATGGACTTAAGTAGTTTTTTTTATAAGCAATACTTAGCTAAGTTGACACTTAAGGAGTGCTTCTTCCCCAGTTAAAAACTCCTTTACAGGAACTTTTAAGGATCGTTTCATGCACCGTTAAGGAACTTTAAATGTTCCTTTAAGGATCCTGACAGGTCCTTAAAGGATCCTTACAGGTCCTTAAAGGATCCTCAAAGTTCCTTGAAGGATCCTCAAAGGTCCTGCAATAATTCCTTGGAGGATCCTGACACGATCCCTTGACGGAATTTAGAACAGAGATCCTTCACAGGTACCCGCATGTACCTGTACAGGATCCTGAGCTGTATTATTGTCCTACGATGGACTCGTTAAAGGAACATAAGTAAGTTCCTATGTAGGAACATGTGAAGTTTTTCAAAGAACTGAATACATGATGCGCACTGGTCGAACTTGGTTTCTATGATACTTACGCATGCGCAGTAGTTTTTAATTTTCTAGAATCCTACGTCAAATGTAACATATAATTTTGATCAATAACCAGATCAAAAAAAAAAAAATATCCAAAAAATTTTTTTTAAAGGATACTGCGCAGAAACCTGCAAGAGAACATTTACATTATGCGTTCCTTCGTGGGAAACTGTGAAAGATCGTTGTTCCAAATTCCATCAGGGGATCGTGTCAGGATCCTCTAAGGAATTATTGCTGGACCTTTAAGGATCCTCAAAAGAACATTTAAAGTTCCTTAAAGGTTCATTACATGATCCTTGAAATTTCTTTAAAGGAATTTTTAACTGGGTCCCGAAAAGGTAAGCGAGCTCAAGTCGCCGCGCCGCTCAGATATAAGAACTAAATTAACTCCAGCTGGCATCCAGGTGGGAAAAGGCGAATGATAGAAGATGTTAACTCGTTAACTTGAGGAGTGCTTTCGAAAGACACGGTCTAGCTCATGACACTTTTCGAAAGAAGAACTCGTCGCTTGGGAGAAGAACTCTGGCATTTCGATAAAGCTCTGAAAACTACGCCGTTTCGAAAAAGTGCTGAAAACTGCGCCATTCTAGTAAACATTTAAAGAAAGTGCCATTTCGGAATTGACAGATTTTGGTTTTAAATTTAGGTTGGCAAAGTGAAAGATTTTTATTAGGTTAAGCATGTCAGTATAAAAAAACCAACCTAAATTTAAAAACAAAATCTGGTAATTCCGAAATGGCATTTTCTTCAAATGTTGATTAGAATGGCGCAGTTTTCAGAGCTCTTGCGAGTTAGTTTTGTTTTCAGAGCTTTATCGAAATGGCAGAGTTCCTCTCCCAAGCGACGAACTCTCTTAACTCGACTTAAGGTTTTCGCTTTAAAACAAAGGCTGAAACTCGATTACATTTTTGAGAACAGAAGAGCCCAAGTTGACTTGACTGAGTTTTTGTTTCTTAATTCACACGCCAGACCACCGCCTTCTGCGATTTTTGGACTCCCTAACTCAATTTAACATACTTTTTATTCAGTACTAGCAAAATTAGCGCGCCCAGGCGCGCGTGAACTTTTATTTTTTTATACATGATTATAAAAAGTTTATTCAAAGAAATGTTGAAGGATAAATATGAAAATCTCTTATTTGTCAATTATAAAAAGAATTGGATAATGTAATTTTAAAATTTTATTGACTTAGAATCTTCACAACATCTTGCTTTAAATGAGCTTAATTGTATGATGCACCTTCTTTTATGGCTGCGATCTAGGATCTGTCATTTTGATTTTGTTTTCCTGATTTCAGATTCACAATCTGCAATCATGAAGACCCTTAGAAGCAATTTTGAAAAAAATTTATTAATTTTGCTTTCTGATAGAGAAAGTTTTGAGATGAATATTACAGACTTATGAAAAATACTCGAAATCGATTCATAGGGACATATTCTTTATCTGAAAACGAACAAATTGATTTATGTAAATTTTTTAATTGATAAAAAAATCACAAGATAATTAATATTATCTTGTTTTATTATTTCAAATGAATATTTTTTTAAAAATTACGTGATATTTGAAATCAGCGAGCTGGCAAACACCGATTTTTGAATTTTTTGACATTAACTTTATATTCCTAATTTGCAATCAGAAAAACATTCACTACAAAATTGCAATAACTTATATTACATAGAATGACACATTTTGGTTTTGTTTTTCTGAAATGGCACGTTTATAATTAAATTATTAGAAAAGTACGTTCTTCAGTTCTCTTTTTGAAAATGCATAGTTTTCCTCCCGGCCGACGATTTTAACTAAATCAAAATAGAAAAGAAGATTCTTAATCAGTGATCAAAAAAATTCCACAAGAACCAACATTCAAATCATTTCATTAATCTCATATATCCTATGAACACCATCTTGGATACACCATATTAAAATTTGTGGAAATAAGGTTAGATTCGTAATCAGAGACCAGCAAAAATAAAGGTGCCAAGTTTCAAGAAGGTATATTAAATATATACACTTAAGAATTTATGGGTTAAAAGAAGACGCACTTAGGACATTAAAAAAAAAAAAAAAAAAGTATGTATTTAGCCACGTTCTGGCAACAATAAGGAATTTTTGAAATCAACTCTTGTTCTTATTGGTGGATATTGCCAAATAAGAGAATATAATTAAAAGACACATAAGAAGAACCAATCACATTATTCCCTTAAAAGAATAAAGCTCCACCTTTTTTTGCCCCAACTAAAGCGTGGCATCTCATAGATTATAATAAGTAATAGCCAGATAGGATCGGCAAAACAAAGAAATAGGTTATGTAGGACACTAAAATCCTAAAACTGCAAACTTAATGGTTAAAGTGAGTTTGTTTAATTAAATTTAATTTAAGAGTAAGGTATTCTATTAAAATTCTTTTTTTTTTGTAAAAAAGCCATAGCATTAAACACTTACGAGTAAACCTACGGAAGTGCCACTCACGGATTTTATTGCCAAATAAGAGAATAGAATTAGAAGACACATAAGAAGGACCAATCACAGTATTCCCTTAAAAGAATAAAGCTCCACCTTTTTTTGCCCCAACTAAAGCGTGGCATCTCATAGATTATAATAAGTAATAGCCAGATAGGATCGTCAAAACATAGAAATAGGTTATGAGGACACTAAAATCCTAAAACCGAAAACTTGATGGTTAAAGTGAGTTTGTTTAATTAAATTTAATTTAAGAAAAAGGTATTCTATTAAAATTCTTTTTTTTTTTTAATGTAAAAAAGCCATAGAATTAAACACTTACCACCTTTTGGCAACAATAAGGAATTTTTGAAAGCAACTTTTGTTCTTATTGGTGGATATTGCCAAATAAGAGAATAGAATTAGAAGACACATAAGAGGGACCGATCACATTATTCCCTTAAAAGAATAAAGCTCCACCTTTTTTTGCCCCAACTAAAGCGTGGCATCTCATAGATTATAATAAATAATAGCCAGATAGGATCGTCAAAACAAAGAAATAGGTTATGTAGGACACTAAATTCCTAAAACTGAAAACTTGATGGTTAAAGTGTGACCGGCACTGCGTTTATTTTTCCTACTATAAAAAAAATTATAATTGATTATTTATTGATTAATATCAATTTATTTCACATATTACCTTTTGTAAATATCAAATACGTAGATTTCTTATGTTTATAAAAATAATAGTAAATTAATAAAATTAAATGTATATTATTGATTTTTCGTACTATAAAAAAACTGTATTGATTTAATTTATTAAATACCTAAACAGCACAATATCTCATATCAAGCTGAGCTGAAGTTTACATGGAAGATTCGGAAGCTTAACTATAGGCTCCAAGCAAGACTAAGATGAGTTTTTAATGTCCGCCATACAGCAAGCTTACAGATCAAGTTCACAGGAAACTTACATCCTTAAGGGGTGACGCCTAGTTGTTTAGGTCAAAAAAGTCGATTTTTGGGTTTTTCCATTTTCTGGGAGTATAATATCTAAAGATTATGAATCTAAAGTCAGTTTTTCAAAAATCAAAATGGCGGGTCCAATATGGCTGCCAAAATTTTAAAAATTGTTTTGATTCGCTTGAAACTTGTTACTCGGGGGTTTTTGGGGTCGCTGATTATAAATCTGAAGTCAGTTTTTTAAAATTTAAAATGGCGGATCCAATATGGCTAACAAAATTTAAAAAAAAATTTGATTCCCGTGAAACTTGTTATTCGAAGGTTTCTAGGGTCACAAATTTAAAATTATAAATGAAAGTGATGTGTATACTATTATGTCATCGTCTTGTATTCAATTTTCTTTTTTGAAGAACTAAAAACTTAATTGCTTATACCGTTTATATTAAAAATAATACCAAAATCTAAGGTACTATTCACGTTTATATTGCAAGAACCAGACTAAAAACAAGACCATTCGCTCTTGTTTTACTGTATTTCTAAACACAAACCCCTGAATAAATTTTTATTTTTTGTCCGCCATATTGGTACCGCTATTTTGAATTTTGAAAAACTGCGACTTCAGATTCGGAATTAGCGACCCCAAAAACCCTCAAATAACAAGCTTCAAGCGAATCAATTTTTTTTTAAATTTTGGCCGCCATATTGGATCCGCCATTTTGAATTTTAAAAAACTGACTTCAGTTTCGTAATCAGCGACCCCAAAAACCCCTGAGTAAGTTTTAATAGGATCATAAATACGTTGAACTTAAATATATGGATAACTACCAGGATATTTTTTTTATTTATGTCTTCGGTAACCCAAAAGTTACATGATTCAAAAATTTTCCAATTTGCAAATATGAAATTGTAAATTGAAAAATTATAAATTTTTCGTTTTTTACAATTATAAATATCTAAAAATTTTCTCAAAATGAATAAAATTAAATGACAATAAATTATTATAAATATTGTTATTTTTTAAAAAAATTAACATTATTGGCGAAAAAATTAGAAACACATAATCATTGAAAGGCTTAGAATGCAAATTTTTAATTTATAAATTTATAATTACAAAATTGGAGAAATTTTTATTCCTGATTTTTAATCCATTCCAGATGTTTGAAAGTTTTACGAGATAGTTCGTCCCTTTTTCAACATCTTAAATGCGAAAAATGTACTTGTAAAAAACATTCATTTCTTAATAAATAAAATTTTTCTAATTTTTAAGTTAAAATTTCGGTTTTTTTCAATTTAGAATCTGTAATTTCTGACAATTACGGAGATGTGAAATTTTCGGTAAAAGCCTTATAATTAAAAAACAATAGTAGGGTAACTCGTAAACAGTAGAAGATATTAAAAATATGATATCATTTTTTAATTTTGTTTCAAAATTCATATTAACATATAAATAACTAAATTATTGAAAAACGAGTATAATAAATTTTGCAATAAATAATATAAATAATTTAGAATTGAAAAAAAGGACTGTAAAAGAACCTTTCATTTAATGAGAGGGTAAAAGCGTAATAAAATTCTTCAGGGTTTAGAATTTACGGTCATAAATAGCCATAAAGTAACCTTTCTGATCCCTTTTTCCTTGAACATTTTCTAAGCACGGAATCATTTAAATCGTACCTCAAAAATGTCTCAATTCATATAGTCATTTTAGCCAGTCATATTTTAGGTATTTCCTATTGGAAGGGAAGCGAATCAAAGGTTTTCTTAAATTTTGTTCGCCATATTGGATCCACGATTTTGAATTTTAAAAAAAATGACTTTCGATTTATAATCAGCGACCCCAAAAACCCCAGAGTAACAAGTTTCAAGCGAATCAAAACATTTTTTAAAAATTTTAAGTGCTATATTGGATCCGCCATTTTGAATTTTAAAAAACTGACTTCAGCTTCGTAATCGGCAACCCCATAAACCCCCGAGTAACAAATTTCAAGCGAATCTGATTCTGTTCTATAAAAATTTTATTGACTTCGTTTTAAAATCTTTAAATGCGTTTTTCTCGAAATTATATTTTTCAAGAAATACCTAGGTGGTGGATAAGATTTCTCAAAAGCGACTCAACCGATCGGGTTCAAATTTATAGGTCTTATTTTACACATAAATGTCTAGTTCGTGAACGAAGAATTTTTTATTTAAATAAAAACTTTCATTTTTATTAATGAAAATCAAAAATTTTATTAAAAACTAAAATTTTGCAAAACCTTTCGTTCACGAACTGCGTATGACATCGTTCTAACAGAAACTTTTTAAATTTCTGATTTCAGATTAACTGTTTTTGAAAAAAGCTGTCAATCTCAAAACTATTTTTAAGAAATGCATTTTTTAAAAACCTACCTTGCAAGTTAAATATATTAAAATATTTTTTGGTTGTTAAATTACTTTTTAAGCATTTAAATATATGCACTTTTAAAGTGCACTTTGCCTCAAGCTTACGATGTAATATCAAAATATAAATAAAAATAGGGGGGAAAAGGATTTGAACCTAAGAAGTCTAGCTCCTAACCAACTGGGCTATCTTCACTGACTGTTAAAGGATGATAAAATCTTA
This sequence comes from Ganaspis brasiliensis, assembly GCA_037103525.1. NCBI lineage: Eukaryota > Metazoa > Arthropoda > Insecta > Hymenoptera > Figitidae > Ganaspis > Ganaspis brasiliensis. The sequence goes on from JAZKLR010000486.1 coordinate 1,449,316, forward strand.
ATCTTAAGGTGCAACTGATTCAAGTGGATTAAACAAATGACAGGCTTATTTAAATAATACTTATTTAAATAGAATTAGAATACTTATAATAGAGTACGGGTCTATACCACACAGCCCGCCAACGGGCCGGGCGTGGGGTCGAGATACGCTCGGCCAACGTGAGCTCGGGACAAGTCCAAGCTCTATCAATTTTTACAGGGTTGGCAAGAACCCTGCAGACCCTTGGTGTGGGTCATACTAGGATATAAGTTTTCGGTGCCAGATCTCCCCATAAGGGTATGCCAACACCGCGTGCTCCAGCACGCTTCAGGTCTTAGTACGCTTCGTCCAGTCCGTCAGGAAGGCAAGTAAGTTTACACTTACTTACATGCAGTCTGAGACCTTCCTCCTTTAGTACACACTCTACGCATTCCCGAGTATACTACTCAGCAGAAGCTCATCATCCTACCAATTCTCACAACGAGGTGGGCTGCCTCGAATGCAATCCCTTGGTCAGGGACGGGTGCCTTCCTCACCCTCTCAATTTTTGCACAACTGATAGCCGAGTAGGAACATGCAACTCACACACCGACGCATCAGGCACTGATTCCTTAACGTTAGTAAATACGTCAGGCTCAAGCCTCCTGCAGCGGCTAACCCTAAGCACGGGCTTACCACTGCTACCACGAGTCCGACCTCAAATGACCGGGAGAAGACTTACGTCTTCCGGGCCACCCGGTCTCCCATGGTACCCTTTAGACCCAGGTACTGATACCTAGTTTGAAAGCCATGCCCACTTTCGTTTCCAGGGTTTACTCGACACTTGTAGTGCACACTTCCCCCGCGGCCCTACAAGAGACGAACGAAGATCGAGTCCTAACACGGCAAGAGTGCACACCGCGACGTCCATTAACAATTAGCCTATCGATTTCTTTACTTTGACACCAGGCAGCCTTTTGGGACGTTGAATTCATGGTTGGCGACTGTATAAACAGCAACCAGGAGCGTGCCCTAAAGTCGTTCAGGCCGTTTTCCCAGAGCTTTCGATATACCTCCGGAGACGCTCGCTACAGCACGAATTGGAGTGCCCAGTTGCTCATCACAGAAGCGCCTCAGCGGGCTGAGGCGAACCTCTTCATAGATGTCAACTTGTAGCTACGCGCTTGTTGGTTCAGCCACCTGCAGTGCAGGGCCCAGGCGGTATCACAAGGAGGTACAGCAAGCACTTGAACAAGAGAGGCTATGTTCTCGCTTAATGTCCCTACCAAAATTCAGCGGATTCACTCACGATCCTCCGTCCGGGCTTTGGCCGCCCGGTGTGGGTCATAAAGAAAAAAAAGGTTTTGTGAAATAGTGATCAGAAAACGAGCTAAAGCTTTCACGAGTTGAATTAATTTCAGTCAATATGGTCGCGCAATCAGGCTGTCAAGTACGTCAGCTGGTCAGTCGGAACGTTGTTGAATTGTTTTTAATAAGTTTAATGGAATTTCGAAACGTGCTTTCGACCGGATGTTAAAAAAAAAAGTAAACGCTATACGGGCAGAAGTTCGAAAGCCCTGTATTGCGCGATATGTCGTGCAATGCAGGAATTTCGAACTTTCTGCATTTGTAATGAAATATACTATTTTCTCTTCAAATATGCACAAAAAGCTTCATCTATACAAACAACAAATATTAAAAAATACATAAGGTGCTACCATTGTATACAATTATTTTATACAAAATGTTCGTCTTGGGTCCCTGTCTATCTTGGGACCCTCTTCCCTATTATTTCTTGAAATTTGGACAATACAATTGATTCAAATTCGAAAAAAAATTAATTGAAGTGGCGGATCCAATATGCCGGACAAATTTTTTTAAAGTTCTTTAAATCGCTTGAAAATTGTTACTCGGGGGTTTTTAGGGTCGCTGATTACGAATTTGAAGTCTGACTTTAAAAATTTAAAATGACTGATCCAATATGGCGAACGAATCTATAAAAATTTATTAAAATTGCTTAAAGCTTGTTACTCGGAGGTTTAAGGGGTCTCTACGAATCTAAAGTCCCATTTTTAAAATGCATAATGCATTATTCAATATAGCGGTATTTTTGTCGTAAATTTTGAATAACTCTAAATTTTCTATAAAAATTTTAATTTTCTATGAAAATTAGTATCTAGGGGTTTTATTAAGACAAGTATTTGTGAATTTAAAATTAATTTTCCAAAATAGAAGCCGGCTAATCTAATAGGGTTGGCGAATATGATCGTATATAAGTAATTCTCAATTTTTTGTAAGAATTTAATGTTGCAGTTATTGTTTTGTCTTTGTTGTTTTATTATAATATAAGAATACATGTACTTCATAACTAGTTACACGTTCTTTCATTAATTCTTATTTTTCTGTAAGAAAAAAATTTTGCAGATGTTGTTCAGTTTTAAGCATTTTATTATAATGTATGTAAGTATGCATATATGTACTTAGGTAAATGCTCACACGTTCTTTCATTATTTTCCGTTTCCTGTAAGGAGTTAATGTTGCAGATATTGCTTTGTCTTTAGAATTTTATTGCAATTTATGTACGAATGTATACATGTATTTCATAACTACTCACACGTTCATTCATTAATTCTTACCATTTTGTAAAAATAATTTAAATAAATTCGATTGCCATATTAACTCCGACATTTTGAATTTCTAAAATCGGACTTCAGATTCGTAATCAGCGTCCCCAAAAACCCCCGAGTAACAAGTTTCAAGCGATTTAGAAGAATTTAGACAAATTCGTCCGCCATATTGGATCTTCTATTTTGAATTTTTAAAATCGGACTCCGGATTCTTAATCAGCGATTACAAAAACCCCTTAAAGCGTATTTGATTGCTAAATTCTTCACATACAAAATGTATGATTCAAAGTGTTAAATTTTAACGATTTTACAGGAAATCCACGAAAAATGCCTCTGGTTCTGATGATCTAAATCCTCTCGTGGGTGGTTAAAAAAAATCCAACCCACATTCACAGACAAAATAGTATATTATGCATCAAGGGATGGAGGTGCATATACTATTTTCTATCACATATGTACAAAAATCTCGTGTTTCGTTCGCGTTAGCGGGTCAGCACTCGCAGTTTTCAGGTTAGTGACGTTCGAGATAAAAAAACTTCCGAACAGTAAAAAAAACTCTCATCGCGCAGGAAGTTTTTTTATCCCTTACGTCACTAACCTGAAAACTGCGAGTTCTGCCCCGCTTAAGGCGAACGAAAACACGAGGTTTTCGTGCATGTGTGGTAGAAAAGTTTTTTTCCATGCAAAATACATGCAAAATTTCAATAGCCCACAGGCACCACTAAATATTAATTTTTAAAAAAAATAAAAAAATACATACTGTCAAGTGGGGCTATTTGGTACGTCTTGGGGCTATTTTGTGCACGCGAGGTTTTTAATTAATAAAATCTTTATATTTAGTTCTTTAAGTTTGCTACTTGGTATAAATATTTTCTGATATCTAGACTACAGAGAGTACTAAATGAATTTACTCAATTTTTTATCAGAAATCAGAAAAAAATCGTAAAATCGTGAAAATCAAGCAGAAAAATTTCAAAGTTCTCAAAATTCTGTTCAGATCTCCGGAAGTTTAAAAGTGTTTCTAAAGGTATTAATAATACTTGTTGACCATTTAGTTGTGATGATGTATACGTGATGCGCTAACTTTTTATTGCATATTTTAAGAAAGAAGTGTAAAAAACTGAAAAACCAGGATTTGGTGGGTAATTTGTGCATTCTTTAAAATCAAGTTTTTTTCAATAATTTGTTTTGTAGTTAGTAAAAATTACTTTAGAATTTCGTTTTGAAACATTTTTGTCCTATTTTTGTTATAAAAGACAAGAAATAAGCTTAAAATTTCAGTTTTACATACACTGAAAAAAGAAGTTATTGAAAATTTAATAAACTAGTCAATTACTTTTGGATGGGACATATAATTTTTTAAAGAACATAAAACTTCTTTTCTAAGCAATGCTTGACTGGTTGATAAAATTTTAAAAACAGTTATTTAAAATTTAGAAATCTTTTAAGAACTATGAGATACCAGTTAACTAACCTTTTATTAAGTGTCAAGCATTCTTTCCATGACTGCAAGGAATGAAAAAAAAATTAATTTTTATCCACATTCAGCCAGTTATTTCTTGTATCTGTTATAGATCCAATGTAATTTTAAACACACATAATTTACGCTTTAACTTTAATTAATATACATTTTATTTCAAACACATATAATATCACATTCACATACACTTAAATATACACGCGCGCGTACACATTGAACGTTAAGATTCGAACTGTCCTTATATACTTAGTAGTGAAATTTGTCAAAACTTTTGAGAAACAACATTTACTCTAAACCTCACTCTAAACAGATTTTTGTTTTTGTCAGAAATATTACAAAAAGTAACTTCCATCGATCAATTTTTAGAACAAAGTGTACTCCTAATATTTTATATATAAGATTAAATATGTAAATCTGGCGTCACAAGCAAACATATGACAGGGAATCGATATCTGCGCAAACGTCACTGCGCATTCAGGTTGTCGAATTACTAGAACACAGTCGAGGAACCTTTAATAAACTTGTTACACAATAAATAAAAAACATTCAGTAATTTACGAATATTTTAAAAATTCTATAACTTTTTCTAAAATTTTAACAACGTCTACATTATTTAAGTAACGTCAACTACAGATTTAATAACTATGTGTACTATCCAAAAGTGATTGACTAGTTTATTAAATTTTCATTAACTTTTTTTTTAAGTGTATGGTGTCTTAAAAACCTCAAAAAAGTAACATTAATAATTACCTGCTTTTCCAGTTAATTTTAAAACTTAAACTCTTAAAATAACTGAAGAAGTGTAACAGAAGTTATTTTAAGTAAAATTTTCTTAAAGAAATAACTTTTCTTGTAAATCTACTTTTTTGTGAAATTTTAGTGTTTTAGTTTCAAATTAGTTTAACAATTCCTAGGAAAAAAATATTTCTGGCTTTTTTTTTCTTTATTGTGCTCTAAAATATCTGGATATAATACGTCATACAACAAAAACGTTAAAAAAATTTTTTACACAACTTTATAAATAAGCAAACTTTGATACACAAAATAGCCCCACCAAGGGTTTTTTTTGTGCACAACTTTGAGTTTCTATAACTCAGACAAACATTTTTTTCTTTTTTGATAACTCATAGGACACCTTTAGAAGGATGTCTACAACATAACTGAATAGATAAATTCTTTATTTTTTCAGATTATGAATTTTAATAAAGCATAGAGTGGAAAACGAGCGGTTTTGTGCACAAAATAGCCCCACTTGACGGTATCTATTTTTTTCAATTTGTGACAAAATGAGACCGGAAAGGGACAAAATTCCAAAATGTCATTTTTAACGGCTACCCTAATATGCAAACAGGATTGAACCAGGTAGAAGTTATATTTGTTCTAACAATCACATAAAACTTGTATGAAACCCGCTTTAAAACCCATAGTTGTGTTATATTTTTACATTCATTTCGGATGAAAACCTTATAGAATGTCACTATTTTTTTAAATTTTCATAACTCGGATAAAACCCGACTTTAACCTTATTGAATCTGCACATTTTAAATATTATTAAAAACAATAAAAAATGTTAATTTACCTTACATTGTTGTGCTGCTATTATGAGAGGTAATATTGAGAATCCTTCACTGCAAAGGTTTGAGTTTGAATGTTCTTTTGATTCTAAACAAGTTTTTATTGGAAAATTTGAAAGCTCTGCAATTGTTGGAAATATATCTACTAATTCCACTAATTCTTCAACCACGTTGCAACGTTTTAAATTTATTGAACCTGAAATTAAATTTTTAAAAACATTCTTAAAGTAGTAATTTCATTATTAATCCTATTATTATGGTATATTTTACATTCATATTTATATTTGGATTTTATATTTTCGGTCACTTTAAATTTAAGGGGTTACATGGGTATCACAGCTTTAAAAAATCAATTTTTTTTTATTATCTTATTAATTTCTACAACATCTCGAGAATATTATCCTAAATTTTCAAGTCCACCCGAATAAAAGCTTCGGAGATACAGCCTTGGGAAGGTGCGCGCTCAAAGTCAGGTATTATGTATGCGCAGCTAAAAAAAAATCTGCAAGCGAGACTCGCGAAGCCAGGATTCATGGAGCAAAAAGATGCCCTAGATACTACAGCTGCTGCAGGTTTTTTACTTTATGGCCGAGGAATCGACGATTCAATGGAAGTTAACAAAAATGTTTTATTTACAGTTTTATTGTTACTCAAAACTTATGCGTTTTTCTCGAAACTGTGTTTTCAAAGTCGGTTGTCAAAATTTCTCGGAAACTACCCAACCGATCTTGATGAAATTTTGCACAGGCCTTCGAGATAAAATTCTCCAGTACTTGGACAAAGGAATTTTTTTTCTTCAATCACAACTATTAAAAAAAAAAAAAAATTTGAGCAAATTTTACCAAAATTTGCATTTTTGTAAAAAGGTCTGCCAAAAATCCAATTTTCACTTTTTTCTTTTTTCCTTCGTCCACTTTCTAGTTTTAAGTCTGTACTAAAAGAAAATATTTAGTTTTTTCATTTCAGATGATTCTGTCAGGAATTGTGCTGTCAACGCGGAGGGGTCTTTTTCCGAGGGGTCACCGGAAATGACGTCTCAATGGCTGACTTCTGAATATTTTTCTTTGCAAATTTCAAAAATTTTTCTTTAAATATATGTGTTTAAGAAACTAAAAAGTTATAATAAAATATTTCCTTCTTTATATAAAAAAAAATTGTTGAAAATAGGCCTTTTTTTGCCGAGTAAACCCATGTAACCCCTTAAATTAATCAAGAAATTACATTTAATACCTACAGTGAATTATTTATAAAATTGCAAAAATAAATTAAACCAGTATGGATGATTCAATTACAGAAAACATTAAATTAGTAATCACCAGGACCGGGAGTATTTGCAATAAGTAGCGATTGTTCTTTTTAAACCCAAAAACGGAGAAATTATTTTTAAAAGTTATAGAAAATAACACAAATAGTGTTATTATTATTATTATTTTTAATTATACACTCGTCTTTTAGCACTTAGGCACACGCAAGTGTTTTTCGTGAAAATTTCCTTGAAATATTTGCACTTTAAACAGAAGTACTAAATATTGTTGCGTCTACGCAAAGACTTGAAATTAGGAGTATTCGCATTTGCCTGGACCACCCAATATTGGATTTGCTCGCCAGTGGAGAGGGAAAACTGTAGAAAAACCTCTCCTGAGTACAACTGGTTTATCGACAGTCAACTTCTAGTGATCCCTGAAAAATTCAGGGAGTTTCCATTGCTGTGTGAGTTATCAATAAAACGTTGCTTAATCGGGACTTATGACGTGGAAAAAATTAAAGACGGCTTTACTTAAAGAATTTTCAACTAAAATATCTAGCACTAAAGGTATCATCCATAAAGAAATTTCCACCAATTTTTGAGGTTTTTGACCCCCATCTCCCCTATGTTCCATTTGGTTGCAAATGTTAAACCCCCCTCCTTAATGGAACGTTCAAAAATGCATTATACTCCACTGAAAGTTGCTGACTTTTAAAACTTAAGTCACAAAGACGAAAAAGAATATTACAATAAAAACATAACAATAATTTAGACTACCCTCCTCCCCCTTGTTGCAAATGGTTGCATTTCATGAAAGATTTCCCAGCCCTAAAGATGGAATGTTATTTACAAGAATATTTTTAGTTATGCGTGATACCTTTACCTTTACGGCGTAAAATTTAAACAGATGCTTTAATCAAACATGTAATGGAAGGTTTAGGTGACGATGCTAGCAATTTTAGAGTACAATTTAGAAAAATAACGCCAGTGTTGTAGGAATTTCCAACTAATTCGAAAGTAAAACACTAAAATTTTACAAAAATGGAGATTTACAAAAAAAGTTATCTTTTTTTAAAGAAAATTAAATTTACTATTACTTCTACTACAATTTTTAAGTTACTTTAAGGTATTAGTCGCGTAAATTAGTGTATTTCCTGACTCTGACTATATATCGTGCCATACTAATATTTAAATCGAAGCTATTTTAAGTGAACAACTTTTAATGAAAGCGACTTACGATATATCTGGCATACCATTTTGAAATATGAGAGCTTTTCCAAGCAATTATTACAATTTATGAATAAAGTAATAATAAATTAAATAAATTAATAATTGAAAATTATTGTCAGTATTCAAAAATATATTAATTTAGCTATGACAAGGATAAGCAAGAATTCAAAACCCTACTAAGAGAAGGAAAAAAATGTGAAAAATCGTATGCTGAATATTTAGAATATTTTACAATGAAACTTGTAAAATGTCAAAATGTAAACTGTATTTAGAAAAAAAGAAATTTGAAATTATCACTAAAATGATATCGGGAAACACGACTGATATCAAAAGACATTTGGAAAAAGAACACGTTAAGGAATATGAAGATCTATGTCGAGTTTTGCTTACTTTCTCAGCTAAAGTTGTTTTCATTTTTCTACTTAAAGTTACTCAAATGATAATATTTATTACTATAGTTATTAATTTTATTATCTTATTTCGATAAAAATTTATTTTATTTTTATAAGTAGTTTCTTTTTATCACTTATGACTTTCTGTTTTCAATATCCAAAAAATGTCTAGACATTTAGCTTACTGACGGCGATTAGACAAATGCACGTCGACATCGTCTATTTGCCTAGGCATTAAGCTTAATGACCGTCAGTAAGCTTAATGCCTAGCGCCATGCCAGCTTGTCATTTAGACTAATCGCATTAGCATGCTTTTGCAGTGCATAAGCGTCCAATAGAAAATTAATTTAATTAATTATATTTAATGTATAATTTACCTAAATACATTTATATGTTTACGTGGTTAACAATTTATTTATAATTATTTTATTGATAATTATTCTTTATAAAATAATTCGCACAATTTTCTAGTATATTTTAGTAACTATCAATCGTCGTCGAAAAGTTAAACTCAATAAAAACAGTAATTAAATTGAAACACTAGCTGTATTGTTTCTGTTTGCGTCATACATTTATATCAGAATAATATTTTTTGTACAATTTTATTTAGTTTTGCAAGGATTAAAATGGTGGCATCGAGAACAACACATAATATTTGCTTTAAAGCAAGAACACCGTTTTGTACAACAAAGGTCTTTCGACTCCTTACAATTCCATTTTTTGTAACCCTGTCGACCAGAAAGTAGGACAGATCTCCAAAAATCGAGAGCAACTCCGCTTAAAATAGTTGATGTAAAAAAAGATGTATTTTTTCCCTTCGAGAAGATGCAGCAGCTTAATCGATTTCTGGTGGAGAGGGTTACAAAAAATGTAATTGTAAGGAGACAAAAGACCAGTGTTGTACAGAACGGTATTCTTGCTTTAAAGCTAATATTATGTGTGGTTCTCGATGCCACCATTCTAACCCTTGCAAAAATAAAAAAAAATAATGCAAAAATAATGTATGACGCAAACAAAAACAATACAACTAGTGTTTTAATTAAATTATTGTTTAGTATCGAGTTTAACTTTTCGAAGACGACTAATAGTTACCAATATATACTAGAAAACTGTACGAATTATTTTCTGAATAATAATTTTAAATAATAATTATTAATTAGAATCCTGCGCCGCCGCGCCACGCCAACGCCGCTGCTCATTTACTACGTACACCAGCGCGCTGCCGAAAGACTATCGGCGTGTCGGCGTTCACCGGCGTTGTTTCGTAAAAGCTAAATTGTAGATTTTAATTATATTTTTGCTTTAAAATTGTTTTTTCTTAGAATTTAAAACTCAAAAGAAAGCATTTAACAATTTTTCGCGCTGAACACGAATATGTTGTCAAAGTGGTCCATCACGTCAGGATTTTGATTAATTCCAGGTCAAATGTCCCAGAAATGTCTATTTACGCCATTTTTGTGAATTTTTTTCTGGAAGACCGAAATTTTTTCTTTAACTTTCAATATTGGCTTTATATAGTACGCACTGACGGATTTAAAACCCTTTTATAAAAATTAATTTATAATGATTTTAAAAGAAATTATAAATATTTGAATTTATGCCATTTAACCACAAACGTCTTAAATTACAAAAGTCGTAGGCTTATTTTGGAATACTACTACAAGTAGAAACATTTTTTTTAAATATGGGAATATAGTTTATTTACATTTTTGGGGTCACTCTACAAGATTGCGGGCTCAGATTTCATTTTTATCCATATGCAAATCCAATATGGCGTCTTTTTTAAACAAATGTACAGAAAAATCGATAACTTTGTGTTTTTTAACTTTTATTTCTTACCAAAAACATTTTTTTAATGTGTAATAAAGTGGCACAAAATGGCACAAACTGTTAGAAGATTAAAAATGTATTTTAGTTATTATTATAATATATTATTATATTATTTTAAATGATTTTAATGAGAACAATGCCGATTTCCAAACTTGGAAGAATAAGTTTAAGCTACTTTGTAATACGTACAATCTAGACGAAAGCAATAGTCGTTTGCTTTTGGGAACAAAACTAAAAGGTAGAGCCCTTCGGTGGTTACAGTCTAAAAAAGAACATGTTCAATTATCAGTTGACAATCTTTATATTTGAATTAATAAACAAGTGTATCCATCGTTCGGTCCAATTAACATTTTATGACAAAACTTCAAAAGACATTTGATTAAACAAACAGTTTAATAGAAATCATATCCAAAAAAATTAATTATAAAAACGACATTCCACTGAGTAGTGTAACAGGGCTGGTTCCAAAACATAGTTCCGATGTTCGCCACCAGGTCGCGCTGTTACCCTCAGTCGGTATTACCGTTTGTCGGTAAGGTAGATTTACCATCGGTCGGTAATGCAGATCGATGTCGGTAATGATCACTGCTAGATGGCGCTAGTTTTATACTTACCCTCGGTTGGTAATGCAGATTTCTGTCGGTAAGTTACCGCTAGATGGCGCTGGATTTGCATAAATAATATATTGTTGTTAACTTTAGTACTACCACCCAACCAACCACCCAACCCAACATACCTCACAAAACCACCCAACCACCCATATACCGAAAATAATGTATTGGGACTTCAATTTTTAAAATACCACCCACCACCCACTTTGCATATATGATCTCAAATTTCAAAAATCATAATAAAAACCGCGAGGGATGGCTGAATCGCGAGATACCGCGCAGTATTAGCCGGGTGGATTGGGGGTGGGCCGCGCTGGGCCTCACTCAACGCATGGTGTGCAACGAGATGCGTGTGGTCCTGGGTCTGACTCAACGCATGGTGCGCAACGAGATGCGTGTGGCGTCTAAAGTTTAGGGTATTGGGGTGGAACAGACTAGTGGGGTAAACTGGTATATGCATTGTATATGTGTGAATCCATGTGATTGGGTATATAAGGCGACGTTTTATGGGGAAATAGCACTACGGTCACCTGTCTGGAGCGAGCAGTAACTACTACTAGAAGGGCTGCCAGAGGGAACTCAGAGAACCTCGGAGTGGTGGAGAGTATTGAAAGATACTGGACCAGCAATCTTGCATACGTGCGGAGCAGCGTCACTGCTATTAGAAGTATCCTCTGACTGACCAAATCTTGCGTACGTGCGGAGCAGCGTCACAGCCATTAGAAGTATCCTCTGACTGACCAAATCTTGCATACATGCGTGAGCAGTGTCGCAGTCATTAGAAGTATTCTCTGACTGTCTACAGCTGGGGTCTAGGAAACGCAACGTTATTGAATTGACTGACGTCGTAGCAGTTGGAGTACATGAAGATTGCTGTGTTAAAGTTTTAAAGGTATGTTCACATATAACAACCAATTGGGGGGGGGGTATTAGTTAATTTAACCTAATATATTAATTTATAAATTATTTTTATGATTTGCAGAATGTGTGATAAACGTAAAAATCCTGGGGAAGGAAGAGAAAGGGTTGATGCTTCTAAAAGGACGAGAAATAATGCAACGCTTCTTAAGGAATGTGAGGACCTTATTCCATCCATTGAAGATGCGCTATCTCTTCTACAAATATTACAAGATTCGAACGATAAAATGATGTTTGTTAATAGATGGTTGAATGTGTGTAATAATTCTTTGAGCACCCTAAGAAGTATACTGAATTCCTTACTTGTAAATACTGATAGAATGCGATGTCTAAATTTAATTCAACAAGTTTTATGTCTTTTCACAAATTTTCAAAAATATTTAAAACACGGGGCAGGTAATGTAATTTCTAATGAAATAAGTAATCGCGTACGTTGGACAGATACCGAGAAAGCTTTTCAGAATTATATTAAAACAAGTATTATTATAAATTTGATTCACAAAGATATAAAGGCTTTTTTAATTGATTCAAAGACACTTTTCGAAGAAAAAATTATTGAAATTTTAAATACTCATGGTCCATTAAAAGTGTATAGTGTCCTTAGTACAAAGTTTAGAAAAATTGTTAATGATGAGGAAAAAGTACAATACATACATTTCAAAACGAAAAGTGAAATAATTTTCCCTTCTACTATATTAGCAGACTGGTATAGTAAAAACATTGAAGAAACATTATTAAAGGATGTAGAGCTTTTTGAACTAAACGAATCTCAATGGACATTGCATTCAATTATAAAACTGGAAATAAACATAAATAAGTACAATCCATTACGTGTTGGCTCTTATATAGAATTACCAGATGAAATAAAATTAAAAAATGCATGTATTAATGTAGATAACGACGATAATAAATGTTTCAAATGGGCAGTTTTATCATGTTTATATCCAGTTTTAGAGAACCCAAGCCGTGTTTTAAATTATTATAAATATGAAAAATATATTAATTGTACTGGGATAGAGTTTCCAGTTTCTCTTAAAGATATTAGAAAATTTGAGAAACAGAATGATATCTCAATAAATTTATATAGTCTTAAATTAAAAAATTCTAAATTTACAACAATTCCATTACATCTATCATTAAATAAGAAGGAAAAACATGTAAATCTACTTAGGGTGGAAAAGCATTATGTAAGTGAAGATGATAATAATTCTAATACGGATGATGATAATAATGTTGCTTCAAATAATTTTCATTATGTGTGAATAAAAAATTTGTCTCGTCTTGTTAGTTCACAACTTTCTAAAGGTAATAGTAGAAAATACATCTGTGATCGATGCCTTCATTATTTTACAAGTGAAGTGAAGCTTAAAAACCATGAAGAAGAATGTAAATCATTGAATGAATGTAAGGTTACACTTCCTCAACCAGGACAAAATTTTGTTCAGTTTCAGAACTTTGCTTATAAAGAGAAAGTTCCGTTTGTCATCTACGCTGATTGTGAGTGTCTCCTTAAACCTGTTGAAGAAGAAGAAGTAGGAGGAGGGAGAACATGCAATACTGAAGTTGTTCAAAATCATGAAATCTTTAATATTGGATATTACGTCAAGTGTAGCTATGATGAATCATTATCTGGATATCATTCAAGTCCAATAGGTGTCGATCCTGCCAAATGGTTTGCCCAAGAACTACAACAATTGGCTACAGTTGTCGAGTCAATTATTCAGAATCCAATTCCAATGGAAAGTCTATCATCAGACCAGATTAAAGCTTTTGTATATTCTACAACATGCCACATTTGTGAAGGTAAAATATCACATTTTCAGAAAAAAGTTCGTGATCATTCTCACTTAATAGGCAAATATCGAGGTCCTGCACATGAAAAATGTAACTTAAAGTATCAAGATTCACGAATAATACCTGTAGTATTTCACAATCTGAGTGGATATGATGCTCATTTTATAATTACAGACATTTGCTTAGAATTTGAAGGAAAAATTGATCTACTTCCAATAAACAAAGAGAAATATATTTCTTTTACTAAGAGAATAAAGGGAAGTGGAATAAAATTTCGTTTTATAGATTCCTTCAAATTCATGGCATCGTCCTTAGAAAAGTTAGCATCATATCTAACAGAGTATAATATTGTTAAGTCTGTATTTTCTAATTTCACTGCTAATGAAATTGAATTAATCACACGCAAAGATGTTTTACCATATGAATATTTAGACTCACTTGAAAAATTAAAAGAATCTGCTTTACCTGAAAAGGATAAATTTTATAGTTCTCTCAATGATAGTACAGTTTCTAATGAAGATTACATTCATGCACAACGTGTATGGTCAACATTTAACTGTAGTAATCTTGGAGAGTATGTAGATCTATACATGAAAACAGATGTACTATTATTGGCAGACGTTTTTGAAAATTTTCGCAATCAATGCTTGCTAGCTTATAAGCTTGATCCTGCTCATTATTATACTGCCCCAGGATTGGCTTGGGATGCAATGCTAAATCATACTAAAGTGAAATTGGAACTCCTTACAGACATTGATAAACTCATGTTCATTGAACGCGGTGTGAGAGGTGGTATAAGCCAATGTAGTAATAGGTATGCTAAAGCAAATAATCCGTATATGGAAAATTTCAATGAAAATGAGGATGTCAAGTATATTATGTATTTTGATGCGAATAACCTTTACGGTTGGGGAATGATGCAACCACTTCCATATGGCGGATTTGAGTGGGCTCAAGTTAATAACATTGATTTTAACATACCAGATGATTCAGATACAGGTTACATTTTAGAAGTTGATTTAGACTATCCCAATGAATTACATGATAGACATAGTGATTTACCATTTTGCTCGGAACACTCAAACCCACCAATAGAATCAAAACAGTCTAAGCTTTTAACTACACTTTCACCTAAGCGTAAGTACATTATTCATTACCGAGCACTGAAACAGGTTCTTTCAAATGGGCTTAAATTAGTTAAAATTCATAGAGTTCTTAAATTTAATCAATCAACATGGCTTAAATCTTATATTGATTTTAATACATCCATGAGAAAAGATGCTAAAAATGAGTTTGAAAAGAACCTTTTCAAGTTAATGAATAATGCTGTATACGGGAAAACTATGGAAAATGTACGAAAGCGTGTTGACGTCAAACTTGTAACCAAATGGGGGGGAAGATATGGAGCAGAGGCTCTCATTTCAAAACCAAATTTCAATAGTCGATCAATTTTTAATGAAAATTTAGTTGCAACCGAACTCAGAAAAACTGAGATAGTAATGAATAAACCAATATATATTGGATTTTCAATCCTTGATTTATCGAAAACACTAATGTATAATTTTCATTATGAATACATGATAAAAAAATATGGTGCAAATTGTAAGCTATTATATACTGATACCGATAGTTTAATTTATGAATTAAAGTGTGATAATATTTATTCTGATATGAAGAATGATATTGACAAGTTTGATACTTCAGATTACTCAAAAAATAATATATATAAGATTCCATTAGTCAACAAAAAACAGGTTGGATTGATGAAAGATGAGTGCAATGGTCAAATAATTACTGAATTCATTGGTTTACGTAGTAAGATGTATAGCATTCGAGTGAATGGTCAAGATTTTGCAAAAAAAAGCTAAAGGAGTTAAATCTATCATTGTACAAAAAACTATTGAATTTGATGACTACGTTGATTGTTTACGAAATTTTGTGATACAAAACAGAACACAACATGTAATTAGATCACGGTTACATAAGGTGCATACTGTAAAACAATTGAAAGTAGTTCTCAGTCCTTTTGATGACAAACGTTACATAATACCTGAAAGTACTGATACCCTTGCTTGGGGTCTTTATAAAATTACAGAAAAGAATTGAATTTTTTTCTATGCGTATAATTATCTTATACGACATGTATATATGAAAGGGTGTTTAAAATAAACAAACAATATTTAAATTTAAAAACTGGTATTACTTTATTTATTACTACCTTATCTTCCTTACATTTTTTAAAGTATTAAAAGAATAATATTTTTCTAAAGTATAATATAAACGTGAAACTAATAAATAAATAAAAATTAAATCATTACATATTTGCTTAATCTAACTTTTTTTTTCAAATGTTAACTTTAACTTTTCCAAAAGTTAACTTTAACTCTTATGGAAATTACATGTTAATTCCATTTAACTTTTATGAAAGTTAACTTTTCCAAAAGTTAACTTTAACTTTTCCAAAAGTTAACTTTAACTTTTCCAAAAGTTAACTTTAACTTTTCCAAAAGTTAACTTTAACTTTTCCAAAAGTTAACTTTAACTCTTATGGAAATTACATGTTAATTCCATTTAACTTTTATGAAAGTTAACTTTTCCAAAAGTTAACTTTACCTTTTCCAAAAGTTAACTTTAACTTTTCCAAAAGTTAACTTTAACTTTTCTTAAAGTTAACTTTAACTTATTTAAAATTTAACTTTAACATTTGCTGAATGATTACATTTCTGATTTTTGTATCCAACTATTATGTGAGTTGTCAAATCCAAGCTATTTTACATAGACTTTATCATGACGTTGTTTGAGAACTTTTTCTACGAGATAGACATCTGGATATTTCACTTTGGAGATTTCTTCTTCGTAGAAGCCGCCTTCGATGGGTTGATCCTGATAATCCTTTAGTTTATACGTTACTGGGTTTGTTGATTTAACTGCAGTGATAGTAAATATTTCAGTTGTCCAGTTGGGTGTATATCCTTTACTGAAAACATTCTTATACTTGCTTACACGAACTCTATCACCAACTTTGAATTTTATTTTTTTAACTGAAATTTTCCTTTGTTTAGATATACGTTTTAACAGCATACTTTTATCATCTTCTTTGACATCTTTTGGTTTCATACCAATAGTACGATGTTTTTTGTTATTATACTGTGAAACGAGATATGGTAAAATATTTATCCATTTATAATTTCCTTGCAAGTTGAATTGTTGCCACATCATATTCTTCAGTGTGCGGTTGAATCTTTCAACAATTGAAGCTTTTAAATTACTATAGGTTGAATATAGTATGATTTTATAAGACTTCATTAAACTCTCGAACTGAGAATTATAAAATTCTTTACCTCTGTCAGTATGCAATTTTTTAGGAACACGTCCATTTAAAAGTATAGATTTCATAGCTGCAGAAACATCTTTTCCACATTTACTTTTGACTGGAATAGCCCATGCATACTTTGAGAATATATCTAGAACTGTGAGTATATATTTAAAACCATTATTAACTTTAGAATAAGGTATCATTTCAACTAAATCTGCTTGCCATGTTTCATCCATCCCCCGTATTTGTACCTTACGACGTTGATAATTTCGCCTAGCTTGTTTATGTAATTCTGTGACTACTACTAATTTTTTATCATTCATTTTCAATGAGTTTTTCAAACATCTAAATACATCAATGATCAACAAGATACTGATCTCAATTTTTCTAGTGTACTATTAATATATGATTTGAGCTTCACGTAATTCCTCAATGATTGACATAATTTCATTATAATGACTAGGATTACCAGCCTGTTGTGATGCTATCAGTAATCGTAAACGGTCTACAAGCTCGTTTGGATCATCCCAATAAATATAGTCTGGATAAGTTTCTCTTTTCACAATTATAGACTGTGGTAAACGACTCTTTTTCTGTAAAGAATTTCCAGTTTTTGTGAAAAGCTTTGCAATAACATTAGTATATTTAGAACTCTTGTTAATGCGCATTTGTTTGCTTGGACTGTAACTCTTTTTATGTGCATTAGTAGAAGAAACAATTTCCTTATAGTTTGCTAAGTCATTTGAACTTATGGAAGCTTGATCTGGTTGTTGTCTGAATAGAAGTTCTAATAATCCACATGTTTTTGAATATTTTTTCTTTCCAACTAAATTAATGTATGGACCTTCAAAATCAATTTTGGTATCACCAATTATGAATGTACCGTCAGGAAGTTTGCGTACTCCATATACCATATCCAAATACTGCTTTCTGTTTTTATTCAACATTTGTATAAATTTATTTGTTAATTTATAAGATTTTTCATCCGTTGCATCTGCATTAGATATATTATCTTTTTCAAAAGTAATTTCATTAGACTCTTGATTCTTTGATTCATTAAACAAATTTTCATTTTTAATATTATGGACATTAGATTCTTTACTAAAAGCATCATAGAAATCCACTTGATTCTCTGATTCATTAAACAAATTTTCATTTTTAATTTTATGCATATTAGATTCTTCACTAAAAGCATCATAGAAATCTTTTTGGGATAAATCAAATGGCACATTTTCACTAATAGCAGTCTTAAAAGATGTATCATAGTCTTCTTCTTTATCTTCTTTTTTACTAACATTTTTAACTTTGACAGGTGTATGAGTTACAGCAACCAATTTTTCTAATGGAGTAACTAATGGTTGAAAAGTTTCTCTTAACATATTTTCAGCATTTTCTCTACCGCTTTTAAGTATTTGATGTTTTCCTCGAATAGCTTCACTTGCCTTCACATCTTGATGAAGTGTTTCTAACTCTTTTCGATACATGTTTATGTATTGAAGTCTAAAATTGTACTAATGTATTTCTCTGTAAACATATATTATTTATAAATGAATGAAGCAGTCAAATCCTTTTCCATATCTTCCTTCATTCAAATTTCTATCTTTGTCAATAACTACAAATCCATATCTATCAGAATTCCAACATGTAGAACATAAATCTCGAAATTGATTGTACGTCATATCAGTGTTCACATGATCATTATAAACATGCTTAAGGTTTCTATCATCCTGTTTAAGAAGCACAAGTAAGTTAACATTATCTCTAATTAAATGTTTAGGAATATGAGCATATGTTTGACACAGATAAAAACTATCAACGTTAACATGTCTACCCATACAAAAGAAGGCTCTTACATTGTCTTGTTTCTCACAAGCAATATCATCAAAAATAAAGATTGAATTTGGTTTAGCATTTTTAGGTGAAACCACTTCCTCATGCTCACTATATGGAAAGTATTCGATTCCATCAACTTTACTCAATACTTTTTCTAGAAATTTATATTTAGGCTGTTGTAATGACTTTGAGTATAAATAAATATTCTCAAAGCTCAAGCCATTCGGATGTATAATCAGAGAAAGAAGAGCATTTGTTTTTCCACAATTTGATGGACCGCAAAAAGCTGCGCGAATACTATTTGAAAACAGATTTCCATGGCGCTTAACCTCATTATTATTATTGGATTGAATAATATAATAAATAATATAATAAATAAATTACCAATTGAGTTACATATTCCTGGATACCAATATTGTGGACCTGGTACAAAATTAAAAAAACGTTTAGCTCGTGGTGATCCAGGTATAAATTCTTTGGATGCAGCTTGTAAGGCACATGATATTGCATATTCAAAAGAAAAGGAAAATATAGAAGCAAGAAATTCTGCAGATAAAATATTAGCTGAAAAGGCTTGGCAACGTGTTCTCTCCAAGGACGCTAGTATTAGTGAAAAAGCTGCTGCATTAGCTGTTACTAATATAATGAAAGTTAAATCTAAATTCGGTATGGGGTTACAAATTAATGATAACACAAAGAAAAAGATGAAAAAAAGAATAGAAAAGAATAAAAAACAGAGAAGGAAGAGAGTTTCCAAGAATAAAAAAAGAGTTACATTAAATAAAGTTGTTCATGCTGCTAAAAAATGTATGAAATCAAACGGTAATTCTTTAGATACTATTAAAACTGCTATGATGGGTGCACAAAGGGTTATAAAAAAGTTTGGTGGTAAATCTAAAATTTCAACACCTAGAATTCTTTCTGTACCATCAAAGGTTGGTGGTATTTTACCACTTATTCCAATTTTTGCTGGACTTAGTGCTCTTGGAGCTCTTAGTGGAGGGGTTGGTGGTATAGTAAAAGCTGTAAATGATGCTAATGCAGCCAAGAAACAGCTTTCAGAAGCTCAACGACATAATCAAACAATGGAGGCTATTGTCCTGGGAAAAGGTTTACACTTAAAACCTTATCGACAGGGACTTGGTCTTTATATTCAACCGTATAAAGGGAAAGGATTGACAAATAAGAAAAGGACTCAAAAAAACTAATTTTGAAGCTACCTCACCGTGCACTAACTGACTTTGATCTATTTAAATATGCTAAAATTATGAGTATACCTCATTTTCGTGGAGTATTCATGCGAAATGAATTACCTATTACAGGACCTCATAAATATGAATCAGCAATTATTAATCTTGATGTTAAGGAAGGACCTGGAACTCATTGGGTAGCATATAAAAAGATTAACAATAAAACTGAATACTTTGATAGTTTTGGAAATCTTTCACCACCATCAGATCTCATTGTCTATTTAGGTGTTGGTAGCTGTATAAAATATAATCAGGGGAGATATCAAAAGTTTGATACATTTATATGTGGACATTTATGTTTAAAGTTTCTTTGCGATTAACTGAATATTACAAACAGTTTTTGTCTATATAAGGGCAAGTAATAAAGTTGTAATCATCAGTATGAAAACAGATGTCAATCATGAATGACTCATTTACTTTAACGTTAACGGGAAACTCATCAGTTCTCGAAACTACTTATTTCCCACCAATTGAGCTCTCACAAGACAAGAATTATGTACTTGGACTTGTTGATCTGTTTACATTTAATTCAATTCCCAACATTGATAAAGGTTGCAATAAGTTTTACATAGATAATTCTGTAGTGACTATACCAACAGGTAGTTATGAAATTAAAGATATTGAGTCATATATTTAAGCAAAATTGACAAATAAGTTTACATTAACTATTAAACCTAATAATAATACATTAGGTTGTCACATTAAATCAAATCGTGTCATAAACTTTCATCCGACAGATTCTATTGGTAAATTATTAGGATTTGCTCCTCGTCAACTGAAAGCTGAGGAAAGTCATGAATCTGATTTACCTGTATCTATATTAAAAGTGAATACTCTACGTGTTGAATGTAATATTACAACTGGAGCATATATAAATAATCAAAAAGTTCATACTATACATGAATTCTTTCCTGTCGTTCCACCGGGATATAAGATCACTGAAGTTCCAACTCGAATCATTTACCTTCCAATCGCCGTGAAGACAATATATAATATTCAACTTCGCTTAGTAGATCAGGACTGTGACTTGGTTAATTTTAGAGGAGAAACAATTACAATACGTTTACATATAAAGTCAGTGTAATGGGTATCATTTATAATAAAAAAAAAAAGTTGGCAGTAGTTATAAAAGTCAACCGACATGTGCAAAGAAGGTCAGTGTGAATGTTACTCGGAAGGAGTTAACACCTCAGAATCTACAGTTCCTGAAACAACTCGGTCTACAAGTGAAAATTCAAAAATAAGAAAAAGGAAGAGGAAGAAAAAAGATCAAATTTTTCTATTTTGTATGTGTAGCTGTTATAAGAAAAATGGAAGACATTCTCAGCATTCCAACTGCAGTGAATTTTGATGAATCCATTGCCAATTATGAGATTCATAGTCATCAACCATATGCATCGTCAACTTTTAATAATAGTGATGAAATCCGTATTGTAATACAAAATCAAGATTTGTCTATTTTACCAAGTAACAGTTTATTACAAACCATCTCAATTTAATCGTACAGAAAATGCCGGATTTGTGAAATTTGAAGCAAATTCAAGATTGCCAATGGTAAATAATTATTTTAATGTAATAATACCTTTGAGTATGATTTTTGGTTTTGCTGAAGATTATAAGAAAATTGTTACGAATGCTAAATATGAACTTATTTTAATAAGATCGCGTAATGATTATGATTCTACTATTTTCAATGGACCACTTATTCCTGGATTTAAATTTGTGATTCATAATATTAAATGGATGGTACCATATGTAATACCATCTGACAATAATAAAATTAAATTATTAAAATTTATTGAGAAAAATCCATTAATTTCAATGAGTTTTAGATCATGGGAAATGTATGAGTATCCATTGCTTCCTTTAAGTACAAAAGTTATGTGGCAAATTAAATCTTCATTAATACTTACATCTAAAAGTTCAATTGAAAGAAATTCTTCCACTGTGACACCCAAATATCTTTCGATTTCTGTTGGTGTTACACCGATGCCTTCAACCTGATCTGCATGCAGAGTTGAATCATCTACAGATGGGATGTAAGGTTGGCAATCCGCATCTCCATCACGTTCAGCATAGTAGTTTGGGCTAAATGAGATGAATGCTGGATATTTTTGGTCTGCATCTTCATCTATTTGCAGGCTGCCATTCCCGCTGTCGTCATCAGTAACAGCAGGGTCCAGCACCATACGAACATCCTCCCCACCATCTTCCCTCCTCTCCCGCAGAAACACAGCAGCCTCCTGTGGAACTTCCACACGGCTACCCTCTCCCCTCTCAGGCAGATCCCTCGCAGCATGTTCAGCGAGTCTCATGATGCTCGCCTCTCCCGGTGGGGCGTTCTCATCCCTCCTCTCGAACTGTTGCAACACTTCATGCCTAGGGTCTCGAGTGATGCTCTCCCAGGGTCTGAACAGCACGTCCTGAGGGTCTCGGACAACGTTCGCATCCATCCTCTCCAACTGATTCACCCTGACATCAGGACGATTTTGGACCACGCTCTCCTGTCCAGCCGCTAACAGATTCACCAGGGCCTGCTGTTGGTCAATGGCGACGTTCTCCTCCTGAAGGTCTCGGGTGCTGCTTCCATACATCCTGTCCACAAGAATCATGACAGCATCCTGAGGATCTTCGACCAGAGTCAGCTCCCGCCTATCCACTAGGTTCACCAGAAGAGCCAGAGAACGTCTCACCATGTCCACCCAGGCAGCATCCATGTAGTAGTCCATCTCCAGAGAGTAGAAGTAGCAGCAGAAGAGTCGGGGATGATAGGTGAAAATACTGGTTCTGCATCCCCTTTATATACCAGTTCACCCCACTAGTCTGTTCCACCCCAATACCCTAAACCCAGGACCACACGCATCTCGTTGCACACCATGCGTTGAGTGAGGCCCAGCGCGGCCCACCCCCAATCCACCCGGCTAATACTGCGCGGTATCTCGCGATTCAGCCATCCCTCGCGGTTTTTATTATGATTTTTGAAATTTGAGATCATATATGCAAAGTGGGTGGTGGGTGGTATTTTAAAAATTCAAGTCCCAATACATTATTTTCGGTATATGGGTGGTTGGGTGGTTTTGTGGGGTATGTTGGGTTGGGTGGTTGGTTGGATGGTAGTACTAAAGTTAACAACAATATATTGTTTATGCAAATCCAGCGCCATCTAGCGGTAACTTACCGACAGAAATCTGCATTACCAACCGAGGGTAATTATAAAACTAGCGCCATCTAGTAGTGATCATTACCGACAGCGATCTGCATTACCGACCGATGGTAAATCTACCTTACCGACGAACGGTAATACCGACTGAGGGTAACAGCGCCACCTGGTGGCGAACATCGGAACTATGTTTTGGAACCAGCCCTGTTACACTACTCCACTGTTTTTCGAATTAACATTTTATTGCACTGGCTTTTTAATAAACACTTTATCAACGGGGGGCGTCGTTTTTATTTATTCTCCGCAGAAAATTTGAAGAAAGGACTTGGGAAGCTTCAGAGACGTTTGCAGATTATTTTCATGATAAATTAATACTCGTTAATACAGTACCGATTCACGAGGACGAAATTGTGGATTATTTAATTGAGGTAATACCTGATGAATTAATTCAAAGTCAAGCTCTTCTTCATCGTTTTAAAGATAAAGCTACTTTGTTGAAAGCTTTTAATAAAGTGAGCTTAAAAGGCAATAAATAGACTGTTAAGCCTGATCTTCCAGTTAAGACGAAAACGGATTTGGGACCTACTACCCAAGATGATAGAAGAAAGAAACCACATAATGTCAACGGAATTCACCCGTTGCTACAACTGTAATAAATTTGGCCATTTAACACCCGATTGCAAGATGTCAAAGAGGGAGAAAGGAGCATGTTTTCTGTGCTTTGATACAGGACATCAAATTCAGAACTGCCCAATGGCTAAAAAGGACTCTTCAAAAGGCGAGACTCAGCAGCTTCTGAATATTTCTCCAAATAAAGGTAAAGATGAGAAATATTTTTAAAGAGGTCAGGTACGAGATCAACTACGGGGAAAGAAACTGAAGTCTGTCATTGGATACACTCTTGGATACTGGAAGTCTTATAAGTTTCATAAAAAATTGTTATGTGCCTAGTGCTGCTATAAAATCTGTAGAATCGACGCAAAATTATGTAGGAATCAATGACAGTGGATTAAATATCATCGGTAGGGTAAGTTGTAATATAACTTTGAATGAATTGTTTAAAAAAAATTGTCATTAATGGTAGTCCCCGATTTAACAATGAAAACTTCTGTTAATTTAAGGCGAGATATTTTGAACGGTTTTGGTTTTGATTTAATGTATATCTCTCGAAAAGTCGATTTCTTTAGATTTCCATTAAACTTTGGAAATTAGTTAAAAAATAAATGATTTATGTACCTGCAAAATTTCAAGTCAACTAGCTGGCCGATAATGGCGATATTAAAATTAGAAATTTCACATTTTACAAGTAAAATCTATAATAAGCCTTGCGCATCTAACCTGTTGAGGTACAACTTGAAAATTCTTTTTTATCCCACAGGCACAAAAATGGCGCTTTTAGATACCTGAAGACAGCGACTAAAAGCCACTCATTTGTTCGATTATATAAAAATGACGTCTATTTTTACCCTTGGGCATAAAAGGATGCATGGCGCGTGTGTTTTTTTGCCCTTGGTAAAAAATTGATGCCATTTTTATATAATCAAACAAATGCATGACTTTTAGTCCCTGTCATCAGGTTATCTAAAATCGCCACGTTTGTGTCTTTGGAATAAAAAATATCGTAAGTAACATGGGTTTAATAGACTATTTTAGGATTTGAAGAAAAACTAAGATGTTATTTATAATTAGGCAAAACGTCATATTTGAAAACATGAATAGCGGGCCCGTTTACAAAAACAAAAAATGAACAAAATTTATATTTTTGATTTAACTGCATGCGCAGTAGTAGAAACAGTGATCTGAAGTGAGAATAGTGAACACACATACATGGAATACAAGCATGATTCTTGAGTGTGTATGTAATACATTGTTTCCAAGCGATTAGCAGTTAAAATTTTTTTTAGGACATGTCATATACTGTAAAGGTAAATTTTATATGGACTGCTTCATAAATTTTTGAGAGTGAATGTAATCAAGAGATATACCTTAATATCAAGTTGTAAAAATAATTCAAAGATCTGTGTAAATAATAACATTTGCGATGACTAATGTCTAGAGAAATAAATAATATTATGTTGATCGATATTGAGATCGATGAAGCTCAGAAAATTATAGGATAATTAAAAATTAACTCTAAAATAGATTATAAATTGCAATAAAAAGTTCAATATTTTTTTGCTGAGCATTATTTATTCTCTAAAAGACCTGAATCTCCTGATACTGAGGCACAATTGAAGTTACAACTTACAGATGATAAACCATTTAATTTGTTTGATATCTCCTATTTTATATACAGTTTTTAAATTATTTAATATATTTAGAGAAAAATAAGATTTGGATAAATACATAAATCGTCGATTCTTGCGTAACTGCCCGATTTCAAGATAAGTTTTGGTAGAATTTTTTTTTTTATTCAATGTTTCTCTGCATTTATTTTTCTTATTAGGGTATAATATAATTATATTTTAAACGATTTCACTACAACTATATTTATACGAAAATAATAACAAATTTTTGAAAATTGGCTGCCATGTGGAGCTGAACCGCATCCTTTTATTGCAAATATATTGTACAAAATAAAAATTTCTTCTTGATATTTTGCTAAAACGAAAATAAATAATAAATTCATAAATTATTTAATATTCTAACAGTATTTTAGATATTAGTTAACATATATAAAATTTTATAAAAGAACAGTAAATACAATATTTAATAATGAATATTTCGTTTTATTTTTTGGATAATTTGAAATCGAGATCGAGCAGTGTAATCCGGCATTGTTAAACTACTTTATAGAATAATATTTTAAAATAACCACCACAGATAAAAAAGTTTTTCTGCATGAAACTTCTGCATGAAACACTGAACACTTCATGTAGGCCATGGAGCTGAAATTTGTTTCACATGAAAACTTTAAAAAAATGGTAACAATACTATCAAATAGTTGTTACAGTATTATAATAGTAATGACATGGAACTGAACGCTTTTTTTGTACACATGCGATTTTTACAAAAATACTTTTTTTTTAAGTAAAAATTTTTCTTTTTTAAAACTTTTTTCACATGTGATTTAGTGCTCATGGATCAAAATTGAGATTTAAGTTATTAGAAGGCATAATAACTAAACACATGACACCTTAATTATAAGTCTACAGATTGCGGTCAAAAATTGGAAAAATTGAGGGACAAAATATTTTTAAAGATTCTAAGTATGGAAAAGGTATTATGAAGTTCAATATAAACCTAAATTGTTTATAAATATAGACACTGTATGCTTGAAAAAGGCTGTGTTATAATAATGATATTTTCACCGAAAATTATTAAAGTAAAGTTAACATTTTGCAAAAGGGACACGCCACGGAGCTGAAATTTTAGCAGTTATAGTGCAATATTATAGAAGTTATAATATATATATATATTTATGTACCGTCAAGTGGGGCTATTTTGTGCGCCTTAGGGCTATTTTGTGCACGCGAGGTTTTTAATGAATAAAATTTTTATATTCAGTTGCTTAAGTTTGCTACTTGGTATAAATATTTTCTGATATCTAGACTACAGAGAGTACTAAATGAATTTACTCAATTCTTCATCAGAAATCAGAAAAAAAATCGTAAAATCGTGAAAATCAAGCAGAGAAATTTCAAAGTTCTCAAAATTCTGTTCAGATCTCCGGAAGTTTAAAAGTGTTTCTAAAGGTATTAATAATACTTGTTGACTATTTTGTTGTGATGATGTATACGTGATGTGCTAACTTTTTATTGCATATTTTAAGAAAAAAGTGTAAAAAACTGAAAAACCAGGATTTGGTGGGTTATTTTGTGCATCCTTTAAAATCAAGTTTTTTTCAATAATTTGTTTTGTAGTTAGTAAAAATTACTTTAGAATTTCGTTTTGAAACATTTTTGTCTTATTTTTGTTATAAAAGACAAGAAATAAGCTTAAAATTTCAGTTTCACATATCGTGCCTTAAAAACCTCAAAAAAGTAACATTAATAATTACATGCTTTTCAAGTTAATTTTGAAACTTTTTCTCTTAAAATAACTGAAGATGGGTAATAGAAGTTATTTAAAGTAAAATTTTCTTAAAGAAATAACTTTTCTTGGAAATCTACTTTTTTGTGAAATTTTAGTGTTTCAGTTTCAAATTAGTTTAACAATTCCTAGAAAAAAAATATTTCTGGCTTTGTTTTTCTTTATTGTACTCTAAAATATCTGGAAATAATATGTCATACAGCAAAAACGTTAAAAAAAATGTTTACACAACTTTATATATTAGCAAACTTTGATGCACAAAATAGCCCTACCAAGGGTTTTTTTGTGCACAACTTTGAGTTTCTATAACTCAGACAAACATTTTTTTCTTGTCGGCTAACTCATAGGACACCTTTAGAAGGATGTCTACAATATAACTGAATAGAGAAATTCTGAATTTTAATAAAGCATAGAGTGGAAAAAGAGCGGTTTTGTGCACAAAATAGCCCCACTTGACGGTATATTTGGTTTTCAGTTACTCACATATATACCTTTAAAATTTACTAATACACTTCAGAATATATTTTTAATTTAGGTGTATTTTTTTAACGCCGCCAAGTAAGGCAGTTACGTAAGAATCGCCCATATATATACTATAATATACGGGTAATCACAGTTTATATTAAATAAGAGTTCTTTGAAATAGAAGTTTCAAAAATAGCGATGATAAGTGTGACACTTTTATTTACAATTTATTAAAATAATTTGTGAGTTAAATTGAAAGTAACTCCTATACAACAGAATAATATTAACTATCCTATATAAGAAACGAGTACTGAAGGTAAGCGTTAAAAGTTATCGGAAAAGCGTTAACAGTTAACGAAAAAGGATACTTTTATACCTTGTTCCTTGGTTAGAGAGAGAAGGTATTTGTTAAAAGTTTACGAGAAAGGAAACTCTCAGCTCGTTATACAAATTACCTTAAAATTTAAATTTAATTTCTTAATACAAAATATATACTACCTGCAGTGTGTCATTATCGTTCAATTAAACCCTTGTATAATAATTGTAATGGCTTTAGAAAAAGAGAAAAAATTTTCGAGTTTTAATGAAAAGAGAGAAATTAAATTAAATTCTGAAACTTTACCTCATTATTCAAATATTTTTCAAATTTAAATTTTTCTTTCTAAATACAAACAATAGATTAAATAAGCCCATCGTTTTTAAAGACAACCCTTGCATAATGAGTGTTACAATTGGCTTTGGAAAAGAGAAAAAATTTTCGAGCTTCAACGAAAAGTGAGATAAATACATTAATGCGTGGTATAGAAGTGCATGGTAGTAAAAGTTATTAATGAATAGAACTTGAGTGTGTATAATGTGAAAGTGAATAATGCTAATTATTGTGTATTTTTTATTAAGTGTTTATAATAGAAATGTGTTTAATGTGAAAGTGTATAGTATTAATATGCTTATTGTTTATTAAGAGTTTGTGTTAAATAGTTTTTAATACGGTGAACAAAAAGTGTTTTTTAAAGAAATGAACTGTAAGTGATAAATACTAAATAAGAAAGTTACTCTAATAGTAAATATACAGTAAAAATTAAATGTGAAAAGTGACAGTGATTAAAATAAAAGTGTGCAAAATGTGGTGACTAAAGTAACAATATTTAGAAAGTGTTTAAATTTTTTATTTCCTTCTTATTTTCAATAAAGTTAGTGTTATGAAATGCTAAAAGTGTCCATAATATGCGATTGTGGATTCATTAAACAAGTGATTGATAATTGCTTAATAAATAAATTAATTGTGAATGTTTAATAAATAAGAAAGTGATTATAATGTTTCTAAAGAGTCGTTACAGTGTAAAAGAAGTGTTAATAATATAATTATATATAAGAGGTGAGATAAAGATATGAGACAATAACATGAGACAATGATATGAAATAAACAGATGAGATAATGAGAGAAATGAGGTAAAAATATGAGATAATAGGATGAGACAATGTGATGAGATAAACATGTGAAACAATAAGAGAGGTCAGGTAAAGAGATGAGATAATGAGATGAGATAAATACACCGAAAAAAAGTATCCTGATATTTATAATTTGATATCCAAGAATATTTTATTTTGAATATCTCCAGCTTTTGTACACAATTATACACGGTATTTTTATAAGAAGGGTTATATATACTAAGTATTCAAGAATATATTCTAAAATTTAGGATATATACTAAATGTCTCTTTCTACGCATGTGCGTATGCGCTAAGGGACTGTGTGTCATTCAGTACAAGCCAGAAGCCCAGAGACACCATTGTGTTTGTTTTCATAGCGTCATCAGATCGTACGCGATTAAAATATGTTTGTGGAAAAAATTCTGGATATTTCTTTAACTTCCTTGTGCTCAAGTGCGATTAGTGAATTCAGTGTAGTTCAAAAAGTGTTTAAGTCAGTGGAAGTTCGTCCTTAATCTCTGTGCCTGTCTAAAATAAAAAAAAATTTCGACCGTCACTACAAGCAAATTTTCAACAAACCTGATAAATTTTCATTTTTTTTTCGTTCATGCGAAAATTCTTAACCCCTCTTGTACGCGGAAAACGATTTTGTGATTTCGCATAAAAATGTAAAAGCGGTCCATGTAAGCAAAAATGACAATAGACAGTTTACCCTTTCCTATACCTTTTTTTACATTTCGCGTTCAATGTTTTTTAGAAATAGGATACTCTATTCTTATTAAGGTAGAATATTTTATTCTTAAATATAGTATATTCCAGTATAATATTTAGGATACAATATTATTCAATTTAGAATACAATATACTTATTCATTAGGTTGATCCCCCCTAATATCTAGAATATATACTTGGCACCTATTTTAGTGGGAAATATTCTTTAAGTTAGTGGGATATACTAATTATGAGGATATTGTTTTTTCGGTGTAGATATGAGATAAACATATGAGATACAGAAATAAAAGAACATTAGGACTTAAAATATAAAGATACTCTGATGATATGTAGGATAAAAAGGTCATTATGGAGTTAGATTGTGAGTCATAAAAAACAAGATTCATTTTATGTTAATTTTTTTTTTGAAATTTGTTTTCGAAAAATGAGTTCTCAGTTAAAGAAGAGATATTTTAATTGAAATGATAAAGATTAGGATATTATTCGTAACTCGGAAATGCTAAATGACAATCATATGTATAAGTTTCAGGAATTATTGGAACTTGCATCAGGTGGTAGTTTTCAAAAACAAATTACAGGAACTTTTTGTTTATGATAGTCTTAATGAAGGTTGTTTAAATGAAGATCAAGAAGAATATTTATCTAGGTTATATCCATTTAAACCTAATGTAGTTGTTTTAAGAGTACAACAATAACCAAATTTTGTTGATTGTAGTGTATACGCCATTGCGTTTGCTGTTTCTTTATATTTTAATATTAAACCTGAAAATGTTGTATATAATCATGCTTTAATGAGATCTCATTTGTATATGATGTTTGAAAAAATGTGTCATCTCATTTTCGGATAATATTACAAAATTGTATAAACTTGGAATTGGCAATATCGAATAAATAAACAACAATAATAATTTACATGTGAGGAATGTAAAAGATGCGACACAGAAGAGAAAATTAGATTATTAAACTAATGACGGCTTTACAGAAATAAAAGGAGATAGTAGTAGTCCTTCATTACATACAAAAATAGGACAGAAAAAAGTTGTTAATATTCCTGACGAAGAAACTAAAAAAAGCAGTACCAAATATGAAAAAAAGTATTGTAAAAGACCTAAGTTAAAAGGAGAGATACACTGTTAAAAAAAAAGCATAGAATAATTACAACTTAACACCGAGTGTGAAGTTGTAAGATTAAAGTGTGCGTAATTCGGTGCGAAGATGCATATATTCACACTAACCAAGTGTGAACTTAAGAAAAGTTAGCTTTTACACCTGAGCGGTGTGAAAGCATTATCGGTAACACTCATAAGTGCGATTGTCTATTTCTTCGTCCAGCTTTTCCTCTCTTCGTACCCCCTCTGCCATCTCTTTGAGGCTTGCCATTTAATTCCAGAGTTTCCTAATTTTATTTTTTCTCTGATTTTACGAGAATGACTGAAAGCCTACGACGCGCGCACGCGTGATAGAATTGTACCGCGCTAAAAATTGAAATACCGTATGAATTGTAAATGAAAATACTACTAAATATTTAAATCTCTTAAATTCAATTTAACAATAACATAATATAATATACACTACAATATGAGTTATTATAAAATAAAGCAAAGAACTTAACAATGAAAAAAATTAAACTACGTGGTAACATAAGAACATAACTTAAAATATATTAGACAATGGATAACATTGGAAAAAGGAATTGTATTTGAAATTAATTTATTATCAATTACTATAAATAAATTGTAAAATTCAGTATTTTTTAAACCAACATAAATATGCCAAAGCTGCCAGAAAAATATTTGGGAATTTAAAAACAAAAATTTGAAAAAAATTTCTGTTTTCCCGATATGATATTTTTTTATTAATTTGAAAAAGTTTCTACCTTTTAAAAATTAAATAAAAAAAATTTAATTTATCCTAAAAAGTAAAATTGGTTTAAAACATGCTAAAGATGTTGGAAAATCATGGGGAATTTTTAATCTCTAATAGGTCAAAATCTATTTTTGTTTTTCCCGATTTGATATTTTTTTATTAATTTGAAAAAGTTTATACCTTTTAAAAATTTAATAAAAAAATTTTAATTTATCCTAAAAAGTAAAATTGGTTTAAAACATGCTAAAGATGTTGGAAAATCATGGGGAATTTTTAATCTCTAATAGGTCAAAATTTGACAAAAATATTTCTTTTAAAAAATTGACATTTCTCAGTATTTTAAAACAGTTTTTATTTCCTAAAAATTTCCAAAATCTTTAATAATGTTTCTCAATTATAAAACTCTGTTTAAAATATGCTAAGTATGTTGGAAAATCATGGGGAATTTTTTATCACTAGTAGGTCAAAAAATGGCAAAAATATCTAAATTTACAAAAATTAATATTTCTCAGTATTTTTAAACAGTTTTTATTTCTTTAAATTTTTAAAAATCTTTTATAATTTTCCCCAATTACAAAACTAACTTTAAAATATGCTAATATTTTATTTTCACATTCTTAAAATTCTTCCATTTAACTACAAGTTTAATCAATCACAAATTCAATTATTTTTTATTGGTTTATTTGATAAGTTTTTAATTTTTAAAGAAATTATTATTTTTTTTTGTAGGTTTTTAAATTGCTTTTTTACATAAAATGTTCTAATTTTCTTATGTATGAAATAATTGACTCGATTTTCTTTTCTTGTATTTATAAAAAATATTTGAATGTTTTTGAAATTTTATCGTTTTTTTAATAATTTGTTGAATTTTTAAAAAGAATTACTCCATTTTTTAAATTTTTTTTTAAACTTTTTCTTTTTCTTTAAACTTTTTTACAGTTCTTTTAATTTACTTAATGTTTTGTTGATTTTTCCTGGACTTCCTGATATTTTTAAGTTTCATTGTTCTTTCAAAATTGTTTATATGTGATTTTTTAAAATTTCTCTGTATATTAATAATGCCAACAAACTTTTTAATTTTAAGGGTATGCCTTATTATCTATTTTGTAAACTGTTTTCTTATTGCTTCCTTATAGAGGAAGCTTTGTGATCGTTAAGATTTTCGATTTTCCAAAAATAGTCTAAATCGACTCATTTTCATCTAAAAAGCGTAAATTTTCATTCCTAAGCAAATGTCCAGATGTATGTGTGTGTGTGTGTGTGTGTGTGTGTACGTGTGTGTGTATAGCGTTTTTTGTCGCCAGGATATCTCGAGAACGCTTCAACAGATTTCAATAAAATGTGGATGACTTTTTAAGCTCGTGAATATCTAAATTTGGACACAGGGATTTTTAAAAATACCCAATCAAATTTTGTTGAGCACCTTTTTTCATCGAAAAAAATCGTTTTTTGCCAAAATTTTTTTCCGAGCTAAAAATACAACTTAATGAATAAAAAAATCATATTCCTTATCTCAAAACAAATCGATTGACCTATACAACTTTTATAATTAATCAAAAATGCGTAATATAATAGATGTTTTTTCATTTTTTTGCACTTAAAATTTCTTTTTTTAAAGAATTTCTCAAAATTAATTTTATATTATTAATATATTGCTTTTTCTATAAGAAAGCAAATTTGTTAGCTAACTTTAAAACGAAATATCCAGGAAATGGACATAATTTCCACTAGTAAAATAATGATAATAATAATAATAATAATAATAATATTACTAATAATATTAACCCTAACTGCTAAACTATCGGGATTTAACGTAACTGCTAGATTGGGTCTACGGGACCCGAGCGATTTTCAAACGCTGATTGCTCAGAGCCTAATGAACATATCGGGACGTCTTTTTTTTAAAACTTATTGCCAGAACCTGTAGAAAAAGAATATCTAGCTTAAATTAATGTGTCTTTAATATTTTTTTAAATATTTCATGAAATGTAAAGATACTTTTTTAAAAAGTCGTTTTTTGCAAATAGCTATAGTAACACCAAAAATAGACATAAATAAAATTTCTAAGTGGATTTTTAAAGCTTTAAACATGTACCTTAAGTCTGTTTAAGCCATTTTTTGATTGGCTAAAAAAAACATATTTTTTTGGAGAAATGAAAATCATTAAATTTGGTTCATTAAGTGGAGTCACCTGAGAAATTTCAACCCATCGAAATATATATGTTACTTATCGGTGCCAATTTTTCTTCTGGGACTATTTTGGATGTAAAAGAATGCCATATTATCAAAATTAAATTTTAATTTAATTTTAATTTATTAATGTGTATGTGTATTTATGTATACGTACATATGTGTGGGTAAATGTGTATGCGTGCATAAAGTTTTTTGTAGAGGATTTTCCATAAAATTTAAATTGGTTATTAAAATCATAAATATCTAAATTTGAACTTAGGGATTTTTGAAATTAACTAATCAAATTGTTTTAGTATCTTTTTAATCAAAATAATTCATGTTTTTTTAATTTTTGTTTTTATTAACTTAAAATATTTAAAATATTATTAAATTATTACTTCCTCTATGAGGAAGCAAATTGTTTTGCTTCCTTGGAAGCGAAGTGTCCATGAAATGGACAGAATTCACACCTATTTTTTTAATATTTTTGTATTTTATTTTTGCATTGTCTTATTTTTAATTAGCTTTTTAGCGATAATTTTTTTTTTAATAATCAATCTGTGGAAATAATAATTGTACAAAGAGCAAATTCGGAAAGAATGTATAAATTTCGAATCGGGAAATAATTTTTATACTGTTTCAAAATGTTAAATATCGTAATATTCTAACAGGAAGAAAATAGATTGAAATTATTTATATATATATTTTTTATTAAATATATACATGTTCAAAACATAAAAATGTACTTTTTCACAAATCGATAAAAACAAAACTCTATTATATATACTAAATTTTTTAAAGTTATACTATACTTTCGAAATATACAATAGTTTGTCATATAATGCTGCAATAAATTATTTAAATAAACAAATTTCTATGTACTTGGTAGATGTCTTAACTTTAAACCTACGTACATTTCATAACATTTAGGAGTTTTACAAAAACGTACAGACTACAATTTTATAGAATTCTATACCTTGGAATGATATAATAGTCAGTCGTATGATACGGCTGGTGTAAATAATATGCCACAATGTGGGTGAGATCATTTAAAGAAAACAAAATCTTTGTACTTGAGGTATCACATTCAACTTTATAACCTACGTAAATTTCATTAAATTCAAGAGTTTTCCACTGTTTGCAAATTGCATATCCCATTTCAGACTCGATAAATAAACAAAAAATTTTCATGAATATAGGGAATTCTGATGAAATATCTTTTTTTGCAATAAATGCTCCAATTTTGAAATTAATTTTAAAATTTAATTCTTTTACTTTGTAAACATTCTCGACAGTAGAATGGCTTTGGAAATTTGTAGTTACATTGATTTCGTACTTTGCAATTAGGTCCGCAAATCGCACATATTTTCTCGTTTCCGCTGTTGCTACTGGCTCTACTTTTTTATCATTCTCAACCCATTTTTCGAATATAAACATTTGGTGTTCTTCTGCAAAAGATTTTAAAAGGTTTATGAAATTTTTCGACATTTTTATAAAATCTTTAAAAAAATTATGTTTCCCTTCAAATCTTAAAGTCCACAAGAAAATAAGTGGACCCATCAACTTGAGAACTAGAGGATAGTGAAGCAATATGTGATGTTTCGGTAATAGATGATCTCCCAGAAATTCCAAAAATTTAGAAGGGTGTAGTACTATTAATTCCCTTAGTTCTGCTATCATAGATTGTGTAACTACAGGAGATAAAATAATTTGCATTATTTGTAAAAGAAACATAATAACCTCCCACTGTTTAAATACAAGATTTGAATTAGTTTGTGCTTTTTCTATTACATCGCTTAAAATAAGCGGTAAGAACATTAATAAACATCTGGTTTGTGCAACTCGTTGACCTATTAAAGGGCCATCCTTGTGTAAGGCTATGGGACTCGGTTTATTTTTTATTTCACTTTGCCCGTAGTTAAATAGTATATTTCGTAACATGCGTGACAAGCAGTCGTTTCTAAAACGAGAGCAATGTTTTTGCAACGAGTGAAACGAGTTGCAAAAATTGCTCGAGTTTCAAAACGACTGCTTTGTTCACGCAGTTACGAACGATGCTTTTCATAACAAAGTCATAAAAGGCCTGATTCGGTTCTCTGTATAGATAAACAGAAAGTTGCAGAATTAAGAATGATTCACTATGTCACGTCAGAGTGTACACAAATACAATCCAAATTGAATGTCTCACACTTTTTTACTTGTCAACACGCCGCGCTAGTGATACGGTCAGGTTAGATTTTGAAGCGGTACTACTCACGCTAAAGACATCGACTCTGTTCTGTTGGTCAAACAGTGCGTGCAAGAAAAGTAGAAAAGTGGGGGACATGCAATTTGGACTGTACTTGTTTGCACTCGAACGTCACATAGTGAGTCGTTCTTAAATCTGCAACTTTCTGGTTATCTACAGAGAACCGAATCACGCCATTTTTAAGACTGAGTTATGAAAAATATATATTCTCTCATTTAACTTTTCTAATGAAATCAATTTATTTTTTTCAATTACTTCCTTTAAAAACAATTTTATTTCTAGCTGACCAATGCCTTCTAAAATATCATGTGAGGTTTCGATATATACACCTTATTAGTTCTATCAAATTGTTGATTTGTTCGTGTCCCAATAGAAAAATAAGTCGGTTCAACAAAATTAATTTTATTATGGCGAATCTTTTTTCTTTTGTAGTTTGTACTCACACTTTCAATTGATTTTTTTTGGTCTGAAATATATTTTTCAACATTTGGAGAGAGCGAAACATTATCCTCTGAGGAAATGGCAGAAATGCTGTTAAACATTTCATCTACTACAGAAGAGGTATCTTTAACTATCTCATTGACAACTTTTTTTGGTATAGACAGAGTATCTAATTTGAAAGCAAATTTCTCGAATAAATTTGCGGGTTTAACTACATTTTCTAAATTTGTTTCACATTCGGAATTATTATTTGACGCGGTTTCTGAATGAGAGGACGTTGCACATGAAGTTAAAGAAGTACTGGTTGTGGAACAATTCAAATTTTTAGGTTGGTCCAAAAGAAAAGAATTTACAAGTTCTAACGGAGATGGTCCAGTTTCACGGGTAATGCATTGCAGTTTTGACTCAGAACAATTGTTATATAATACAGCACTACTCGTAGGTACTAAATGGCTGCTTAAATGACGTCGAAAAACTTTATAAGTTTGAAAATTTAAATCACATGAAATAAAGCAGCATTTTAAACGTAAAAGCTGACCATCAAACAATCCATGTTCGCAACGAAGATGAGAGCACGTTTCATCAACGGTATGCATATTTTTTTTACAAATAAAACAGTGGAAACTCATCTTAAGATTTTAAAATAATACTTAAAAACAATAAAAATTTACTCTTCTACATTAAGTCTTGTTTTAGTTTCGCGCATACGCGGTGTCAGTGATGCATCATTTCCAAAATTGTAAAAGACGATTTCAATGAATTTAAAATTTTTTTTTAAATCGTCATCATACGATGTATCGAAAACATAGTGGCTTTCCAATAATTGGTCAAGCGCTTCAGTAGCGGTTTTAGCCACAAGAGGAATAAATTTTTTCTCAAATGTTACGTAGTAGTTAGTAATGAGATTTTTTTGAGGGCCTACGGCTACG
The DNA here is from genome assembly GCA_037103525.1 of Ganaspis brasiliensis. Taxonomy (NCBI): domain Eukaryota; kingdom Metazoa; phylum Arthropoda; class Insecta; order Hymenoptera; family Figitidae; genus Ganaspis; species Ganaspis brasiliensis. Next base: position 1,486,850 of record JAZKLR010000486.1, read on the forward strand.
AAGCAAGGTTGAAAGGTGGACAGCTTGACGTCTTCCAAAATATTTCCAGTCTGAAATATCATACTTAGTGTTACAAAAAATATTAAAATAACATACTACATATAAAGGTACATATAAATCAAGCAAATCACATAATTATAGACGACATATATTTTATTACTGCGAAAAATATTTTGATTTTTAAAGTATTTTAACTTGATAATTTTTATTATTTTTTAAGTCTACTATCTAAATCTAAATGAGTTAAAAGTTACTGATTCCATAGTAAGAAGTCAGTCACTAAGAGAAATAGTATTAATTTTACTGATCATTCAGTCAAAATAACTAATTATCACTTAAAATAACTGAAACTTCAGTAAATTTTTTGTTATCTGATTCAATCAGTCAAATTGGGAAAATTTTTCAGTTATGTTTTACTGATTATTAGTAATTTTTTAACTGATTTAAATATAGCGAGTAAACAAATAAAAATATCTTGCAAAATATAAATGAATAAAATAGTGCCGGTTTACTAATTAGGAATAAACAAATTTAAGGAGTTTGGAGAAATTAATGAAAAATTATTCTTAAACAATTAAAATTGCTGAAGCAACAAACATAGAGTGTCTAGAGCATTTCAAACAAACTATTCCCTGACTGTTTCAATTACTTTTCAAAATTAAGTTCAAAAAAATATCCTTTATATTTTCCAAAAAAATAATGTTACAATTAAAATTGCGTTTTTTTTGGAAATGATGTAATAGGGAGTTTGCGTTAAAAAAGAAATGTGTTTTTTTTTATGAAATAGTAAATATAGATATTTTAAAATATATTAGCGTTGAAAGTTTTGCATTTTTTTAACATTACATAATTAAAAAATTAATTTGAAATTAGACGATATTTAAAAACTTCCATTCCACTCGAAAACGATTATTATTGGTTACTCGAATGTGACGTCACAAGAGTGTATTGTCGCATCATCTGCTATATGTTTACAATTGTTCCTCGTTATATTTTTCAAATTTTAATTTGTTTTGACGCGAGGAGAAGTGATTTATTGTGTGTGTAATTAAAATTGTATAAATAAGAGAACGAAAAATGCCTTGTAAGTTGGACCCAGGCTTTGAAAGAGCAGATTCATCGAATTTACCTAAGATATCCATTTTCATGGTTTGGGAGTATCTTGTAACAGATGACAGATACAATGCTCCCGAAGTTCGAGGTGTAAAAACGTCTGTGTAAGTATATTACATTATTATATTTTACAAATTTTTTCAAGTAAGAATAATAAACATCTTTATGTGTCTTTCAGAAATGCCAGAGAAAGTTATGGCGATTCCGCTATAGGTTATGTCAGTGTCAAAAGAGAGGATAACTTGTGTACTGTAAAAGGAAAAATTTGCCCGGAACATCGCGTTCAAAAAGCACCGCGTCAAAAAGCATATGAAGTGTTTATGGAAATTGACGAAGAAGAAAAAAAAATTAAAAGTTTGGAGTGTTTGGATTGTGCAGCATCAAAAGGTAATAATTCTCTGATTTGTCATGGTCAAATATTTAAATAATCCGACTATACGTCCGTCTAGACGGATAAAACTTTGAGAAAAAATTCGTCCGGCTAATAGCTGGATAAAATATTTTTGTACGTATAGACGGACGTTTTAGCTCAGAAAGCAAATATGACAAAACGTCTTTCTAGCCAGATAAAATATGTTTGTTCATCTATCCATTTCGACAAAATACAGGGGGGTCCTTGTCAAAAAATCTAGACATACAAAATTATTTTATTCGGCTAGACAGACGTTTAGACGTTCTTTAGATTTAGAGCCTTTAAATATTAAGCAATTAATATTCGGAAGTAACAATTTTTTAAAAACAATTAATAATATTTAAAACTTCAGGAGGGTGTAAACATGGTATTGCCTTTCTAATGTGGAGTCATCGTCGATCTGAATCTGCTTCTCCGACTGACGTAGAATGTTATTGGAAAAAACCAAAGCTGTCGAACGTCGGATCGTCTATAAAATTTATAACAACCAAAGAATTGGCCAACGATTCTTTGACATCTGCTGAAGATTTTGGTGATAATTCAACATTTCTACAACAAGTTACTTGCGAAACTCAAACACGACAAGTAGACAGTCAGTTGTCAAGATACACAACTACTTTAGCAGGAAGGGCAGTTAATTCTCTATCTATTCATCAGTTAATATGCAATTTTAGTTTTAACGGTGATTCCTTTGATGATTTTATGAATTATGCTTTGACGAAAATGTGTAAAAATTTGTACACGGAAATAGAAAGTATGACAAGAGATCAAAAGAACAATGTTTTGTGGCATGAATTCAGATTCGGAAGAATCACAGCATCAAATATTTACGAAGCTAGCAGATGTCAAACACCAGACGGTTCATTGGTTAAACGTATTATTGGAGCTGCAAAAGTGTTCGATAATGTGTACATGGAACGTGGACGAAAGTTAGAAGCTGAAGTTATTGCTGAAATTAAAAAGCAACTGGACTTAAATATTATTGGGGCTGGTCTATTTCTTCTTCCATCACGACCCATTTTCGGAGCTTCACCTGATGGTATTGGTGATGATTTCGTTGTAGAAATTAAGTGTCCTAATTCGTCAAAAACAGTAAACAATTATCTTATATTAAATTTTTACAATTCGCTTTCTTTTATTGGTATGAAATTTTTACGAGGCCTTATATCGAATTTATACCTCAATTAAAGTTCTTATTAGTTTATTTATTTAATTGATTGATTTGACTACATGTTTCAACATATTCATGTCCTCTTCAGGTCAATAAAAATAAAAATTAAAAGATGTTTCAATATAAATAGAAATTAAAAGATGTTCCAATATAAATAGAAATCTGCAAAAGATGAATTATGAAATTATGAAATTATAAAACATAAAACATATAAAGTTGACAATGTTGACAATGTTGACAATGTTGACAATGTTGACAATGTTGACAATGTTGACAATGTTGACAATGATACAAATTCCTTACCTCCATTAGGAGATTTCAGTACATAAAAAATTACATAATTGATAATAAATAATTGATCAAGTAATAATAATGGATCAAGTAATAACGTTTGACATTTTAAGGTTATATTCACGTGATATCTAAATCGAGATCAAAATCTAAATCGATATCAAAATCGAAATCGTAATCAATTAAAATCGAAACTGATTAAATTTAAATTCAAATTCAAATAGGTAAATTTGAATAATCAAATTAAATAGGTAAATTTGAATAATTAAATCAAGAAAGTAAATCTGAATAATTAAATTAAAAAATCAAAATTAAAATATAAAGTCAAAATCTACTAGTTTGAATTAAATAAGAATAAGCTTGACTTAAATTATTTATATCAGTATTAAAATTAACAGTAGAATGAATGTTTTTTTGTATATGAATCATTTCTAGATGTCTCCTTTTAAATTCATTATTTTCGTAATTTACAGCTTTAACATTATTAAAATCAAATTTATGTGAATATTTAGTAGAATGGTATGAAAGGCCTGTATTTAAAAGTTTATTTTCAGAGTTCCGTTTATGCTCATTAATTCTTTCTTGTAAATGTCTTTTTGTTTGTCCAATATAAGACATATTACAATTAATGCATGGAATCTGATAAATTATATTAGTTTTTTGCAAAAAAGGAATTGAATCTTTATGATTGTGTAAAAAAATGTTTCTTTGCAAAGTTTTGTCAATTGAAAAGATCAAAGTACAGTTAGTGCCATTAAAAACATTATATAAAACTGAATCAAAACTTTGAATATATGGAAAAACAAAAAATGATGAATTGGAACTATAATCAATACATTTTTGTTGTTGTTTAGAAAAATAATTAATTGGATTAATGATATTAAGATATCGAGTACTAATCTTTTTGTCTAAAAGGGTTAATGGAAAACCATTCTTAAATAAAGTTTCTTTAATTAATACTAAATTGTCAAAATGAAAACGCGGATCTGATAACTTAATTGCTCTATCAACAAGTGAATAAATAACACCAATTTTCTGAGAAATTGGGTGATTAGAAGCAAAATTGATGTATCTGCCAGACCACGTCTCCTTCCGAAACCAATTAGTAATCAGAGAATTATTATCAAGAATTAAAGATAAATCTAAATAATTAATAACATTATCTACTGATTCTTCAATGGTAAATTTAATTCTAGGATCTGTGGAATTAAAAGTATTAAAAATTTCCATGATTTTAGTTTTTGGTGCACAGATCAAACAATCGTCAATATAACGGAAGTAAAATAAAATTTTAAAATTAAATTTTTTAAGAGTTTCATTCTCCAAATCTTCCATGACTAAATTAGCAGCTGCTGGAGATATAGGAGAACCCATTGGTAACCCAAAAATTTGTTTAAAAAATTTTTTATCAAACGAAAAATATGATGAATTTAGACAAAATTCTAATATTCTAATGAAATCTACTTGTGAGAAATTAGTATGCTTTTTAATAATGTTCCATCTCTTTTTTATTGAGTTAATGACAGCACTCCAAGATATGTTTGTATACATTGATGTAACATCTAAAGAAATAATAGTGAAATTGTCTGGTACAAATTTAATGTTATCAATTTTTCTCTTAAAACTCCAAGAATCTTTAATATAATGAGGACTAGTTTTGTCTAAAGATTTATTTAAAACATTTGCTAAATATTTAGAAATATTATAAATAGGACTACTACAAAAAGACAAAATTGGGCGTAATGGTACACCTTGTTTATGAATTTTTGGCAAACCATAAAATCCAGGAATAAAACCATTAGTACAATTCAAAAAATCATAAGTAATACAATTAAAATATTTCTTAATCATAAATTCTCTTAATATTTTACCCAAAGCAGCTTGAATATTTTTAGTAGGATCTTTGTTAATATTACTATATGTTGTAGAATCATTTAAAAGTTCAAAAATTTTTTTATTGTAATCAAATTTTTCTAAAATCACAGTAACGTTTCCTTTATCAGCTTTCGTTACAATTAAATTATTATTATCATTTAAAAATTTTTTAGTTTCTTTTATTTTATTATTAACAAGTATATTGAGTCTATTCTGAATTTTGATTTTTGATAAAAACAATTGTGTATTATAAATAAATTTATTTCTAATAAAATTTTTTTCGGAAGGAGATTTAATTTTTAATAATCCATACTCTAAACACGAAATTACTTTAGGAATAGGTAATTCTTTTTGTTGATAAGGGATTCCAAATTTACCCCCTAAACTTAAAACATCTTTAACATTATTAGGGATAGTTGTTTTGCTTAAATTCATTAACCATTTAGTATTATCTGTCTTAAAACATGAGTTTTGTTGACATTTTAAATTATCAAATTTTTTAATAGCTATTGTTACAGTTAATTTAATATATTTCTTTAGATCTATCTGAATTTTTTGAAATAAACTATCAAAATTATTTTGAGATGATAAATCAATGATTTTACTTTTATAACTGTCTATTTCATTTTTAATATAAGCAATCTCTTGGTTAATATCGACAATTTCAAAATTTAATATTTTAAAATTAAAAAAAGAGATAGAATTTTCTATTTTATTGCAAATACTTTTTGAAAAGAAATCAATATTGATTGATGAATTGTTTAAAATGTGACTTGGGATGATACTTTCATTTTTACATCGATATAAAAATCTTCTTTGAGTTTTTTTCTTTTCAATTTTAAATATTAATTTTTTCCAAACTTTGATCAATTCACTTAACGTAATAGTTCTACTATTAATATCCATTATTATTTAAAATAAAATAAATTAAGTCAAGAGAAGTATATAAATTTATGACTCAAACCTATTAATTTAAGAATCAAAACCCATTAAAATATCTGTTGTTTAAATTTCGTTGACTTTCGTTGACGATAGTTAATTTTCGTTGACGATAGTTAATTTTCTCTTGATTTTCTCTTGATTTTCTCTTGTTGAAGTTGTAGTTATAGTTGCAGTTAACTTTCTTTTGTTGAATTTTATCTTGTTGAATTTTATCTTGTCGTTGTTTTTGGTAATCCATTGACTAAAGTTAATTTTATCTTGTCGTTATAGGTTAATTCTTGTTGAAATTATCATATTTTCTCCTTAATGATGATCGTCAGTAATCTTATTTAATTCATATATAGAACATCAATTAAATAAATAAACTAATAAGAACTTTAATTGAGGTATAAATTCGATATAAGGCCTCGTAAAAATTTCATACCAATAAAAAAAAGCGAATTGTAAAAATTTAATATAAGATACAAAATTGGCCATAATTTAACCTCTTTTTATATATAATAAACAACAAATATGTTATAATGATGTTCTATATATGAATTAAATAAGATTACTGACGATCATCATTAAGGAGAAAATATGATAATTTCAACAAGAATTAACCTATAACGACAAGATAAAATTAACTTTAGTCAATGGATTACCAAAAACAACGACAAGATAAAATTCAACAAGATAAAATTCAACAAAAGAAAGTTAACTGCAACTATAACTACAACTTCAACAAGAGAAAATCAAGAGAAAATCAAGAGAAAATTAACTATCGTCAACGAAAATTAACTATCGTCAACGAAAGTCAACGAAATTTAAACAACAGATATTTTAATGGGTTTTGATTCTTAAATTAATAGGTTTGAGTCATAAATTTATATACTTCTCTTGACTTAATTTATTTTATTTTAAATAATAATGGATATTAATAGTAGAACTATTACGTTAAGTGAATTGATCAAAGTTTGGAAAAAATTAATATTTAAAATTGAAAAGAAAAAAACTCAAAGAAGATTTTTATATCGATGTAAAAATGAAAGTATCATCCCAAGTCACATTTTAAACAATTCATCAATCAATATTGATTTCTTTTCAAAAAGTATTTGCAATAAAATAGAAAATTCTATCTCTTTTTTTAATTTTAAAATATTAAATTTTGAAATTGTCGATATTAACCAAGAGATTGCTTATATTAAAAATGAAATAGACAGTTATAAAAGTAAAATCATTGATTTATCATCTCAAAATAATTTTGATAGTTTATTTCAAAAAATTCAGATAGATCTAAAGAAATATATTAAATTAACTGTAACAATAGCTATTAAAAAATTTGATAATTTAAAATGTCAACAAAACTCATGTTTTAAGACAGATAATACTAAATGGTTAATGAATTTAAGCAAAACAACTATCCCTAATAATGTTAAAGATGTTTTAAGTTTAGGGGGTAAATTTGGAATCCCTTATCAACAAAAAGAATTACCTATTCCTAAAGTAATTTCGTGTTTAGAGTATGGATTATTAAAAATTAAATCTCCTTCCGAAAAAAATTTTATTAGAAATAAATTTATTTATAATACACAATTGTTTTTATCAAAAATCAAAATTCAGAATAGACTCAATATACTTGTTAATAATAAAATAAAAGAAACTAAAAAATTTTTAAATGATAATAATAATTTAATTGTAACGAAAGCTGATAAAGGAAACGTTACTGTGCTTTTAGAAAAATTTGATTACAATAAAAAAATTTTTGAATTTTTAAATGATTCTACAACATATAGTAATATTAACAAAGATCCTACTAAAAATATTCAAGCTGCTTTGGGTAAAATATTAAGAGAATTTATGATTAAGAAATATTTTAATTTAGCAAATGTTTTAAATAAATCTTTAGACAAAACTAGTCCTCATTATATTAAAGATTCTTGGAGTTTTAAGAGAAAAATTGATAACATTAAATTTGTACCAGACAATTTCACTATTATTTCTTTAGATGTTACATCAATGTATACAAACATATCTTGGAGTGCTGTCATTAACTCAATAAAAAAGAGATGGAACATTATTAAAAAGCATACTAATTTCTCACAAGTAGATTTCATTAGAATATTAGAATTTTGTCTAAATTCATCATATTTTTCGTTTGATAAAAAATTTTTTAAACAAATTTTTGGGTTACCAATGGGTTCTCCTATATCTCCAGCAGCTGCTAATTTAGTCATGGAAGATTTGGAGAATGAAACTCTTAAAAAATTTAATTTTAAAATTTTATTTTACTTCCGTTATATTGACGATTGTTTGATCTGTGCACCAAAAACTAAAATCATGGAAATTTTTAATACTTTTAATTCCACAGATCCTAGAATTAAATTTACCATTGAAGAATCAGTAGATAATGTTATTAATTATTTAGATTTATCTTTAATTCTTGATAATAATTCTCTGATTACTAATTGGTTTCGGAAGGAGACGTGGTCTGGCAGATACATCAATTTTGCTTCTAATCACCCAATTTCTCAGAAAATTGGTGTTATTTATTCACTTGTTGATAGAGCAATTAAGTTATCAGATCCGCGTTTTCATTTTGACAATTTAGTATTAATTAAAGAAACTTTATTTAAGAATGGTTTTCCATTAACCCTTTTAGACAAAAAGATTAGTACTCGATATCTTAATATCATTAATCCAATTAATTATTTTTCTAAACAACAACAAAAATGTATTGATTATAGTTCCAATTCATCATTTTTTGTTTTTCCATATATTCAAAGTTTTGATTCAGTTTTATATAATGTTTTTAATGGCACTAACTGTACTTTGATCTTTTCAATTGACAAAACTTTGCAAAGAAACATTTTTTTACACAATCATAAAGATTCAATTCCTTTTTTGCAAAAAACTAATATAATTTATCAGATTCCATGCATTAATTGTAATATGTCTTATATTGGACAAACAAAAAGACATTTACAAGAAAGAATTAATGAGCATAAACGGAACTCTGAAAATAAACTTTTAAATACAGGCCTTTCATACCATTCTACTAAATATTCACATAAATTTGATTTTAATAATGTTAAAGCTGTAAATTACGAAAATAATGAATTTAAAAGGAGACATCTAGAAATGATTCATATACAAAAAAACATTCATTCTACTGTTAATTTTAATACTGATATAAATAATTTAAGTCAAGCTTATTCTTATTTAATTCAAACTAGTAGATTTTGACTTTATATTTTAATTTTGATTTTTTAATTTAATTATTCAGATTTACTTTCTTGATTTAATTATTCAAATTTACCTATTTAATTTGATTATTCAAATTTACCTATTTGAATTTGAATTTAAATTTAATCAGTTTCGATTTTAATTGATTACGATTTCGATTTTGATATCGATTTAGATTTTGATCTCGATTTAGATATCACGTGAATATAACCTTAAAATGTCAAACGTTATTACTTGATCCATTATTATTACTTGATCAATTATTTATTATCAATTATGTAATTTTTTATGTACTGAAATCTCCTAATGGAGGTAAGGAATTTGTCTCATTGTCAACATTGTCAACATTGTCAACATTGTCAACATTGTCAACTTTATATGTTTTATGTTTTATAATTTCATAATTCATCTTTTGCAGATTTCTATTTATATTGGAACATCTTTTAATTTCTATTTATATTGAAACATCTTTTAATTTTTATTTTTATTGACCTGAAGAGGACATGAATATGTTGAAACATGTAGTCAAATCAATCAATTAAATAAATAAACTAATAAGAACTTTAATTGAGGTATAAATTCGATATAAGGCCTCGTAAAAATTTCATACCAATTAAAAAAAAGCGAATTGTAAAAATTTAATATAAGATACAAAATTGGCCATAATTTAACCTCTTTTTATATATAATAAACAAAAATATGTTATAATGATGTTCTATATATGAATTAAATAAGATTACTGACGATCATCATTAAGGAGAAAATATGATAATTTCAACAAGAATTAACCTATAACGACAAGATAAAATTAACTTTAGTCAATGGATTACCAAAAACAACGACAAGATAAAATTCAACAAGATAAAATTCAACAAAAGAAAGTTAACTGCAACTATAACTACAACTTCAACAAGAGAAAATCAAGAGAAAATCAAGAGAAAATTAACTATCGTCAACGAAAATTAACTATCGTCAACGAAAGTCAACGAAATTTAAACAACAGATATTTTAATGGGTTTTGATTCTTAAATTAATAGGTTTGAGTCATAAATTTATATACTTCTCTTGACTTAATTTATTTTATTTTAAATAATAATGGATATTAATAGTAGAACTATTACGTTAAGTGAATTGATCAAAGTTTGGAAAAAATTAATATTTAAAATTGAAAAGAAAAAAACTCAAAGAAGATTTTTATATCGATGTAAAAATGAAAGTATCATCCCAAGTCACATTTTAAACAATTCATCAATCAATATTGATTTCTTTTCAAAAAATATTTGCAATAAAATAGAAAATTCTATCTCTTTTTTTAATTTTAAAATATTAAATTTTGAAATTGTCGATATTAACCAAGAGATTGCTTATATTAAAAATGAAATAGACAGTTATAAAAGTAAAATCATTGATTTATCATCTCAAAATAATTTTGATAGTTTATTTCAAAAAATTCAGATAGATCTAAAGAAATATATTAAATTAACTGTAACAATAGCTATTAAAAAATTTGATAATTTAAAATGTCAACAAAACTCATGTTTTAAGACAGATAATACTAAATGGTTAATGAATTTAAGCAAAACAACTATCCCTAATAATGTTAAAGATATTTTAAGTTTAGGGGGTAAATTTGGAATCCCTTATCAACAAAAAGAATTACCTATTCCTAAAGTAATTTCGTGTTTAGAGTATGGATTATTAAAAATTAAATCTTCCGAAAAAAATTTTATTAGAAATAAATTTATTTATAATACACAATTGTTTTTATCAAAAATCAAAATTCAGAATAGACTCAATATACTTGTTAATAATAAAATAAAAGAAACTTAAAAAATTTTTAAATGATAATAATAATTTAATTGTAACGAAAGCTGATAAAGGAAACGTTACTGTGATTTTAGAAAAATTTGATTACAATAAAAAAATTTTTGAACTTTTAAATGATTCTACAACATATAGTAATATTAACAAAGATCCTACTAAAAATATTCAAGCTGCTTTGGGTAAAATATTAAGAGAATTTATGATTAAGAAATATTTTAATTGTATTACTTATGATTTTTTGAATTGTACTAATGGTTTTATTCCTGGATTTTATGGTTTGCCAAAAATTCATAAACAAGGTGTACCATTACGCCCAATTTTGTCTTTTTGTAGTAGTCCTATTTATAATATTTCTAAATATTTAGCAAATGTTTTAAATAAATCTTTAGACAAAACTAGTCCTCATTATATTAAAGATTCTTGGAGTTTTAAGAGAAAAATTGATAACATTAAATTTGTACCAGACAATTTCACTATTATTTCTTTAGATGTTACATCAATGTATACAAACATATCTTGGAGTGCTGTCATTAACTCAATAAAAAAGAGATGGAACATTATTAAAAAGCATACTAATTTCTCACAAGTAGATTTCATTAGAATATTAGAATTTTGTCTAAATTCATCATATTTTTCGTTTGATAAAAAATTTTTTAAACAAATTTTTGGGTTACCAATGGGTTCTCCTATATCTCCAGCAGCTGCTAATTTAGTCATGGAAGATTTGGAGAATGAAACTCTTAAAAAATTTAATTTTAAAATTTTATTTTACTTCCGTTATATTGACGATTGTTTGATCTGTGCACCAAAAACTAAAATCATGGAAATTTTTAATACTTTTAATTCCACAGATCCTAGAATTAAATTTACCATTGAAGAATCAGTAGATAATGTTATTAATTATTTAGATTTATCTTTAATTCTTGATAATAATTCTCTGATTACTAATTGGTTTCGGAAGGAGACGTGGTCTGGCAGATACATCAATTTTGCTTCTAATCACCCAATTTCTCAGAAAATTAGTGTTATTTATTCACTTGTTGATAGAGCAATTAAGTTATCAGATCCGCGTTTTCATTTTGACAATTTAGTATTAATTAAAGAAACTTTATTTAAGAATGGTTTTCCATTAACCCTTTTAGACAAAAAGATTAGTACTCGATATCTTAATATCATTAATCCAATTAATTATTTTTCTAAACAACAACAAAAATGTATTGATTATAGTTCCAATTCATCATTTTTTGTTTTTCCATATATTCAAAGTTTTGATTCAGTTTTATATAATGTTTTTAATGGCACTAACTGTACTTTGATCTTTTCAATTGACAAAACTTTGCAAAGAAACATTTTTTTACACAATCATAAAGATTCAATTCCTTTTTTGCAAAAAACTAATATAATTTATCAGATTCCATGCATTAATTGTAATATGTCTTATATTGGACAAACAAAAAGACATTTACAAGAAAGAATTAATGAGCATAAACGGAACTCTGAAAATAAACTTTTAAATACAGGCCTTTCATACCATTCTACTAAATATTCACATAAATTTGATTTTAATAATGTTAAAGCTGTAAATTACGAAAATAATGAATTTAAAAGGAGACATCTAGAAATGATTCATATACAAAAAAACATTCATTCTACTGTTAATTTTAATACTGATATAAATAATTTAAGTCAAGCTTATTCTTATTTAATTCAAACTAGTAGATTTTGACTTTATATTTTAATTTTGATTTTTTAATTTAATTATTCAGATTTACTTTCTTGATTTAATTATTCAAATTTACCTATTTAATTTGATTATTCAAATTTACCTATTTGAATTTGAATTTAAATTTAATCAGTTTCGATTTTAATTGATTACGATTTCGATTTTGATATCGATTTAGATTTTGATCTCGATTTAGATATCACGTGAATATAACCTTAAAATGTCAAACGTTATTACTTGATCCATTATTATTACTTGATCAATTATTTATTATCAATTATGTAATTTTTTATGTACTGAAATCTCCTAATGGAGGTAAGGAATTTGTATCATTGTCAACATTGTCAACATTGTCAACATTGTCAACATTGTCAACTTTATATGTTTTATGTTTTATAATTTCATAATTTCATAATTCATCTTTTGCAGATTTCTATTTATATTGGAACATCTTTTAATTTTTATTTTTATTGACCTGAAGAGGACATGAATATGTTGAAACATGTAGTCAAATCAATCAATTAAATAAATAAACTAATAAGAACTTTAATTGAGGTATAAATTCGATATAAGGCCTCGTAAAAATTTCATACCAGTAAACAATTATATTTTCGATGGTAAAATCAGCGATAAGTGCAGAGGACAAATCAATTTGCAAATGATGTGCACGGGGTAAACGAAAGGATTATTTTGCGTTGCTGATCCCGAGTTTGAAGTAAATAAACAATTTCAATGGTTGTGGGTTGATTTTGAGGAAAACTTTATTTCTGCCTTGATGAAAAGATCAGAAAAATTCTGGAAGCAATATGTATTTCCTGTTTTATTGAAAGCAGTTACACGTTAAAATCTACGTAAATTTCTTGAGTTTGTAGGTCAGATAATATTGTAACAACGAAAAATATTGTTAGACATATTACACATATAAAAACACATTTATGTTTTGCAACAATTCTGAAGGAAATAAGTCTTTGACAGCTTCCTGTAGCTTTAATACTGAATTAATTTAATTTATATTTAATTTAAATATAAGAATAGAGGTTATCCTGAAAATTGTATGTAAATTTTGATAAATAAATTTTAAGAATTGATGCAGTTGTTATATTCTAATATAATCTTATTCAATTTCCGAAATAAATATTTTTTAAATTTAACTAATTAAAAGTTAAATAATTGAATAAATACCAAATTTCTTAGAAATAAAGAATTACTTTAACTCAATGGAAGCAATGCAACGTACTGCAATATTTAAAAGAAATCATCTTAAATAAATTATATTGGTTTATAAATAAATTTTAAAAACAAGCAGTCAATATATTTTAATATTATCTTTTTTAAGAAAAAGTGATAAAATTATATTAAGTTGTTCTTTTTTTTATAATTAAAAGATTAATAATTCAATAAATAACAAAATTTACGAGAGGTACCAATTTTTTCGATTTCTTACAAATCAATTCAAATAAAAACAACTCAATTTTACAGGAATTCTAATTGTAAATTTAACTTCCAGAGTGTACAGGATGGAAGAAAGGATAAGTTAATGAAGCCTGCGAATTTTATAAAAGTAAGATAATTTTACTTAATATTATGTCGAGTTGACATATTTTTTAATTCAAATACAAATATTTCAATTAACAAATGTGTACAAAGATTTATTTTGAAATAAATGATTTATTTTTTAATGATTGGTTTTTGTAAATTAATCAAACTTGCTGCAATTAGTGCTGCGTCATCAACGTACGATATTGAGTTCCAATCCAGACATGCATGCGGTGCTAACATTTTGTACTCTCGAACCCTCCGTATAACTCTTTCCACATGTATTCTTAAACTTGCCACGCTCTTTGTCTGCAATACATCCGTTTTCGATGATTTACTTGAACTAGAAACAGAAGGAGGGCGCATCAACTTGCATTTTTTTTTATTCAAAATAGTTTGAATTTGTTTAAATCCTCTGTCTACCAGCACACCACTGTTTGCTGGAATAATATCCATTATTTTACTTTCCTCAAAAAGGACAATGTCGCTAGTTCGGCCTCCGAAGCCAGAAGACATGAAAGAAACTAATCCATCAGGAGTACACCCTATTAAATATTTCAAAGTGTTACACTTTTTGTAATCCGACCATGTTAAGGCTTGTTGAAGGGGATCTGATGGTTTTTCAATTTCTATTTCAAAGGCATCGACTGTAATAGTAACGTTACTATAGTGTGCACGAAATGCAATAGGCAAATTCTCTATAATCCGTTTAGAGTCCGGGCAATGGACAAGAGTTTTTAAATAATGAGCTATGCGTTTCACTGTCTTACGAAAAATTTTACTTGCTTGAGACGTTGACAATCCAAAACGATCGCCTAGTCTACTGAATGTACTGTACGTTTTTATTTTCATCAAAGTTAAAAGAATATTGTCACTAGAGCACCCACTTACACGTTGTAACAAATCAACAATCCACATCATATCGTTACTTATGCCAACATATTTCTTAGAGTCCAGAGAAATAAAATATCTAGTTACAGTTATAGCTGCTTTATTCATGTTTTTATGTTTTGCTTTCACGTCATCACTGGAGACGGAAGAAATTGCATTTTCACTAAGTGAGGATGGAAGTTTATATCCATTCGATGCATTTGTTGAGCTAGATAGTAAAATTGAACATGTAGCGTCAGATGAGCTCGAAGTTTGTGTTTTTACTTTATTTTCTATTAATGAAGACTCAATAACTACTGAATCCACATCGCATTGTACACTTTCATCAGTAACTTGCGGCTTACACAAAACAGATGTACTCTTATTTTCAGGCTTACACATAATTCCTTTACTACGAACATGCGGCTTCGCAAGCTTTTGCTGCACTTGAACTCCAAAGTCTCGTGACACTGGTTAAAAATTGTGAACTGATAAAGATATCAAATCATCGGGCTTCCAATCAGTAGTTTCATTGCAATCATAGCGTTCCGGAAGTTTCTGCTGTGGCTCTCTTTCAACATGTAAATAATCTTCTACAAAATCCTTAATTTCATTGGAATCGTCGGGTTTAAGGAGATTCTGATGTGCCTCCATTCCAACAGGAGAAGAATCTTGTACAGAAGGTTTGGTAGATTGAGATGGTAAATTATTCTGTAAAACATATAACAGTTTAATTATACTTTCACTAAATTGGGCCTCGCATTGACCTTAATAGACGAAAATTCGATTTAGTTGCATTTCTATTACAAAAAATAATCGTCTATATCATGAAGGAAGAGTACAAAAGAATATTGTATAAAATTTTAAAAAAGTTGAAAAATTTGTAAAATCAGAGGCCAAGAAAATGTAACTCTTCACCTATAATTTAAATGACAGATTTGTAAACTTACGTAATCTGTTAAATTTGCAAAAGTTGGTTTCTTTCTGGAATCCTGTATTCTCCTTCTTTTTTCTGGTGTTTGTCCTTGCTCATTTAAATTTGGATTTTGATTTTTAGAATTAGCCAATATTTCAGAAATATATCTTTTTCTGGTTAATTTTTCTAATGCAGGACGATGAGATTGAATCCAAGTTTTTACCCGATTAGGCTGGCAGTCAAATTTTGTAGGCTTTATACCATTTTTCAGTTTCATAGGAGCTCCCATTAAACGAAATCTGACATAATTGTCCATATCCTCCTTCAACTGCAACGAATACAATGTAATAATAAAATAGTGTTGTAATTATAAAATCTTAGAAGGTTTACAATAAATTACTTTAATGTGACGTCACAATTGATTTTAATTGAATTGTCATAAAAATTACTTTTTATTAAAAATTCCATTTTAACGTAATGTAAACTTTTTTCTTTATTTTTACGTTATGTTGATAACACTTATGTACGTTCCATGCAATAACATTTGAAACTTTTCTTTGTTCCTGTATGTCATAAAATATGATTTAAAACTCTTGCAATCAATTCTACTTACATTAAAATGATCTTCACAGCAGTGAAATCTTGATTTTATCGATGGAATATCCTCTCGTTTTGCAATTTTGAACCATTCTCTCCTAACATTTTCGTCTTGTGGCACAGAAAAAAACATTTTTCTCGGTGTTTTAATTGTTGTACTAACACATAGTGGCACAAAACACGTTTTATATTTCACATTTTTCTCCATTTTACACCAATTTCCGATAAAGAAAACCTTGGTTTTACGAGTTTTTGCATGAGAAATTCGAACAACAGCAATATTTTCACTCATGTGACGTCACATTCCCTTCGGTAGAACTCGGGTCTTTCCGGACAGTTATCGGTATTTTTAAATCATGCACGAAATTACTATTTGTTTTTATTTAACTATGTGCTTCTTTTTCATTAAAAAATTATAAGAACAACATTTTTTTATATAAATCGTACCCGATCTATCCATTTACATGAAACAATTTTTTAATGATAACTCCCTATTACAATTGAAGAAAATCGTAACTTATGTTATACAGTAAGTTAAAAAAACAGATTCATCAATACTTATAAAAGGCAATGTGTGTAAAATGATTAATATACCTTCCAGAAAACAATCAGTTTATGATATATATAAGTTATTTGACCTCTTGTTTTAGGATCACGACCTCTTGTAGATGGTAATAACTGCCGCAGGAGTGTTAAAATTGCCCTCGTTTCATCATCCCAGTCTAAAATACGAAGACAATTAAAATCCATCATTTAATTTAAATACTATAATTTCTGACATTTATTGATTCAATCTATCTACGTATGAAGTTTGACAATAGACATTACTGATTTATTTTAGTTTAATTTGCATAGACAGATTTTTGTGAGGCATTTACCAAATTTATTATTTAATTTATTGTTATTTATTTATTATTTATCTTAAAAATTGGAAATCTTTTTAAATTATGAGTAAAAAAATTCTATGGTGATTTTTTGTGTGTATATTTCAAAGTGACTGATTATATTACTTGATAAGTTAGGAAACAAATTCTTTAATTTCAAAATTACCGTTTAATGTGTTTATTTCGTTGCCTGAACTACAAAAATTATACAAAATATTAAATATACATCTTATTTTTTAATTTAAGCCAAGGGAACTTAAAATATAACAAGGAGTTTTTGGGTCGCTGATTACGAATCCGTCATCAGATTTCAGAAATTTAAAATTGCGGATCCAAAATGTCGGACAAAAATTGAAAATTTTTTCGGATTTTCATGTCTATTATTTCTAAGGGGTTTTTGGGGTCGCTGATTACGAATCCGTCATCAGATTTTGAAAATTCAAAATGGCAGATCCAATATGGCGGACGAAAATTAAATTTTTTTTCGGATTTTTATGTCTATTATTTTTAAGGGGTTTTTGGGGTCGCTAATTACGAATCCGTTATCAGATTTCAGAAATTAAAAATGGCGGATCCAAAATGGTGGACAAAAATTGAAAATTTTTTCCGATTTTCATGTCTATTATTTCTAACGGGTTTTTGGGGTTGCTGATTACGAATCCGTCATTAGATCTCAGAAATTCAAAATGTCCGATCCAATATGGCGGAAAAAATTAAAATTTTTTTCGGATTTTCATGTCTATTATTTCTAAGGGGTTTTTGGGGTCGCTGATTGCGAATCCGTTATCAGATTTTAGAAATTCAAAATAGCGGATCCAATATGGCGGACGTAAATTAAATTTTTTTTTGGATTTTCATGACAATTGTTTCTAAGGGGATTTTGGGGTTGTTGATTACGAATTTATCATCAGCTTTTAGATATTTAAAATGGCGGATCCAGTATGGCGGAAAAAATGAAAATTGATTTCAGATTTCCATAACAATCATTTCTAAAAGGTTTTTGGGATTACATATTACAAATCTGTAATAAAATTTAAGATATTCAAAATGGCTGATGACTAATTTTTGTGTTTTTCTCATAATTTTTTACTTTTAGCGTTATCCGAAACTAACGACGTGGACGTGGTAAACTCCTAGCTCCTCTTTTGTTTTTTTTTTGTTGTTTTTTTTTTTTGCTTTTTTCATTTTTAATTTTTTTTGTGATTTTAGTTTTAAAGTTTTAGTCTTTGGTTGATTTGTTGAGTACATCTTCACTTGTGGTAAAGTGTAAAGCAATTCCTTGTGGGTAATAAGCACAGTGGGATATTGCATATTGTACAAATCCATGATGTTCGTCGTTGGTCATTTCTTGTGCTGCAATGTGCACAACGCTTTGAAGCAGCAGTATACTCGGGTAAGTAAGCTTATTCACATCGCCTTTTTTCAATTGATACTTTTGGTTCTAGATAAAATTGATTTACATTTTTATCTGCAACAGTCCACTTTAGTATTGTGAAATGGAAGAAGAAATAGAGTTGGCTGAAATTCCAAGTGATAGTGAGCCCATTGCTAATCTTTGTGACTCTGATCTGGATGATGATGATGAAGTTGTTGATTGTACTATAAGCAAAAAGAGTATGGTGTCAGCTCAAAAAGATGTTGTTGATGATTTCTGTTCTGATACTTCTGATGAGGATGATGCCCCCGATATTCAGGTTTCACAAGGTACTAAAATATGGGGAAAATCCTCTAAATCGAGAAGGGATGCTCCGTTTACCAGTGATTTTGGTCCTAACATTCCTTGTAATGTTAAATCTCCGTTAGATATATTTCTCTTTTTGTTTCCAGATGATCTGATAGACACTATACTCCGCGAAACTAATGTTTACTTAGAACAAAAAAAATATAAACAGGCATCTGCAACGAAGGAGGAATTGATTATATTTTTAGGAATCAATATTCTCATAGGTGTAAAACAATCTCCTTCCTATCGTGATTATTGGTCTGCTAATCCTCAGTTGAACGATTCGTACATCAGCTCCTTGATGTCTGTCAATCGTTTTGCTTTTTTTCTAGGTAGTTTACATCTGGTAGACAATAGTAAAGAGCCAAAAAAAGGGGAAGCGAATTATGACAAATTGTACAAAGTACGACTCTTGCTGGATAAACTAAACGAAAGTTTTAAAAATTTTTGGAAACCCTGCCAATATCAAAGTGTTGATAAGTCGATGATCAAATTCAAAGGTCGCAGTAGCATGAAACAATATATGCCTGCAAAACCTGTAAAACGTGGATATAAGTGTTGGGTTCGTGCCGATAAAACCGGCTATACTTGTGAATTTCAGGTATACACTAGTAAAACCGAAAGTACTGAAAAGCAATTGGGAGCAAGAGTTGTAAAGGATCTTACCCGAGAGCTAGTAGAAAATAATCACATAGAAAATAATAGTCTATTTTGATAATTTTTTACAGGTGTAGAATTGATGATATCACTAAAAAGTGATAAAATCTTTGCTTGTGGTACTGTACGCTAGAACAGTGCAAGACTGCGTAAAAAGCGATATACCAGATAAAAAAATGCAACATGGGCAGAGTGATTTCCGGACATCCAACACTGGTATTCGCTGGATCAAATGGATGGACAAAAAAGCTGTCTACTTTTTGTCAAATTATCATGATCCTAGTAAAGTCGAAACTGTAAATCGAAAGCAAAAATATGGCTCTTTGAAAACCATCAATCGTCCCATCATGGTCTCCGATTATACTAAGCATATGCGTTATGTTGATAAAGCTGACCAACTATTGTCAACATACAAAATTGATAGGATCTCTAAGAAATGGTATTCTTGAACATTTTATCATTTCTTAGATGTTACTGTGGTCAATGCTTTGATTTTGTACAAAAAGAAAGGTTTGAATCCAATTTTGTCTTCCAAGGAATTCAGATTACGTTTGGTAGACCAACTAGTTGGACATAAATTACAAACTACAAGAGGCCGAAAGCGACAAGCTGCTGAAGTTTTCAGTTACAAACCAAAAGTATCAATTGAAAAAAGGCGATGTGAATCAGCTAACTTACCCGAGTATACTGCTGCTTCAAAGCGTTGTGCACATTGCAGCACAAGAAATGACCAACGACGAACATCATGGATTTGTACAATATGCAATGTCCCACTGTGCTTATTACCCACAAGGAATTGCTTTACACTTTACCACAAGTGAAGATGTACTCAACAAATCAACCAAAGACTAAGACTTTAAAACTAAAATCACAAAAAAAATTAAAAATGAAAAAAGCAAAAAAAAAAAAACAACAAAAAAAAACAAAAGAGGAGCTAGAAGTTTACCACGTCCACGTCGTTAGTTTCGGATAACGCTAAAAGTAAAAAATTATGAGAAAAACACAAAAATTAGTCATCAGCCATTTTGAATATCTTAAATTTTATTACAGATTTGTAATATGTAATCCCAAAAACCTTTTACAAATGATTGTTATGGAAATTTGAAATCAATTTTCATTTTTTCCGCCATACTGGATCCGCCATTTTAAATATCTAAAAGCTGATGATAAATTCGTAATCAACAACCCCAAAATCCCCTTAGAAACAATTGTCATGAAAATCCAAAAAAAATTTTAATTTACGTCCGCCATATTGGATCCGCTATTTTGAATTTCTAAAATCTGATAACGGATTCGCAATCAGCGACCCCAAAAACCCCTTAGAAATAATAGACATGAAAATCCGAAAAAATTTTTAATTTTTGTCCACCATTTTGGATCCGCCATTTTTAATTTCTGAAATCTGATAACGGATTCGTAATTAGCGACCCCAAAAACCCCTTAAAAATAATAGACATAAAAATCCGAAAAAAAAATTAATTTTCGTCCGCCATATTGGATCTGCCATTTTGAATTTTCAAAAGAAAAAGAAAATTAAAAATGAAAAAAAGCAAAAAACAAAAACAAGCAAAAAACAAAAAAAAAACAAAAAAGGAGCTAGAAGTTTACCACGTCCACGTCGTTAGTTCCGGATAACGCTAAGAGTAAAAAATTATGAAAAAAACACAAAAATTAGTCATCAGCCATTTTGAATATCTTAAATTTTATTATAGATTTGCAATATGGAAATCCCAAAAAACTTTTAGAAATGATTGTTATGGAAACCCGAAATCAATTTTCATTTTTTTCCGCCATATTGGATACGCCATTTTGTATTTTGAAAATCTGATTGCAAATTCGTAATTAGCGTTCCCAAAAACCCCTAGATCCCAAGTTTTATGCAAATCAACAAATTTTTAAAAAATATCGTCCGACATATTAGATCCGCCATGTAAATCAACCAATTTTTAAAAATATCGTCCGCCATATTGGATCCGCCATTTTGAATTTTTAAAATTTGATTGCAAATTCGTAATCAGCGACCCCAAAAACCTCTAGATACCAAGTTTCATGCAAATCAACCAATTTTTAAAAAATATCGTCCGCCATATTGGGTCCGCCATTTTGAATTTTTAAAATCTGATTGAAAATTCGTAATCAGCGACCCCAAAAATGTTTAAAATAAAAGTTTTGTTACATTCTTCCTCATAGTTAGATCAAAAATGAATTTTTTTAAAAAAAAAACCTATTTTTAAATTGTTTATTTATAATTGTTTATAATTTTTACGTTATATATTTATTAAAATTTTTTTTACATTCCACAATGTATAACATAGCATAGAAGAAATATTTCAGTGTTATTGTATTAAAACATTGATTCTGGAAAGAAAAGTTTAAAATTAAAAAGGTGGTAGGTATACCTACCACTATGCCGCAAAGGGTTAATGTGTCCCATCTTAAAACTATGTCCGTCCTATGAGGCACTCCAAGTGTACGCGCAAATGAAGCCAATACATCACTCGCAAACGTAACTCGAACAGGCATGTGGTCAGAAAGTCCCAAAGCGTTAACCCGAAAATCACTCACAAATTCCAAGCCATCCAGATTAGTCCATACCTGATCAATCACGCTTGCTCCTTGATGTCCCACAAAAGTAAAAGATCGATGAGCGTCCGAAGACGATCGACCGTTCAACACAAAGAGACCAAGATTTTCGAATGTCTCGATAAGGAGACAACCCTTTTTATCAAGAACGTCATCCATTGAATTTCTACTTTCTTTGAAACTATGAGAGTCTAACATTTCCACATCTAAATGGTTTAACAAACCAATTCTTGCATTAACATCTCCCCCCAAAATAAATGGACAACCACTAGAGGAAAATATATCGGATAATGACGTAGAAAGAGATTCAAATCTCTCCGCATAAGATGAGTCGCGCAAATATACACTGACAATAATAAGTTTCGTTCCCTCCATCGAGCAGCTGAGAGTTATCCAGCTTTCGTTACATTCAATTGTTTTGACGTCTTTTACAATACTCGAATTATAAATAATCAACAATCCTCCGCTTGCTCTGCCCCTTGCCTCTTCCTTCACTGCTGGACTGAATATCATTTTGTATTGATCATTGAAGAACCCTGGTAAATAAGCCGGCTGTTGTATAAGCCAGGTCTCGCTCAAACAAATTATGGCGTCATTTTTAAAATAAAAGTTAAAATCCTCACTATCCAAATTAATAAGATTGTTTATACCATGCACATTCCAAAACGTCACACCAATATTGCCACTAATCGAATTGATTAAAGTACGTATCTGGCGAGATAAGGGCGAAGAGTCAGAATCTCGCGTAACAGGAATATTACCACTTCTACACAAATTGGGAACAATGCACAAATAGTTAAAATATTATAACATGTTTCTGTTGACGATGAGTCATCATACATGCATATTATGGAATATAAAATACCCTGCAGATAATTTTTTTGCAAACATAAAAAATGGCAGATACTTGTGCTAGACCACGTTTTGACAGTTTAAAAATAAGTCGAGAGTGTAACTTAACCTCAAAGTTTAGTTTAATTTATTTTAAAATAAAAAAATAAATTATCAGTGAAATTCAAAGTCAAAGGTAATTGTGAGGTTCGTCACACTCTCCTCTTACTGGAAGAGTGAAGCAATAAACATAAAAAAAAAATGAAATGGATGAAAATGAGTTTTACATTTTATAGTGTTACTATTATTTTCGTTGATCTCCCTCGTTGCTTCTCGTCAATTGGCACAAAGTTAAAATTAGACATTAATAACGGTGATTCTGGAGTTTCCGTTATTACATTTTCCGGTTCAGCTTTACTGTCTGATACAGGTGTTGGTGGTAACACAGAAACAACTAGATCTGGTGCCTTTTGTGATACCGTTTCCGGAACTGGATTTTCACTTAAATTTTTCTTTTCCTCCGGATTTTTCTGGTCGGCTACTGGTCCGAGGTTGGTCAGTGGAAGATGTACTTTCTCTATTGAAGTGATTTTTAACTTTTTAGAGATATTAAATATCTCTGCAGCTACCTTCCTCTTTTCTTGTGCTTGAGGCGAGAGAAAGTTATTATTTTTGTCCGGTGTAGCTGCTTTTACCGTCACTGGAACACTGGGGATTTTCCTTGTCCTGGGCTTCCTGGGTTTTATTGATTGCCTCAATTTCCTCTTTACCTCCGGATTCTCAATGGTTTCTTCAAATTTGATCTTCTTCGTTACCACCCTCTTTTCTGACGCCATTTTTGTCAGAAGTGACGGGTTAGGTAATGCCACATGTAAGTAATCCGGAGGCATTTTCCTCTCGGAAGGTGGTTTTTTGGACACTTGAAAAATAGGCAATTTTCCTTGGAAAGATTGCACCTTCGTTCGAGAATAAATTCTCGCTATTTCAAGCGAAGTGTCGATTTCCACTGAAATTGGTAATGGCTCCTCCTGGGTCATCTCGACATCCTGACTTTCAGACGCTGGAATAGAATTTTGCTCCTGCAGGTAAACAAACTCGTTATCCTCCATGTCCGTTTGTAGATTCAGGATAGCCGCTACCACTCTGTCTAGCTCTTCCTGGTCAACTTCCATTTCAGACACAAGTTTAACTTCAAATTTTAATTTTCGATTTTCAATTTAAGGAGTTACACTCACTGAAATTTCAAAACGACTAGAAAGATTTTCTTAAATCTTTTCTATTTATTAATTCTGGAAACAATAACAACCAATCGGTAAGCAAACTTCACCCCCCAGTTCATTGACCTCTGAAAGGGTGCTCACATTGAAAGATTTCAAATCCCTTGTGAGTATCTGTGTGTCTTGCTTATTATAATATTATTGGTGAACATTTTCCAAATTCAAATTTATTAAGATTTAGCGCCATTCGAAAATTTTGAAGGCGATTCTGGCAAGTAGTAGAGTTTGCGCATGGCCATCTAGTCACGTATGGTCGATTCGCGGTACGCAAAACGAAATTAATCATCAGGTAGGACAATAAATTAATTAATTAATTTTTACGTTAATTACGCGCTTCAGTCCGGTAAAAAAAAAACAATTTAATCTGTACGCGTAATTTCAGGTGCGCGGTGTATTTATTTGGACAACAGTTAAACAACGCGGTTGTTCACCTAGCAATGTCTATCCTCCAATGACGTTTCACTGGGAAAAGCCCATGTGACAATCTACGTCAATGATCCGGCGCGGGAGATTTTAAAATTGTTTCGAACACCTTCCTACGTAATAAGTGTTCTAGCAATTTTCTCGAATTTCTTGAACATTCGTGATGGACCACGACGATGATCAAGAATTCGTCTCGTAGTAACTTTACTCCAGTCAGGATTCCTTAGTCTACGAAGTAGAGGTCCAGAATTTTATCGTGTCTGAGACTCCACGGTGACAAATCTCAGGACGATCCTGGCTAGAGGAAAGCAAAAGTTTTCCTTTGATTTTTCATTGGAGGACCAATGCTAAAATCTCCGGAACGGTTTCCAGATACCATTTCTTGAAGGACCAAGACTATGATATCTGGAGGAGTCAGAGAGACTTTTCCGAGATGTTCCTCGGTTTGCCCCTTGGGGCCGACTCCCCGATCTACAGCCGTGCAGGTCGATATATAGACGCGGCTCTGGTAAGGAGCTGCTCGATCATATTACTTTGCGCCATCTGCGCTGTGTCTGGCGTTCCGCGCCATCTTCCGGCGATGCGCGTGTCAGGATGCGCGATTGTCTGGCAGATACTTCTGCTAGACCACGTTTTGCCAGTTTAAAAATAAGTCGAGAGTGTAACTTAACCTCAAAGTTAAGTTTAATTTATTTTAAAATAAAAAAATTAATTATCAGTGAAATTCAAAGTCAAGTGTTGTTGTAAGATTCGTCACAACGGTTATAAAAACCTTCTTTAAATAGACTCAAAATTTGTTTGCTTTGTTATGGCAAAACGAAGAAGATATTTCCCATAAAAAATAAGTTGAAAGACGAAGTTGAGAAAGTATTTAGCTCAGAGTCGAATAGCCCCGGACACTTACGCTTTCTGAATCATAAATTATAAAATAATTATCTTAATTTTAGTGCTTGTGGTTTTTTATAGTTAGAGTATCATTACCAAAATGATATGATATTATGAAAGAAATGTGTCGGGTATCTCCGGCCACGAAGAAAATGGTTAAATAATAATATTCTGAAATACATTCCAAGAGCTGAATGGCCGAGAGGTATAAGGCGTATTCGCGCCATGTCAAACCTTGAGTGTTCGAACCCCGACTGAGCCCAAAGTTTTTTAAATAATTTATTTAATGTAAAATAAATTTGTAATATTACCTCAGTAATATTTCTTCCACGTTCAATTGTTCCTCATGATTATACCAAACTACTTAACCAATCATGATACTAAAAAAACATTTCTTATTAGTTAAAAAAACAATTTAATAGTCGGACATATTTTAAAAACCTTTAAAAATAATATAAAAATAATTTTTTGCACTCTCACCTACCCTATGAGGAATTCGGGCACTACTTAGAGTATTTCTAATGAATTACATTTTCTGTGTTTTATTTTAAAATAGAAATGTTTTGTATGCTTGATTATAAACCTTTTAAATTGTAAATGAAATGAACCCAAGATAAAGACGTTTTATCAGAAGCTGTCAACAAAAATGCACTCACCTGATTTACATATTGACGGTTTTTGCTCTTAAAATACAAGCTTCAGCAAAAAGAGTTATAGGTGCCACTTGTGCCATTGTATTATTTCTAAGAAATCGGCATTTTCGTCTTGTCTTTTTCGATCAAAAACGTTAACATCGAAATCAGGTGAGAGCATTTTTGTTTGAGTTTGTGTTCGAAATTATGTATTGTGTGCTTTTAGTGTGAATTATATGAGTTCGCTATCTCTTTAGTCGCTATTGCCTTCCTTTTCTTCCTTTGGGTAGATCGAGTAGCTTGAAGGGGGGGCTAGGAGATCAGTATCGAAATGTACCCGACAGGTGATAGCTATTTTAATATATAGTGCGAATTTAAACTTATAATTATCTAATCAATTGTAATTCTGATCAGTTTTGACTTGTTGTTTAATGAATATAGATCTATAATAAATGTTACACGTTTTTGTATACTGAAATGATTGACTTTTAATTTAACTTTATGAACTCTAAAACACAAGTTTTTTCTAACTTAAATGTTCTAAACCACGATGATCATGAAATAATTTAAATAACTCTGACGCACACCTCTCCCAAATCTTGAAAAAAAAGTTTCTGCAGTATCTACTGAGTTGATTTCAACTGAAAAAAAAGCACGAAAACTTTTTATATAATCCTCAAAATTTGGCTTCAAATCTTCAGAGAAACTCGAATCCACAACCAATTTTAATTTTCATAATCTTTCTACGTACTTTAGGCATCCCAAATTACATTTTGATCGCAAAATGTCAACATTTTTTAGTAATTTTTAGCAGCTATTCTCAACAAAAGCTGGAGTTCCCCCTATAAGTAGCTTGTCTTGACACCCCACAGGATTTGACTTATTCTAAATCATCGGTTTCAAACTCTTTCATCATTGTGTAAAATATTATATTTACTGTTCCAAGTAGCAAGTGCAACTTAGGAGGAGGTATGATGTTTATGATTTTCGCAATTTTATTAAAAGCGTATGGAAAAACAGGATAATTGACACAATTTTCATAGTTCTTGGCAAACTTTTTAACAAAACAATTTTGTTTAAAATTTTCGAAATTTTGAGAGATATTTGCTATGATACGATCACTACCTTTTTGTTCTAATTGCATTTTAAAAATCATCTACCAAGAACTATAAAAAATGTGTCATTTGCTACTTGGAACAGTAAATTTAATATTTGACACAATGATGGAGTTTGAAACCGATGCTTTAGATTGGACCAAATCCTGTGGATGTCAAGACAAGCTACTTATGGGGGAATTCCAGCTTTTGTTAGCAATAGCTGCTCAAAATTACTAAAAAATGTTGACATTTTGCGAACAAAATGTAATTTGGGATGCCTAAAGTACGTAAAAAGTGCATGAAAATTAAAATTGGTCGTGGATTCAATAAGACATGGATAAAATACAAAATTGAACATCAAGCTGAGACGTATTCCACATCCTTTTTCAACGCTGTTTGTGAATATAATAGTTTACATGTGTAATAAAAATCTTAAAATGCTTCAATTAATCTTCATGTAAGAATTATAATACAAGAAATTATGTTGTAGAATAAATTTATTTACTTTGGAAATATTGCGCACAATTTTTTCGTTTTTAAAATATTTTAATAGCTTTTATAACAATTTTTTTTATCAATTTTATCTACAGCCTCTGGGAGTAATGAGAGTTCGTTATTCCTTTAAACGATTTTGTGCATTTTAATGGAAACCTTTAGATGGACTTTGGTTTCCCTAAACCTCATGTTCCCTTCTTCGGTCGTTGGCGTGGGTGTTACTCTTGGAACCTGAATGTTCTTTGAGGGTTCTTCTTCTTTCTTCTGAAGGTCAGTGATCTTGAAATAATTAAAATGGCTTTGACACACACCTCTTCCAAATCTTGAAAGAAACGTTTCTGCAGTATCTACTGAGTTGATATCAACTGAAATTAAAATCGAGTATTGGGCCGATTTTTTTAAAATGTATTTTTTTTATTAAAAAAAATGATTGCGAAATTTTTTGGCGATAAATAAAAAATTATTTCTTTTGTCGTCAAATTTGCTCAAAATAGAATGTTAGCAAATTTATTCAGTTAGAAGTTTTCAATAGAAGCTGCTTTTTGCATTAATTTGTCAAAAAATAGTCATAAAAGCTTTTAAAATAGTTTAAAAACAATAAATTGTGCCCAATATTTCTAAAGTAAATGAATTTATACTATAACTTAATTTCTTGTATTGAAGTCAGCATTAAGAAATTATACTGATTGTTTAGAATAATATCTCAAGCTTCGTTGTGTTTCAGCACAAAATTTCGCAGCGTGTTCGAAGAGAATGTGAGTTTTAAGAATTATTCTTAATTCGGCAGCTAAGAAGCTTGTAAGCTAAGTAAGAAATTGTATATAATCCTCATTTGGATTCAAATCTTCAGAGAATTTGGCCCATTCTAAAGCATCGGTTTTAAAGTATTTTGTCATTGTGTCAAATATTAAATTTACTGTTCCAAGTAGCAAGTGTAACTCAGGAGGAGGTATGATGTTTATGATTTCCTTACTTTAATTAAAAACAGGATAATTGACACAATTTTTATAGTTCTTGGCTTTTAATCAAAGAACGAAAATCATAAACATCATATTTCCTCCTGAGTTACACATGCTATTTGGGGCGGTAAATTTAATATTTGACACAATGATGGAGTTTGAAACCATTGCTTTAGATTGGGCCAAATCCTGTAGGGTGTCAAGACAAGCTACTTATGGGGGAACTCCAGCTTTTGTTGGCAATAGCTGCTCAAAATTAATGAAGAATGTTGACATTTTGCGAACAAAATGTAATTAAGGATGCTTAAAGTACGTAAAAAGTTTATCAAAATTAAAATTGGTCATGGATTCGAGTTTCTTTGAAGATTTGAAGCCACATTTTGAGGATTATATACAAAGTTTTGTGCTTCTTACTTAGCTGCTGAATTAAGAATAATTCCTAAAACTCACATTCTCGTCTAACACGCTGCGGAATTTTGTACTGAGACACAAGGAGGCTTGAGATATTATTCTGAACAATCAGCAGAATCTCTTCATGCTGACTTTAATAATACATGGATTAAATACAAAGTTGAACATCAAGTTGAGACTAATTCCACACCCCTTTTCAACGCTGTTTCTGAATATAATAGTTTACATGTGTAATAAAAATCTTCAAATGCTTCAATTAATCTTCATGTAAAAATTATAATACAAGAAATTATGTTGTAGAATAAATTTATTTACTTTTGAAATATTGCGCACAATTTTTTCGTTTTTAAAATATTTTAATAGCTTTATGATCATTTTTTGATCAATTAAAGAAAAGAGTAAATTCTATTGGAAATTTCTAACTGATTAAATTTGCTAACATTCTATTTTCAACAAATTTAACGACAAAAGAAATAATTTTTTATTTTTCGCCGAAAAATTTCCCAATCTTTTCTTAATTAAAAAAAAATACAGTTTTAAAAAAGTCGGCCCAATACGCGATTTTAATTCCAATTGATTTCAACTCAGTAGATACTGCAGAAACGTTTTTTTTTAAATTTGGAAGATGTGTGTGTCAAAGCCATTTAAATTATTTCAAGAGCACCGTGAAACATTAGTGGTTCTTCCAGCCGGATATATGCAATTATATACTTTTTGCATATGAAGGAATAAGTGTGATGTTTCGGTGAAGTGAAATGGTTCATTTTTACAAATCCTTGGATTATAAAAATTCCTTGACATTTGAAAAATGTCGGTTATAAGTTGGCGTCTATTTTGTAGCATGGCTATAGAACGAAGTAGTGTATTACATGGATGTGAAGTGACTCTGTCTCACTCGCCTGACTCAGTGTCTTCTTCTTGACACTTACACTATGGTAAGAGTTAGATGACATCACCTGTCGCTTCTTAAAAGTGAACAAGACTAGAAAATTTCGATATTATATTTTAAAACTTGAGAACAGTATATTTCTATTAATATTAATTGTTTGAATTAATTTAACTACAATTTAGTAAAATTAAACAATTATGGAAAAAAAGGAATTCTTTGATTATTATCAAACTGAGCTTCATAGACTAATATTTAATTTTATCACTAATTTTAAAAAAATGGGAAAAGATAAAATTAATATTAATATATTGAGAGCTCGAATAGAAAATTTAGAGAGTTATTGGAACAAATTTAAAGCGAATTACTGTCAGTGAAGTCGGAACAGCCGGAACATGAATATTTTAAGGATAATATGTACGATTCAGTGGAGGATAAGTACATCGAAACTAAAGCTCACCTTTGGGATTATTTGGACTATTTTACTAAATTAAAAGGTGACGGTAATAAAAGTCAAATTTCAAATGAATCAATTGTTATGGAACAAAAGCCTGCTAGGAATTTTCCTCAATTAGAAATACCGAAATTCTCGGGTGTTATAACTGAGTGGCCGAGTTTTAGGGATTTGTTTAAGTCAATGATTTATCCGATAGTAAAATGCCATCAGTACAGGAATTTCATTATTTGAAGGTTAGTTTGTCAAATGAGACGGCCCAATTGCTTGCCAATATTTCTATCACTGATGACAATTTTGATCGTGCTTAGAAAATTTTAATTGATCGGTATGATAATGAGAGACTTTTAGTAAATAATTATTTAAACCGGTTGCTTAGTTTAAATCAGTTTCCAAAGAAAGTGCTGTGAATTTATGAGTTTTATTAAATGATACCGTCGAAAAAGTTGGTGCTTTAAATGTGTTGAAGCGACCTACTGAATCTTGGGATGATTTACTGGTTTTTATAACCATGCAACGCTTGGATCCTACCACGAGGAAATCCTGGGAGGATCATCTGGGTTCTTGGACTACATTTCCTACTTTTTACAAACTAGGAAAATTTCTAACCTCCAAGTTGATTACTCTTGAAACTTTACAGACCACGGATGTTTTAGCAACTAAATACAATATTACCAAAACAACAACCGGAGATTTTAAAGCTCAAAGGGGGAATCCTTTGATAAAGGTTCATAATGCTTCGACTAAGGATAATCTCTGTTATTCTGTGTGACAGCAAACATCCTATTCTGTTTTGTCCGATCTTCCGCGCCAAGGTACTCGAAGAAAGAAAAGAACTTGTAAGACAATTCTATTTATGTTTTAATTGTCTTAATAAGCATCATATCGAGGTCTATAACTCATCCAAAAGGTGTCAAAAATGTAAACGTCCACATCATACGATGTTACATCTTCAGTTCAATCCTTCTTTACAGAAAACTGAAGAAACTGGTTTGGTCCCTACTTCATCTCCAATCCCCTCTAATTTGAATCCTTCTGCCAATGTGTTTCCTAATCCTGCTCCTTCTGCTCATGTTAACTCTAATAATGTTGGTAAATTTTCAGAAAACAGATGACTAGATGAGCAGGTGCTTTTGGCCACAGCAATGGTGAACGTCGAATCGTTTGATGGGTCAAAACACCTTGTAAAGCCTTACTTGATCAAGGAGCACAGATGTCGTTTATTTCTGAACCGTTGGCTCTCCACTTAATACAATCCTTACGTCAGTTTTATGGTTCAGGCGATTGTATTAAATAAACTTACTTGATGTGTGCCTGTACATGATATATCTCTAACAAAATGTTCTCATTTAAAAGGTTTAAATTTATCTGATCCAATTGTATTAGGAGCGGAGGATTATTCTAACATAATGCAGGATGGATTGGTTAAAGGTTCAATATGATATCCTATAGCACAAAAAACATCCTTGGGTTGGATTATTACGGGTGCTGTTTTAAGAGATTTTGCTACAAATAGAGTTTCATTGGTAAGTCTGTAATGTAATTTAGATGAGAATTTATATGAACTTTTACGTCGTTATGTAATGATTGAGGATATACCTTTAAAAAACTATAAATTTACTTTAGAGGATAACAAATGTGATACATTTTTTAATGAAACATACGACAGTGGCGGATCCAGACAATGTTTTTGGAGGGGGTATTGCATGAGAGAGAAAGAGATAGCACTATAGTGCTATCTCTCTCACTCTCATTGTTAAATATGAGGCTTTTGGGGGGATCCCACTCTCTGGATCCGCCAATGACATACGAACGGAATCGAGACGGTAGTTGTTCGTCTTCCTTTTAACGAATCTACACCTGAGTTGGGAGATTCTCGTATTATTGCGTACAAAATGCTTCTAAATCTTGAAAAACGTTTTGAGAAAAATTTATCTTTCAGAGATGCTTATGTGAAATGTATTTAGGAATATATAAGTTTACGTGAAATGACTGAAATTACCAATTTAAAGGAATTGAACTCGAGTGTTGGGTATTTTTTGCCACATCACGGTGTTGTAAAGGAATCGAGTTATAGCACAAACTTAGAGTTCTAAAAATACTCTTTTTTGGATTCAGAGTCATCCAAGTAGGTTGAATACTTTTATTTCCAATCGAGTTTCGGAAATACAGAGCTCTTTTCCTAAAGCAAGATGGAGTCATGTGTCTGGTGTGGACATTCCTGCGGATTGTGCCTCAACAGGAATATCTACGTCCTCTTTAAAGCAACATCATTTGTGGTGGAATGGACCAGACTGGTTATCACAGTCTTGCACTTCCCCAAGCAGCACGTAATATTACATGAATATCACAGTGACATCATATTGTAATATTCGTAATATTACGGGGCGATATTACTGTGATATTGACGTGATATTGAAATGTCCGCCTTAAGGTAATATTACAAGTAATATTACGGTAATATTACAAAGATTTATTTATTTCAATATTTATTTTACATTAAATAAAATATTTTAAAAAAATTCGGCTCACACGGGGTTTGAACACGCAACGTTCGACACGACGTGAATACGCCTTGTACCTCTCGGCCATCTAGCTCTTGGAATATAGTTCAGAAAGTGTTCTTCATATTATACCAAAGAGAATTTAAGGTACTACATGAAGAACACTTTCTGAAATACATTCCAAGATCTAGATGGCCGAGAGGTAAAAGGCGTATTCACGTCGTATCGAACGTTGCGTGTTCGAACCCCGTGTGAGCCGGGTTTTTTTTAAAATATTTTATTTAATGTAAAATAAATATTTAAATAAATAAATATTTGTAATATTACTGTAATATTACTTGTAATATTACCTTGAGGCGGACATTTCAATATCACGTCAATATTACGTCAATATCATTGTAATATCACCCCCTAATATTACCAATATTACAATATGATGTCACTGTGATATTCATGTAATATTACGTGCTGCTTGGGTCTTGGCCTGTGTCCGATGAATTAATAGTTGACAATCCTCATTTGGAAGAATGAATTATAAAGACTATAAGACTATAATGCTTAATCATATTATTTTTCGCAAGAAATCGCTGATTAACGCAAACGAAACAGGGTATCGTCTTCGAGTTGTCTGTTGAATTTATCTCCTTTTTTGGATTCAAATGGATTATTGCGTTTGTGCGGTAGGTTGAAGCATGCTAATTTTGATTTTGATGAAAGGTTTTCCATTGGCTGTAAAAAGGTGCTGAGTCGTTGTGTTACATGCGCTCGTTTTCGCGCAAAGACTTGTTTTCAATTAATGAGTCCTCTGCCTGCCACACGTGTTACTCAACTTTCTCGACCTTTTGCGATAGCTGGTGTGGATTACGCTGGTTCTATTTGGATTAGAACATCTAAAGGTCGTGGCCACAAGGCCTATAAAGGTTAGATAGTGGTTTTTGTTTGTTTTGCCACCAAATCCGTTCGATTAGAAGTTTGTTCTGATTATACTGCCGCAGGTTTCATTGCTGCGTATAAGCGATTTTGTCTGTCATACGTTGCACAGTGATCGCGGCACGAATTTTCTGGGCGCAGATCGCGAACTTCGTGACTTATTTAATAAGTCTTCATCTGTTTTCCAAAAAATTTCTAGATACCTAGCGAATAACGGTACTACGTGGAGATTCAATCCTCCCGCAGCTCCTCATTTTGGAGGTCTATGGGAGTCAGTTGTGCGTTCGGTAAAACACCACCTTCGCCGAGTTATAGGTAGTCTGACACTAACGTTCGAGGAGATGTCTACATTTTTGTCATAAGTTCAGGCTTGTCTTAATTCTCGTCCTTTACAAGCTCTAAACGAGGATCCGAATGATCTAGTTTCCCTCACTCCTAGTCATTTCTTGATAGGATCTCTGCCTTATGCAATCCTAGAACCTTCCTATTCTGAACACAAGTTGGCTCAGTTAAATCATTGGAGACTAATCTCGAAAATGAAGTCTGATTTTTGGTCAAGATGGTCATCGGAGTATCTTCATACTTTGCATACTCGTCCTAAATGTGTAATCCCCTCTTAAGCTTAATGATTTGGTGGTTATTCGGAATGAAAATATTTCCCCTTCTAAGTGGGCTTTAGTTCGGGCTACGGAATTGCCCGCCAGTAAAGATAGTCTTATTAGAACTGCGACCTTAAAAACTGCTTCCGGATCGTTGGTTAGACCCGTCGTTAAATTATGCGTATTACCTATTTACGCTGATTCTTAGTTTTAAATATAACGTCGATTGGGAGCAGCAAGGTGCCATTACAGCTAAGACTTGAAAAACGTGCCATCTCAGATGTCAGATGTTTTGGTTATTTTAAGGTTGACTAAAATATGACAAACAAGCAAAAATTATTAAAACTTACTATTGAAAATCAAAATTAAAGGTTCAAATTTAATT
Source organism: Ganaspis brasiliensis (assembly GCA_037103525.1). Lineage (NCBI taxonomy): Eukaryota > Metazoa > Arthropoda > Insecta > Hymenoptera > Figitidae > Ganaspis > Ganaspis brasiliensis. Next base: position 1,521,960 of record JAZKLR010000486.1, read on the forward strand.
TATACATGATAAAATACTACCATTATTCGATTTTTTATATTTATTAGATTACCTTAAAATAACCAAAACAATTGAGATTCTTTTTCAATATCGCAACTTACACTTCTTTTATAATAGTTGTTTCAAAAACTGACGAAATAAACTGATCCCCAGCCCATTTTATTCACAATTTCGATAGTTTAATCCAAGTATTGTTTAAAATTTCATTTAAAAGTTAAAAATTAGGAATATTTAATTATTTTAAAGTACTTAAAATATGTGTTCGCATACTGAATAATGAATGACAGTGTCCCAATGGGAAACTGCCATTACTGACCAATGGTTTATTAATGGCCCAATATCGGCAGTCAATGATTTTTTACTGGTCAATGACTGGCAACCATTAATGGTCCATTATTGGTTAAATCATAGGATGTCCACGTCTCTGTCAATAATTGGCAAGCCATCATTGGCCCATTATTGGCTGCCATGAATAAGCCAATAATAAAAAAATTTAAATTAATTCTAAAAATAAATTATTAAATATAAAATTGTTTTAAAATAAAATATTTTATTTTATTTACTTTCATTTTTAATAAAAAAATATTTCTCAGTAACGAAGAAAAATTGCAAAACAATTTCCATTTTGCCGTCAATTCCAATATAGGAGAGGCAGGAGGTAGTGAGTCTTCGAAAATATCGAAGATTTATACGAAGAATTAAAAAAAGCTGACTCCTTATATAAAATTAATGCTGCACTTCAGTTGCGAGAAGCATAGCATGGTGTCCCTCCTTACACGGCGTTGAGTAAAACTAAAATCACGCGCGGCTTCTAACCGGATATTTTCGGAAAACAAAAACCGGCTTACAGTCATTTAAATCTTTTAACTGCAAATAAATATGATTTTCACAAAAATAAACTTTTAATAACTGTTAATAATAAATAATAATAATTAGTAAATGTTTTTTATTAGAAACTTTTTATTCTGTAAATATTTATTTCATAATTTAATAGAAAATTCCAAAAGATGTAGAACAAAATTTTCTTCTATTAAGATAAATATCACTGGAGTCACTTGAAAATTTCGGAATATCTAAATGAAAATTAATAAACGATATAGAAAATTAAGCAAAATAAAGCATTTAAAGAGATAAAAATACAACAAAACTTTTTAAATTTATTAATAAGATGTATTTATTTTTCAAAATAAATTAAAATCAGGCTTGGGTCCGTAAATAGTCTACTTCACTATAGAATTTACTTTTATAGTGAATCAGACTATTTACGGACACAAGCCTGATTAAAATTAAATTAATATATGATTAATTAATTCTTAATTAAGTCTTAATAGAACGTTCAATTGAAGGGACCAAAGATTAAATTCTAAAAAGTTATTTTAATGAAATAAATAATATCTTTTTATTAAGTAAACAATTTAATAAGTCAATTAATAATTTATTGATAATATAAAAATTACATGTGAGTGATATGTTTATAGTAATTTAATAAATTATACATTACTAAGCATTAATGAAAAAACCTTTATTAATTTTAATAATTTCATTATTATTTACAGCCTTTGAAGTTATCAAGTTAAATTATCGACTTTATTTTGCAATTTTTTTTTTGAAATTATAAGATATATACTTGTTTTAATATTATTATTTTTTTTTTTGTTAATATAGTAGACAATTCCATTTTTTATTAAATTATTTTTTACTAAAGAAAATACTTTCCTTGAAAAATTTTCAAACTCCAAACAATAATAATTAACTAATTCTAATTAAATTAATTTGATTAAAAATTATTTATTTATTAATTATACTTATATATTATTTGATTATTAATTTATTCAACTACAATATAACTCATATATTGTATAAAATATAGCTTTATTATTTATCAATTATTTGTTTATTTCTTAGATTTAATTATGTTATTAAAGTAACTTTTTTACTTCAATTTTGGTCTTTAAAAATTTCTATCAACAAATAAGTATTGTAATAATTTTATTAGTAATTTTAATTCTAAAACTAAATGCTAAATTCATAAAAATTAATAACAATAATAAATGTAGTACAATTTTTTAAAATAGTTAATATTATGTTTATTTCCCTTTTAAATTTAAATTTAGTGCTATTTTAGTAAAAGAAAGAAAAAATAAAGTAAAATAAAATATACTGTTTATCTTTAAATATATGTATCTATATCTCATAATTTGAAAAAAAAAAATTGAAAAATAAAAACCATAATTTAATTTGATAATTTTAAAAGTTGTAAATAAAAATATTTTAATTAAAAGTAGGAATTTCAACGATTTTTCAAAAAATATTTATTTGTAAATGCTTAGTAATTATTATCTTAATTTATTAAATTAATCAAAATAAATTACTGAGTTACATAATACTCATATTTTAAAAATTATTAATTAATTCATCAATTAACTTGTCTATTGTTTTAAAGATCTTGGTTATTTCATTAAAATAACTTTCTTCAATTGTATATTAGGCCCTTTCAATGTAAACTTTAATTAAAAATTAATTAATTATAATAATTTTTATTACATTTTATCAAAGTAAATGTTTCTATTACATATAAAAAAGGTGGTAAGAATATTTTTAATATATTGCTATAATCTTCTATTATATTAATGCGATACCGAGAAAACTTCGTTCATCGTCGTACACACTTCAAAGTTCACCTACTTTTTCCAATAGGCAACTTACAATAATGTTCATGTTACCATGTTATTATAGTTTGTAAAAATGCGCACTGGCACTTTTCGTGTCAAGCATGTTAAACTCAACATTTTTTTATGCACAACATATTGTTGCACATGCGCAGTAGTGCACTACAGCTGTGTAAACGTGCGCACTACAAAACAAACATTTCACATGCGCAGTTGTTTTGTATTGCTGTTACACATGCGCAATGATGCACAGTGATAGTCACACATGTGCTCTAATTAAATTCAAAAATTACCCATGCGCAGTGCTGTACTTTACCAGATAAGAACATTTTCAGTACATATAGTATACTTTTTTTAATAAGTGCGCAGTAGAAATCCGTTTTATTATTACGCATGCGTAACACTGTAGCATTGTTAGTGCACTTCCGCGAAAGTACTATTAGGTAAAATATCGGTTAAAATTGGTTTTTCCATTATTATTGTAATTAATAACCAATAATACAAAAGAATATTCAAATTCAATATTAATATTGAAATTTAAGAAATTTAATATAAAAAATTATATTATTGAATATAAAAACTAATAAAAACGTTAAAAATGTATTTAATTTTATTCTTTTTTTCTTTAAAATATTTATAAAATGAAACAAATTTTGATCTAAAAGTTTTCAATTTTTGATACTTTAAAAAACCATTCTTTAGAGGTACCGAGGGAGGGGGTTATAATTATTTAACATACTGTCAGAAAATCTTCCATATAATTAGTGTTTAAAAAAGTTTTGTAAAAATTTACTTATTTATTGAGAATAAAGAGTTTGAAAGTTCTCTCAATATTCATCAAATTGTACGTGGTAATCTTCTATTATATTAATGCGATACCGGGAAAAACTTCGTTCATCATCGTACAAACTTCAAAGTTCACCTACTTTTTCCAATACGCAACTTACAATAATGTTCATTTTACCATGTTATTATAGTTTCTAACAATGCGCACTGGCACTATTCGTGTCAAGCATGTTAAACTGAACTTTTTTTTATGCCCGACATATTGTTGCACATACGCAGTAGTGCACTACAGCTGTGTAAACGTGCGCACTACAAAACAAACATTTCACATGCGCAGTTGTTTTGTATTGCTGTTACACATGCGCAATGATGCACAGTGATAGTCACACATGTGCTCTAATTAAATTCAAAAATTACCCATGCGCAGTGCTGTACTTTACCAGATAAGAACATTTTCAGTACATATAGTATACTTTTTTTAATAAGTGCGCAGTAGAAATCCGTTTTATTATTGCGCATGCGTAACACTGTAGCATTGTTAGTGCACTTCCGCGAAAGTACTATTAGGTAAAATATCGGTTAAAATTGGTTTTTCCATTATTATTGTAATTAATAACCAATAATACAAAAGAATATTCAAATTCAATATTAATATTGAAATTTAAGAAATTTAATATAAAAAATTATATTATTGAATATAAAAACTAATAAAAACGTTAAAAATGTATTTAATTTTATTCTTTTTTTCTTTAAAATATTTATAAAATGAAACAAATTTTGATCTAAAAGTTTTCAATTTTTGATACTTTAAAAAACCATTCTTTAGAGGTACCGAGGGAGGGGGTTATAATTATTTAACATACTGTCAGAAAATCTTCCATATAATTAGTGTTTAAAAAAGTTTTGTAAAAATTTACTTATTTATTGAGAATAAAGAGTTTTAAAGTTCTCTCAATATTCATCAAATTGTACGTGGTAATCTTCTATTATATTAATGCGATACCGGGAAAACTTCGTTCATCATCGTACAAACTTCAAAGTTCACCTACTTTTTCCAATACGCAACTTACAATAATGTTCATTTTACCATGTTATTATAGTTTCTAACAATGCGCACTGGCACTATTCGTGTCAAGCATGTTAAACTGAACTTTTTTTTATGCCCGACATATTGTTGCACATACGCAGTAGTGCACTACAGCTGTGTAAACGTGCGCACTACAAAACAAACATTTCACATGCGCAGTTGTTTTGTATTGCTGTTACACATGCGCAATGATGCACAGTAATAGTCACACAGGTGCTCTAATTAAATTTAAAAATTACGCATACTCAGTGTTGTACTTTACCAGATAAGTACATTTTCAGTACATATAGTATACTTTTTTTAATAAGTGCGCAGCAGAAATCCGTTTTATTATTGCGCATGCGTACCACTGTAGCATTGTTAGTGCACATGTCTCAAACTTGTGGACGTAGTGTGTTTACGCAAACTTCATTTATATTTAAAATTAGGAGAATTTTTATTTAATTGTTTCTGAGAAAATTGAAATGGTTCATTGAAAAAACTGGTACATGGATGGCCACTCTCCCTTACTTTACCAGATAAGTACATTTTCAGTACATATAGTATACTTTTTTTAATAAGTGCGCAGTAGAAATCCCAGTGGCGGACTAACACATTTTGCCGCCCTAGGCAGTTATTGAAAATTGCCGCCCTTCTATACATACCTTTACTTTATTTTTTATTTTTTTTATTGTTTTTAGTGTGGCTTATCGAAATCTGCCGTCCCAGAAAATGTGCCGCCCTAGGCAGCTGCCTACATTGCCTATCTAGTTAGTCCGCCACTGAGAAATCCGTTTTATTATTGCGCATGCGTACCACTGTAGCATTGTTAGTGCACTTCCACGAAAGTACTATTAGGTAAAATATTGGTTAAAATTGGTTTTTTCCATTATTATTGTAATTAATAACCAATAATAGAAAAGAATATTCAAATTCAATCTTAATATTGAAATTAGAGAAATTTAATATAAAAAATTATATTATTGAATACAAAAACCAATAAAAACGTTAAAAATGTATTTAATTTTATTAATTTTTTTTTTTTTTCTTTAGATTATTTACAAAATGTAACAAATTTAATAAAATTTTTTCTTTTTTCTTTAAAATATTTATAAAATGAAACAAATTTTGATCTGAAAGTTTTCAATTTTTCATTCTTTAAAAAACCATTTTCTAGGGGTACAGGGGGGGGGTTTATAATTATTTAACATACTGTCAGAAAATCTTCCATATAATTAGTGTTTAAAAAAGTTTTGTAAAAATTTACTTATTTATTGAGAATAAAGAGTTTTAAAGTTATCTCAATATCCATAAAATTGTACGTTGTAATCTTCTATTATATTAATGCGATACCGAGAAAACTTCGTTCATCGTCGTACACACTTTAAAGTTCACCTACTTTTTCCAATAGGCCACTTACAAAAATGTTCATTTTACCATGTTATTACAGTTTGTAACAATACGCACTGGCACTATTCGTGTCTAGCATGTTAAACTGAACGTTTTTTCATGCACAACATATTGTTGCACATTCGCAGTAGTGCACCACAACTGTGTAAACGTGCGCACTACAAAACGAACTTTTTACATGCGCAGTTGTTTTGTATTACTGTTACACATATGCAATGATGCACAGTGATAGTCACACATGTACTCTGACTAAATTTAAAAATTACGCGTGCGCAGTGGTGTGTTTTACCAGATAATTAAATTTTCAGTACATATAGTATACTTTTTTTAATAAGTGCGCAGTAGAAATCCGTTTTATTATTGCGCATGCGTTACACTTTATCATTGTAAGTGCGCTTCCGCAAAGGTACCTTTATTTAACTTTTTTTTTTTTTTTTTAAAGTCCAACGTAAATTAAAATTTCTTTTTTCTCTACTTGTAAAATGTTGTGCGTGCAATTTAGTCTTCAAAATTATATGTTTTAAACATTGGATTAAACTTTTTTGCTAACATGTTATTTATTGTCAGTTCATTTTGACATTGTTAAACAATCATCCCACACAGCACCAGAAATTCCCTGAATTTCCCCTGAATATTGGTCCACATTTCCCGAATATTCGAACCTAATATTCAAGGAAGTTTCGTGGAAGCATCAAAATGTCCGCCATAAATAATATTGGACGCTAAATTTCCCTGAAAATGTATTTCTAATTTTCAGGGAATTTCCGCATCTAATATTGCTAGAATATTCAGGGAAAGTTAAAAAAAATTTCCAAAATTTTTTTGATCTGGTAATTGATAAAAATTGTATGTCATATTTGGCACCCGTAGGATTCTAGAACATTAAAAACTACTGCGCAGCCGTAAGTGTCACAGAAACCAAGTTCGACCATTGCGCATCATGTACAGAATATTTACGAATGCTGTGAATATTGAAGGAATATTAGATGCGGAAATTCCCTGAAAATTATAAATACATTTTCAGGGAAATTTAGCGTCCAATATTCTTTATGGCGGACATTTTGATGCTTCCACGAAACTTCCCTGAATATTAGGTTCGAATATTCGGGAAATGTGGACCAATATTCAGAGGAAATTCAGGGAATTTCTGGTGCTGTGTGGGATTATTTGTTACGATTTTTACCACTGCGCATACCTTACGTTTGTAGAAAGCTACTGCGCATGTGTAATGTTAGTAAAAAACTGCTGTGTATGTGTTAAATCGACAATAACCTACGCGCAACTTTTTTCTATTAATTTTTTAAGATTTATTTTATATCCTACTTTTATTATATTTTTCTTACATTTTTTAATAATTGGTTTAGAAATAATACATTTTATACTTTTTTTGTGTTAATACATTGTTTTTAAATTTTATTTAACAAATTGTTTGTGAAGCATATATTGCTTTTTAATTTCTTCGAATGTTAGCCATTATATATATATTTCTTATACAATGTTGTGCAACTCTTACGACGTGGTGTTTAAGAGGTGTTTTTTTCGCCCGTGTGACCATACTTCCCCCCTCTTAATATGATAATTAATTTTTAAAAATTTTTATAATAATAAAATATGACAATAAAAATTATTATAATATAAAAAATTTGGAAAAAATATGATACCTTCAATGAACAATAAGTTCACTAACATTTTATAGAATGTCCACATCAATAAGCAATTAAATAAATAATAATCATCGAGCGAGCGTTAGCGAGCGAGGTTCATTACGCTAGTCTTCTATTATATTAAGGCGATACCGCGAAAACTTCGTTCATCTTTGTACACACTTCAAGGTTCACCTACTTTTTCCAATAGGCTACTTACAATAATTTTCATTTTACCATGTTATTGTAGTTTGTAACAATGCGCACTGGCACTATTCCTGTCAAGCATGTTAAACTGAACATTTTTTGATGCACAACATATTGTTGCACATTCGCAGTAGTGCACCACAACTGTGTAAACGTGCGCACTACAAAACGAACTTTTTACATGCGCAGTGATAGTCACACATGTGCTCTAATTAAATTCAAAAATTACGCATGCGCAGTGTTTTTTTTTTTTTAAGTCCAACGAAAATTAAAATTTTGTTTTTTTCCATGTGCTAAATACTTTTTGTGCAATTTACTCTTTTAAATTATATGTTTTACGCAATATATTGAACTTTTTTGTTTACACGTTTTTCTATACTTTTTTATTTTAGAATAGTTAAAATGTCATTTATACTCCATATTTTTACAACTGCGCATGTCTTTTGTTCATAGAAAACTACTGCGCATGCGTACCTGCCATAGGAACCTATTGCGCATTAATATATACTTTACGCAATGTATATAGCTTTTTTGTTAACTTGTTTCTCCATTTGCTTTGGCAATTAAATTTTTTTACAGTTATTTTTCTTTGTTATTGTAACAACTGCTTATGTGTATTGTCTATAGGAAAGTACTGCGCATGCGTAACTGCCTTTTGGAGCGTTTGCGCATCTTAATAGAAGAAAATTTTGTTCTATATCTTTTGGAATTTTCTATTAAATTATAAAATAAATATTTACAGAATAAAAAGTTTCTAATAAAAAACATTTACTAATTATTATTATTTATTATTAACAGTTATTAAAAGTTTATTTTTGTGAAAATCATATTTACTTGCAGTTAAAAGATTTAAATGACTGTAAGCCAGTTTTTGTTTTCCGGAAATATCCGGTTTGAAGCGGCGCGTGATTTTAGTTTTACTTAACGCCGTGTAGGGAGGGCCACCATGCTATGCTTCTCGCAACTGAAGTGCAGCATTAATTTTATATAAGGAGTCAGCTTTATTTAATTCTTCGTAGAAATCTTTGATATTTTCGAAGACTCACTACCTCCTGCCTCTCCTATATTGGGATAGACGGCAAAATGGAAATTGTTTTGCAAGTTCCCTTCAAGCAGGGCCGCCGAGAGAAAATCCGGGCCCGGGACCAAATTTTTGCGGGCCCCTTTTACATTTTTTGCAAAAAAATTTTTAAATTAATTTTAAGTAGGGAAGTGGGCCCCAAGATGGACTTTTCGTATAAAATTTTTGTTTAAGGTGGCAGTGCCTTATGCTTTTTGTCATTTTTGTTGTTTTTCTAGACGAAGATTTTGATGCACATTTGAAGAAAAAAAAACCAGTTGGTTTTTCTTCTATACATGCCACGTAATTTTCTGTCTAAAAAAGTTTTGTAACAGTTTTTTCTTAAGTTGGTAAACTTACTTAAATTTATGATTTAAAATGAGTACTTAACGTTATAATATTCTTTATTTATCGTATAATAATATCCTAAATTAATTTTACTAATTCAGTGTTCGTATACATATTTTTACTGGGGATTAAAAAATGGTGTCATGTACCCTAAGATGGACAGGCCTCAAATCTCAATGTATTTATTTGCATATTTTTGATTTTACATTTTTTTTAATAATTTTTTGAGACAATTAATTAAAATTTTTTATTTTCCAATATAAAATGTGATGTTATCGTTAGAGAATTTAATAAATCTATATTTTTCGATATTTTATTACTTTTTACTGTTAAGCTATTAGATTGAAGTTTTAATAAATGTTATTTTCTGATAAATTCCGTAAAATGATTAAAAATTAGTTTAAGAATTGTTACAGGATGTTAATTCTTATTTACTACAATTTTCAGAGACTTTTAAGTAGGTGTCCATCTTGGGGCCACTTTTTTAGACCGAAAATTTTAACAATTAGAAAAAACGCTTTAAAAAATGTTTATGTTCAAAATAAAATTTTATCTCTGTGGCCATAAGTTACCTTATAAATTGTACTTTTATCCGGTATAAAATATTTTAATATATTTTATTTGGTTTGGATTCTACAGCAATAAGACGAAAGGGTGTCCAACTTAGGGCCCTCTCCCCTATGTATTAAATAATAATGATGACAACTAACAATTAAATAATAATTATTATTTTTATTCTATTTTTCATATAAATAAATGGGGGTGAACTATATCAATTCAATAAAAATAAATTTTGTTTTTTTCATTTATATTGAGTTAAAAAAGTCCTTTTCGTGCTATTTTGGAAACAATGATAACTATAAAAGCTCCGAAATCGAATTTTCTTCCTAACTGTGGTTCTACGCAAAGAATACCCAAATCGCTAAACAGCACCGGAAATTCCCTGAATTTTCCCTGAATATTTGTAGATATTTCCCGAATATTCGAACCTAATATGCAGAGAAGGTTCCTGTATTCCTAATTTTCAGGAAATTTCTGCCTCCAATATTCCTAGAATATTCAGAGAAATTTAAAAAAAAAATTCAAAAATTTTTTTTGATCTAATAATTGATCAAAATTATAAGTTATATTTGACAACTGTAGAATTCTAGAAAATTAAAACTACTGTGCATACGTAAATGTCATAGAAACCAAGATCGATTAGTTCGCATCATGAACAGTGAATACTAGGATTATTAAAGGAATATTAGATTGCGGAAATTCCCTGAAAATTAGAAATATATTTTCAGGAAACTTTCATGACCAATATTCCCTTTGGAAGACATTTTAATGCTTCCACGAAACTTTTCTGAAAATTAAATTCGAATATTCGGGAAATGTCGACTAATACTCAGGGAAAATTTAGGGAATTTCCAGTGCCGTGTGGATCTGAAGTACAAGTTTGTGAAGAACAAGAACGATTAAAATTTGTTATTTTCGAAAGCACGCTGAAAGATTTGACCAATTTGACCAATTAGAGTAATTCAATTATGTAAACAAATCGTCTGATTCTTCAATTCTATTTTTCCATTCTAGTACCCCACACAGCGCCAGAAATTCCCTGAATTTCCACTGAATATTGGTCTACATTTCCCGAATATTCGAACCTAATATTCAGGGCAGTTTCGTGGAAGCATCAAAATGTCCGCCATAAAGAATATTGGACACTAAATTTCCCTGAAAATGTATTTCTAATTTTCAGGGAATTTCCGCATCTAATATTGCTAGAATATTCAGGGAAAGTTAAAAAAAATTTCCAAAATTTTTTTGATCTGGTAATTGATAAAAATTGTATGTCATATTTGGCACCCGTAGGATTCTAGAACATTAAAAACTACTGCGCAGCCGTAAGTGTCACAGAAACCATGTTCGACCATTGCGCATCATGTACAGAAGATTTACGAATGCTGTGAATATTAAAGGAATATTAGATGCGGAAATTCCCTGAAAATTAGAAATACATTTTCAGGGAAATTTAGCGTCCAATATTCTTTATGGCGGACATTTTGATGCTTCCACGAAACTTCCATGAATATTAGGTTCGAATATTCGGGAAATGTGGACCAATATTCAGGGGAAATTCAGGGAATTTCTGGTGCTGTGTGGGACTCCACATAGTAGGGGAGCCCATTATGCTAAATGGGGATTTACTCGAGCGTTGTCTAGATGATGAGATTATGAAGTTTAGCTTGTAAGAAAAATAAAAGGTTCTATAATGTTTCTTCTTTTAGTAGTGGGGGAAGTGTCTACAAAATTTTAAAAATGTAAAAAAAACCAATGACATGGAAATACTTCAGCATGTCAGATATTAATAGATTAGATACTGCAACGTGTCTGTGACACTGCAGGTATGTTCATCTGACGATTTCCGTGGTGGGGGTGGTCGTCCGGATGAATAGAAAATAGAAGAAAAAAATTGTTTTTCGAGCGCGTCAGATATTCAGAGGGGATGTTGAGTGAACCCTAAAAATGCTCCCATTTAAAAGACTGACGTATTGGAAGTGACGCAAACTCGTAGCGAATGATTAAAAATGTAAAAAAAATCGTCATCTGGAAATACTCGAGCGTGTCAGATTTCTATACAGAAGGATCAGCTTGATGTTCCAGTCTTGCTAGCCCAAAATCTGACGATTATTTAAAGGAATATTATTAATCTGACAGACAGATGATATGGTTGAGGCAGCGAAGTGCGTGGCTTCGCGGTCACGGAACACAATCACGCCCAGCTAAGTTTAGCACATGTATGAGTGACCGTTTCTATCATCTGCTGACCTGGTCTTTTTTTCTGTGATTGAGACATATCAAGCGGAAGATTAGACGTCGAGAACTTGCTGTGTATCATCGATACTTCGAATGTAACTCGAAATCTCTGTTTTCCGATCAGCTGTAATGTTGTCATGGCGACGAAAAGCTGTGACGGTATGGTGCGAGAGAGTCAGAAATAGAAAAAGGAAAACAGACAGAGAGGCATGGATTGGGGATGCGTTTTCCTCCAGCTACGGGCTCCAATCTCAATACACGATTATTGGTACCTTCGGCTTATAGAAATCGTCAGATTATATTTTATTCGTAATTGTCTTGTCATTTCCTTAAAAACAAAAAAAATGCAACCGCCCTCGAAAATGTCAAGACAAAGTTTTTTTCTTGCAACTTTGTCACCCTCCCACTCCCTTACGTTTCACTCAAATAATCAGATTTTCTACATGTACATTCTACAGTTAGTAATTAACCCACTTTACTCTAATCTGACACGCTTTAATATTTTTGACGATCGATTTTTTTTTACTGATCTGACGGGTTGTCCTAGACGCACGTCTTTCCAAAAATAGGTAATATCTGGTAGAGGTACTAAACGTCATGCAAGGTATCCCCCTCTATGTTCATCTTCCGCGCTCAAGTTACTCCAAAAAAACACTTTGGGCTCCCCTACTAACATGCAAGGGTCTGAGCTCTGAACAGAAAACGTAAACCGAAAAACATGAAAGTGAGAGAGACAAGATGAGAGCAGTTTCTCTGTCACTTTCATTTCTTTTCCTTTCGGTTTATATTTTCTGCTCACATGGGATTGAGCTCTGTTTGGTCAAATTTATTCCTTTAATCCACTATTCTGCTTTATCTAACTTCGCCTTAAAAGATAAGGATACCTAGTTATAAATTCCAATATATGTCTAACTGACCGAAAGGAGCATAAGCCCAAAAATCAAACCAAAACTATAAATGTGTAGGAAATACAGAAAACGAATACAGTAAAAAACTTTTACCGGTAGTAAAACAAATTTTTATATTCCTATGCAGAAATTGAATTCAGGTTTTGGTTAGGTCCTGGAAGGGAGCCAAATTTTAAGCGGGGAACATGTCGGTCTACCTAGTCTGGATTTGATTGGGCGCGTCACACTCGGCCAAATAGACCATGACCAAGAGCTCTGACGAAGCCCGACTTATCTACGATTGTCCTTCACAGAAATATTATTAATTAATTCAGCTAAAACTGTTCTTATAAACATCTGAATAAAGTAGTGATTCTGAGAAATTCTAGATTATGGTCAGGATCTCCTTACTAAAATAACCCAAGCACTAAATAGTCATTTGTTGTTTTAAAGAAAAAGCTTCAAAAAAATCCAACATCAGCCCGACTGAAACCCGACTAGTAAAATCTGTTTAATTCTATAGTGTCATAATCTCTTGCTTAGGTTCGTTAATGAAAAATTGCCCGACCAGAATTTTAATCAATGTTCTCTATTTTTAGGGTTCCGTACACCACAAGTGTACGCACGGAACCCTATTGGAAAGACTTTGTCGAAAATCGTATCCCCCCCCCCCTAGCCGCCAAACTATTTGACTTAGAAAGTTCAAATTTGGCCCACATATGTATTTTCACATGTAGATGAAAGGAAAATTATAGAGAACATGATTCTAGGGGTTGATCATAGCGTAGTCAAGAAAATAACAAGATTTTTGTGAATTTTTGATATCTTTGGCTGATAAACTTTTGTCATTTCTTTGACAGCGCTATTACCACAACAATCTCTATAATTTTTCTGTAATCTACATTTGATACTACATTTTTGTAAAAAATTTGAACTCTCTAAGTCAAATATTTTGGCAGATAACAGGGGAATACGGTCATTTTTTTTGAAAAAATGCGTTTAATTTGTACCATTCCTGACCTTTATCTGCCAAATTATTGTACTTAGAGTGCTGAAATTTTGTACACATATGTAGTTTGACATGCAGATTACAGAAAAACTATAGAAAACCTTGTTGCAGGCTTTTATCATAGCGTTTTTCAGCAAAAAAGGGATTTTTTTAAAAAAATGCTAAAAAATGGTCGTATCCCCCCCCCTGAACTTCCAAACTATTAGACTTAAAGAATTCAAATTTAATACCCAAATGTATTTTCACGTATAGATTACAGGAAAATTATAGAGAACATGATTGTATGTGTTGAACATAGCGTTGTCAAGGAAATAAAAATATTTTTGAGCATTTTTTTAACATATGGGCCATAGTTTAGTGTTATAACTTTGACAGCGCTATAATCATCACTTTCTCTATAATTTTCCTGTAATCTACACGTAAATCTACATATGTGTACCAAATTTCAGCATCCTAAGTCAAATAGTTTGGAAGATAAGGGGGGGGGGGGTCATTTTTTTAGCAAAAATGCACTAAAAGTGTACAATGCCACCTCCATATCTGCCAAACTATTGTACTTAGAGTGTTGAAATTTATATGTAGTTTGCCATATAGATTACAGAATTTTGGGCTGAAATTTTGTACACATATGTAGTTTGACATGCAGATTACAGAAAAACTATAGAAAACCTTGTTGCAGGCTGTTATCACAGCGTTTTAATTAATTAATACATAGAAATTAGCTTTGACCTTGACTTCCCTATACGAGAACCCTTTCGAACAACTTTAGAGGTGTAACGCGTTTTATCGGGCTTCTGATTGGCTAGCAGATTTTCGATATTTTTTGTCAACAATAAGATCACAGTTTAGACGTTTATTTGTACTATTTTTCAATTTATTTAATATCTTCGTTTATTGAATAATTGCATTTTATGAAATAATAATAAATTGAAAATAAATTAAATTGTAATAATTAAGGAGTGATAGTTTAAGAAGTGACAGTGATTTTAGTGAAGTTGTTAAGGTTATAGTGTTTTAAGTGAAATAATGTTTTGTTTACATTGGCATTCGTTTCTGACAGGTGAGTAATAATAATAATATTAATAATCTTTTATTTATTTTTATTTTATTTGTAACTTATTTATCTGTTTTTTAGTTCTATTATTTAAAAGCTTCTTCTTTTCTTAAAGTATCATAATTATTTATGTGATTTAAGGTTTTGATATTTCTTTTTATTGGAATGCACGTGGTGATTGTCATTGGATTGCTTTTCAGCCAAGTGGAAATGGTGAAACTGGTAAGTAATAATAATTTGTAGTTCTTTGTTTTGTTTTATTGTATAGTTATAATTCATTAACCTTTTAAGTTTTTGTAAAATAAAAATATTATACTTTCATGTTTAAGGTTATGTTTTTTGTTATTATTCTCCGGTTGGGTAGAACAGTAGGATAAAATGACAAAATTTGGTTCAAATTGATTTTTAGAACGCAATTTTAAACCAAATTAAAAAATTCTTCATTTCTCTAACGCAGAACTAAATTCCAAAGAGATCTGTGAGAGTCGGTTTTTTAATTATTGTTTTATAAATTTTTAATGTTAATGCAAAAAGTATAAAAAAATGATTTTTTACGATTTTTTACAATTTTTTATTTCTTTTGCACAAACATTTTTTTGCATACTTAATAATGTATGGATTTGATGTTTGAGGGTGTGTCAATATTAAAAAAGAAGTTTTTGCGCTTAAAAATTGTTAAAAACAATTTATATAAACAATTACACTTTATTTTTCTTAAACAGTTCACATTATAAACATTCATTAAGAAGAAAATAAAAAGCGCGCCGTGGAGCGCGGGTCGATCTCGTAGACTAAATAAGCTCATCGGTTCTCGAGTCAACTCTTGCATAATGAGAGTATAATTGGTTTTGAAAAAATTTTCAAGCTCTAAAGAAAACAACGAAAAGAAAGATAAATACATTAGTGCGTGGTATAGAAGTGCATGGTAGTGAAAGTTATTAATGAATAAAACTTAAGTGTATAATGTGGAATTGAAAAATGCTTATTATAGTGTATTTTTTATTAAGTGTTTATAACAGAAATGTGTTTAATGTGAAAGTGTATAGTATTAATATGCTTTGTTTATCAGGAGTTTGTGTTGTATAGTTCTTAATACGGTGAAGGAAAAGTGTTTATTAAAGAAATTAACTGTAAGTGTTCAATAACAAATAATAAAGTGACTCTTAAAAAGTGATAATGATTCAAATGAAAGTGTGCAAAATGTGTGGACTAAAGAAACAATGTTTAAAAAGTGTTTTAATTTTATATTATCTTCTTATTTTCAATAAAGTTAGTGTTATGAAATGTTAATAGTCTCCATAAAATGTAATTGTGATTTCATTAATGAAGTGATTGATAACTGTTTAATAAATAAATTAATTGTGAATGTTTAATAAATAATGAAGTAATTATAATGTTTCTGAACATTAAAATTCGTCGCTATAGTCGTTACAGTGTAAAATAAGTTTTAATAATATAATTATGTAAAAGAAGTGGAGATAAAGATATAAGATAATAACATGAGACTATGATATGAGATAAACAGATGAGACAATGAGAAAAATAAGGTAAAAATATGAGACAATAGCATGAGACAATGTGATAAGATAAACATGCGAAACAATAAGAGAGATCAGGTAAAGAGATGAGATAATTATATGAGATAAATAGATATAGAATAAACATATGAGGTACAGAAACAAAAATCCATTAAGGCTTGAAATATAAAGATACTTTGATGACATATAGGATAAAGAGGTCATTATGGAGTTAGATCGTGAGTCATAAAAAATTCATTTTTTGTTAATTTTTTTTAAAGTTGTTTTTGAAAAATGAGTTCTGAGTTAAAGAAGGTGGTAGTTTCCAAAAACAAATTACAGGATATTTAGAAATGTTAGATAAAATAAAAGCAATTAATAAAAATAAATCACATATTCAAATATTGTTTAGTGGAATTCGACTTTTGGGTCACTGGATTTGCACTTACTATTATGGAAATGAACTTTTTGTTTATAATAGTCTTAATGAAGGTTGTTTAAATGAAGATTAAACAGAATATTTATGCAAGTCATATCTATTTAAACCTAATGTAGTTTTTTAAGAGTACAACAACCAAATTTTGTTGAATGTGGTGTAAACGCCATTGCGTTTGCTGTTTCTTTATATTTTAATATTAAACCTAAAAATGTTGTATATAATCATGCTTTAGTGATAACTCATTTGTATATGATGTTTGAAAAAAATGTGTCATCTCATTTTCGGATAATTTTACAAAATTATGTAAACTTGGAATTGGCAATATCGAATAAATAAACAACAATAATTTACATGTGAGGAATGTAAAAGATGCGACACAGAAGAGAAAATTAGATTATCAAACTAATGACGGCTTTACAGAAATGAAAGGAGATAGTAGTAGTTCTTCATTACATACAAAAATAGGACAGAAAGAAGTTGGTAATATTCCTGACTAAGAAACTTGAAAAAGCAGTACCAAATATAAAAAATGTATTGTAAAAGACCTAAGTTAAAAGGAGAGATTGGAAAGAGAGACAATTAACAAATATGAAAAGTGTAAATAGTGACAGAATATAAATGTTTGTAAGAAAAACATGTGGGAAATGCATCAAATTCTATTTAAGTATCAAAACAAGGTAATAATTATAAAATATTAGAAACAATAGTAGTAAGAAGATATGTTTTAGCTATGCTAATGAGAAAAGTAGAAAAACTAGAGCAGAATATCAGAAAGAATATAGTGAAATGATAAAATTAAAACGAAAAAGAATTGATAACAAAGAAACAGAAATATCAGTTATGGAAGATGTACGTTTAAGTAGTGAAACAGATTTAAATTTTTCTAAAAAAAACACATAGATGGTGCTGTTAAAGAAGGAAAGAGAGATAATAATTAAAGTAGTAGGAGGAGATGATAAGAATGAGAAATTACAACGAATAGTGAACTAGACAAAAATTGTTAACACCTCTAATCAGAAAATAAAAAAAAATGTGAGCAAAATATAAAAAAGGCTATCCTCAAAGATTGAAATTGAAACAGAAGATATGCCATGATAAGGATGAAAATAATGAAATACTATATTCAAAAGATATGCAGGAGAAAGATGTAAGAATTTGTGATGAGAAAATGAAAAAAGTCACGCAAAATAACAAAAGCAATAACGTAAAAGACTAAAATTACAAAGAAACGTACTCGATGATGGAAAATAGATGTTTCGGGACATACAGTAAAAAAGTGGAGTCATTTATGCGAATGAAAACAACATTAAAATTCGTGATTTTGCTTATGAAGAAAAAAATATTAATAGCATACATGTTCCAAATTATAACGAACATTATCTTGGTAAAATGTCGTTTTTTTGCAAAAGATGCAAGACTAAACATTTTAAGAAAGAAAAAGTTAAAAAAAAATTAACTTATAATTATTGTTGCAGTCATGGTGGTGTATCGTTGCCTTTAGAAAATACCCTCATGAATTAAAAAAATTGTTAGATGGATCTCATAAGATATGGCCATTGTAGGAATAATATAAGACTTTACAATAATTCATTTGCTTTTGCATCTTAAAATGCCAATGTAGTTAATTTCAATAATAGGGGAGAGTGGGGCAAAACCGCCAGGTTTAT
The DNA here is from genome assembly GCA_037103525.1 of Ganaspis brasiliensis. Taxonomy (NCBI): domain Eukaryota; kingdom Metazoa; phylum Arthropoda; class Insecta; order Hymenoptera; family Figitidae; genus Ganaspis; species Ganaspis brasiliensis. The sequence continues at coordinate 1,540,521 of JAZKLR010000486.1, forward strand.
ATTTATTGATGCACAAAATTTTAACTATACGTTCAATTGGAGTAATTTTTGTTTGTTACACGGCTGAAACTAACCAATAACATATTTTAATAGTCGTTGTTACATTTATCATAATCACAATTACATTATTTGTTGTTTTTTAAAAAGATTCAATCTAGTGGCTTTGCCCCAACTGTTGGGGCAGAGACGTTTTTGCTAATATTATTATTCCAAATATAATAAATGATCTAAAATATATATTAAATAACATTTATTGGTGCAATAATTATAAAACATAAACATTTTACAGATTTTTGAAGAAATTTAATCCATTTTATTGAAAATAATGACGACTTGTATTTTTAACCTCATACTTTCAATTTAATTGTTTTTTATTTTGTTTCAAAATCTACTTTATCAACTCTACAAAAATAGAGTGTAATTTAAATAACCGCGCGAAAATATGATTAAATAATAATGCTTATTTAATATTCCAAAGGCATAATTTTTTTTCAAATTAGTAATAAATGCTAATAAACAATTTAAAAATTAAATAATTATAATAATAACAATAAATTTGATAAAGAAAAATACTTATTTGTTTTGATGAAAAAATGCAGGTTGACAGATGATTAACATGAAGTTTCCATCATTTAAAATAACATGATAATGCAGTTTTTAATATTCAATTGTTTTTTATGAAATATTTTTCAAGCGTCTTTGCCCCAAACGACAAACCTTTTTTTAATTTAAAATTTTATATATTTAGATTAAAAATTAAACCAGGATTTCAAAGAGATTGTGTAGATAAATCATTACTCTACTAGAACGTAAAAATTTCAATTTTAAATGCTCACAATTTACATTCAAAATTTAATAGTTTTTATCAGTATAAATTTCATCTCAGACATGTAAAATCGATTTTTTTCGTATATTTCTTAATACATTTTATATTTTCAAGATTTTTTTTTTCTAAACAATAGTTCCAGTTATAATTATGATAAACTATAAACATAAGTTGAAACGGTCTAGAAATAAGGAAGATATTTTGAAAAACGTCTTTGCCCCGCTTAGCGGTTTTGCCCCACTCTCCCCTAGAAGGCGGGGACCATTTTGATAAATTATTCACTGTCGAATTTATTATCAAATCAACAATTTCCTATTTCCTGAAATTGATAATGATCCATCTTTTGATCAATTATTCCTGTTAGATCCAAAAGAAGCAATTTGCTATAGATTAAACAAACATGGCAACTTAGATGTGGATATATTATTTGGTATCCACAAATTATTAAGAGATTGTAACGCATATGCAAAGTCTTTTTTAATGATGTCTGAGATCATTGAAATGGAAATTGCGTCAGCAAAAAAAAATTTAATTTACAATTTTTAAAGGTGTAATGGAGTTGCTGCTATTTTTAATATGAATGCTGAAGGTTTAATACCAGAGTCTTATGTAACGATTTAAAAAACATCGATTTAACAATTACAATTAGTCATTTAGATCCAAATGTTGAACCTTGGATAAATCCTATCCTTTATCCTCTAGGAAGCAAGGATTATAGTCTCAATATGATTCGTACTCATAGCGACAAACCAACCAGAAATCAAACTGTGTTCAGATCTGCTTATATAAAATATAAAATAGGAGTAAGAGATCATACCTTTAATCAATTTTTATATGGTGGAAGAATGTTTCAGCAATGGTTAGTTGATAATTATGTCAAAGTTGAAAAAGTTAGGTTACATTTTTGTAAAAATAATCAAACAAATTTAAGAAGTGAAACTTACAAAGGATTAATTGATCATTTAGATAATCAAGAAATTGAAAATAATGTACATGTTGGCAAGATGCTGATACTGCCTTCAACATTTATAGGATCACCTCGTACACAGTGTGCCTCAACCAGTCGTAGGTGGTCTGAAAATGTAACAACAAACGGCTAATGTGGAATTGTTCTAAATAGCTCCCAGATTTCAAATTTTCAAGATTTCTACGTGGGAGTTCCATATTTACCATAAAACGCCTAAGAGGCTATTAACTCAAGAAAATATCGGAATAAGACGTGTCATTACGTATTATAACTGTAAATGTCGATAGACCCGACTTTGTTAAAGGCGAAATACTTCTTAGCAATCCCCCCCCCAAGTCCTCACCCCCAAGGATTACAGAATTGCTTATTGAAATGAAACGAAATTTTATCCACGATAATTGAAAGCATAGAGGGGAAAGGTGTTCAATGAAGGGGGGGGGGGTTGTCAAAGATCCTACAACGATGAGTATCAATAACATTTTTAATTATCATGGATAAAATTAAGATTCAATTCAATAAGTATCAATAACATTTTCAATTATCATAGATAAAATTTTGATTCAATTCAATAAGCAAATTTCCTCCTTGAAGGGGGTATGGGTGGTTACATAGAGGGCTACATAGAGGTGAAAGATGGTCCATGAGGGTGGAGGGTAGTCAAAGATCCTACAACGATGAGTCTCAATAACATTTTCAACTATCGTGGATAAAATTTCGTTCCATTTGAATAAGCAATTCTGTCATAATTGAGGGGGCGGGGTGTGTGGCTTCATAGAGGGCTAGATAGAGAGGAAAGGTGGTTAATGAGGGTGGAGGGGACAGTCAAAGATCCTACAACGATGAGCATCAATAACATTTTTAATTATCGTGGATACAATTTCGTTTCATTACAATAAGCAATTTAGTCATTATTATGGGTGAAGGGTTTGGGAGGGGGTGTCCATTGCTAAAGAATACTTCGCTTTGAACAAAGTCGTGTATAGCGACATTTACAGTTATAATACGTAATGACACGTCATATTACGGTATTCTCTTGAATAGATAGTCTCTTACGCGTTTTCATTGTAAATATGAAACTCTTAAGTAAAAATATCAAAAAGTGGAGCAGCTAGGATTTCAAATCTTGAAAATTTGGAATCTGGGAGCCATTTAGGACAATTCCACATTAGTCGTTTGTTGTTACATTTTCAGACCACCTGCGACTGGTTGAGGCACACTGTGCGTAATATGTTAAAACAATATTAATATGCAATGACCATTATGTAGCTTTTCATGGTAGACCAGATTTATTTATTACAATGACATGTAGTTCAAAATGGAAAGAAATTTAAGAAAATTTATTACTCAATCAGTCAGCTTCTAATAAAGCTGACACGGTTGCAAGAGTCTTTCATTTAAAAGTAAAAAAATTAATCGAAACTATAGTAGATGATAAACTATTTGGGCAAGTAAAGTCTTATGTTTATGTTATTGAATTTCAGAAGCGCGGTTTACCACACATTCATTTATTGGTTATATTGGAAGATGATTCTAAAATATTAAGAGCAGAGAGTGTTGATCGGTAAACTTTTTAAAGTAAAGTTTTTAAATGGTATTAGGTATATTATAATTTTTTATAATTATTCCTCCTATTTTTAATTTTATTCTTTATCTTTATTTTATTTAATAAATTTTTAGTTAATCAAAATTTGCAAATTGATATACACGATGAATCAAAGATCACATCAATTTAAATTTATTGCAATGTCTTCTTATCATTAGTTTTGTTTTTTTATTATATTATGTATTTCTTTTATTTCACATAATTAAACATATATGAAACATTATTTTAAGCAATCATAAAATTTGGCGTGCGCTTTTTTTCTAGTATACATAAAAACAAATATAAAAAGTAGGGTGTTAGGTCAGTGTAATGCGTGGTTGCCATATAATCAGAGGTTAAATTTTAAGATAGCATAATTTTCATCTGACAATAACTTTTTTCCTAATCATTGAATTTGAAAATCTTATGGATGTTTTTTATGTAGAATTTTCCAAACTTTTAAATTATATAACTAACAATTTTGAAAAATTTAGTTTTGACCAGAAAAATTCAAAAATTATTTTTTAATGCAATTTTTAACACCCGCGCACCCCTGGGATTTTTTCTAGCATTGTCCAGAAATTTTTCTTATTTAAATAAGCTTTTTACCTCTTAAATGGCATTTTGGGACAGCAAAGTGTATACGAGTGTGGGGGTTTTGCTCTCGTCTTATCGCGAGCTTTAGAAACGCCTTACATTTGTGAATCGGGCTTTAGGGTACCCCCGATACACCCCTCGGTTTGCCGGTCAGGTGAGATCAGATTCTCTTGCGACTTGGTTGCGCGTGGTGAATTTAGTCAAGATGCAGGCATGAATCCTGACATCGGATTAATTTTTCATCATTGTCTTTACTGGTCAAAACCCACTCATCGTAAGGAACAAAATGCGCGGGCTTACAGTTTTCGATAGACACGGTTTTCGACTTACCATTAACGTCAATTTCTAATATTCTGTCGGAAATGCGTTTTAAGACTTTGTGTGGACCTGAATATGGACACTGCAAAGACAGCTTCGTAGAAGGTGCACGCAAAAATACGTGCGTACAATCTTTAAATTCTTTATGTACGAATATTTCCGTTTATCGTGATGTTCCACCGGTCCTGCATGTAGTTTGTGCATGTGACGACGAAACTCTGATAGGAATTTTTCCGGTTCAACCAACTCGTCCTCCGGAACAATAAGTTCACCAGGTACACGCAATGTCGTGCCGAGTGCGTATTCCACGGGAGATGCTCCACTTTCTGCAACGTTAATACGCATCCCTAGCATTACGGTAGACAAAATATGAACCCATTTATCATTTGAATGACACATTATCGCGGCCTTTAATGTCCTATGCCACCGTTCGACCATGCCGTTCGACGCGGGGTGATAAGACGTCGTTCTGATCCGCTTGCATCCAATAACACGTCGAAGTTCCATAAATACGCGAGACTCGAACTGCGTCCCCTGGTCTGTGGTCACTGTTTTAGGACCTCCAAAACGAGTGATCCAATTATCTATAAAGGCTCGACATACAGTTTTCGCGCTGATATTTTTTAACGGGATTGTTCTGGCCAACGTGTAAATCGGTCGATTATCGTCAGACAATAACGGTAGCCATTACATTTTGGCAAAGGACCGACTATATCCATGTGAATGTGCCGAAATCGAGCTACGGAAGCGACAATTTGTGCAGGTTGCACTGACGGATGTCTTCCCACTTTTGCTCGTTGGTATTGTAAACACGCTCTTGCCCAATTTTTTACATCTCGGTTCATGGATTTCCAGACGTATCTTTTTTTAATTAAACAAATCATAGCTCTCGCGCTAGGGTGCGCGAGACCGTGAAAAAGTTGAAATACCTGGTGTCTCAGCGATTCAGGAATTATCGGTTGGACGGTATCACCAGAAATGTCGCAAATTATTTCTGCACACTCGCTGCCAAATGTCATCTTCTATAATTTTAGCGTCGAATTGTCATTTTCCTGAAAGCTATTTAGCTCTGCGTCGTCTGCTTGAGCTTTGGCGAAGTTGGTCAAACGTGAATTTAACAGGTATGGTGATAGAATCAAGACGCGACAACGCGTCAGCGACAGGATTCTCTTTCCCCGGAATGTGAGTGATTAAGTTCGTGAACTGTGAAATAAACGAAATTAGTCTTTGTTGGCGTCACGAAGCTCGGTCTGACACTTAAGGTAGAGAGAAAAATAAGAGGCCTATGATCGGTGACGATTGTAAATTCTCGACGTTCCAGAAAGTGCTTAAAATATTTAATAGATTCACATATCGCGGTTAATTCTCGATCATAGGTGCTGTATCGGCTCTGGGCCGGAGTCAGCTTCCTAAAAAAAAAAATGTTAATGGTTTCCAAGAGCTATTTAAATTTTGCTCTAGCGCTGCACCGATTCCGGTATCCGAGGCATCAGTGATTAGGCGCGTTTCGGAACTACTACAAGGGTGCGCGAGAGTTATAACTTCAGCTAACTCTTCTTTTATTTTCGCAAAAGCTGCTTCAGAATCTGGATCCCAATTTACTTTTCTCTTGTCGTTTTTTCTCGCGTCACGCAAGTGTTCGTGCAGGGGAGCCTGAAGGTGCGCCGCATGAGGAAGACTTTTTCTGTAAAAATTAACCAGCCCGAGCCATCGGCGTAGCTCGTCTTTTGTATCGGGTATGGGCCAGTTAAGCACAGTCTCGTTTTTTTTTGGAATTTGTTTACACCCGTAACTGTCAATTATGAATCCGAGGAATTCAATTTCAGGAACGCCAAACTGGCACTTAGCGAGATTAATCCGAAGATCAAATTTTTTCAAACGTTCGAAGACTATTTTAAGGTGTCTCTCATGCTCCTCGCGCGAATTTGATGCTATTAGAATGTCGTCAATGTACGCAAACACGAAATCGAGATCACCGAACGCGCTGAAAATGTATCTCTAAAAGGTCAGTATGGCATTACGGAGACTAAATGTAATTGTCGTATATTCAAATAAACCGAAAGGCGTGATTACCGCCGTTTTGGGTATGTCTTCCGGCGCTAACGGAATTCGGTGATAAGCTTTGTAGAGATCTATTTTTTAAAAAAACCGTTTTTCCATATAAATTTGCTGCAAAATCGTGCAGATATAGTTGAGGAATCTACAATTCTTCGTCCCCGTAAATCCACTAATATTCCGTATCTTGATAAAAAGTCTGCTCCTAAAATCGGGTGTGGCACATCTGCGATGTAAAAATCCCACGCAAACTCACGGCGTAATCCCAAATTAAGGTTAAGACGCTTTGTACCAGAAGTCCCAATACGGGAATTATTAGCAGAGTACAATGACGGTTCTGACGAAACTTTATCTTTTCTTCCATCGCTTGGAATTATCGATACGACAGATCCGGTATCAATCAAAAAAGTCAGTCGTAATTTTTTATCGATTATATGCAGACACTTAGAGCCCGGACTGCCATCGATTGCGTCGATCCGATGAGACTTCTCTAGTTTTCCGCATTCTGCGATGAAACCCACGAGCAAAGCATTGTACACCTAGTCGGTCTGGTTTTAAACCTCCTATGGTACCAGAATAATCCCGGCGGCGATTCAGATTCTGATCGATTACGTGATCTGTCACGTGTGAACGATCGTGATCGATTTCTGAAATTACCGCGACCTCTAAAAGTACAGCGACTTCGACCTCGAGACCGGCTGCGATCTTCGTGATTCCGATTGATCCTTTCTTTTTTATTTGACAACTCGGTCATAATTGCGTTGATTTTAATATTAAATGATTCATTTAATTTTTCAATAGCTGCGACATTAATTGCGGGTTGAATAGATCCCTGATCTTGTATTTCGTCAGCAATTTTATCGGCATTCTTCGCGATTTCAGATAAGTCTTTTTCCGAACTCATCGCTAATATTTGTCGGTGCAACACATGTAAATAATCCATAAATAACGATTACAGTACCTCATCGTTGCATTTTCCGTTCGCGATATTTCGTAACTGGCTCAAAACAAATGTTGGTTTTCCGCTTAGAACCACGCCCTTTATCAATTGCCGCATTCGATGCTCATCGCTAACTCCAAAATTCGCTAAAATTTCGGTTTTAATTTGTGTATATATGTCAGTGGGGGGAACTGCAGCTAATACCACGCATCGAACGCAGATCAATATGTCCGAATCTATGCTTGCAATTAGAACATCCGCCTTATCCGTTTCGGAGATGACATTATTCCGTGCAAATAACCTCTCTACCAGGTTAAACCAAAGGTCTGGGTCATTTCTGTTAACCCTTTAACGCCGGGAATAAATAAAATCGCGTCCGCAATATCCAAGCTTCAAAGTTATGGACCATATATTTAAAAATTTCAAGATGGCGGATCCAAAATGGCGATGACAGAGTTTTTTTTTTCAATAATTTGACACCGAGTGGACCCTTCTTTTAATTCTTATGTTATCTGTATGACAATGAGTGCCTGAACGTTTTTGGGGTCGCTGATTGCGAATCTAAAGTCAGATTTCAAAAATTCAAAATGGCGGAACCAATATGGCGGTCGAAACTTTCGAAATTAATCGGATTTACTTGAAACTTGCTACTCGGGGGTTTTTAGGGTCGCTCATTTCAAATCTAAAGTCACATTAACAAAATTCAAAATGGCGGAACCAATATGGCGGTCGATATTTTTGAAATGGATCAAATTCATTTGAAACTAATTACTCGGGGGTTTTTTGGGTCGCTGATTGCGAATCTGAAGTCAGATTTCAAAAATTTTCGAAATACAAAATGGCGGAACCAATATGGCGGTCGAAATTTTTGAAATTGATCGGATTTGTTCAAAATTCGTTAGTTAAAGGTTTTGATGGTCAATTTTAGGAATAGAAGACTAAATTTCATTAGAGCATAAGTTTAAATTTATGTGAGACAAAGTATCATACATTTATTAATAATGTATTACAATAGATGCATTTTGCACGTTCTTTAGCCATTAAAATTATTTTAATGTTGCCCAACTCAAAAAAAATTGTGAGTGTTGTCAAAGAAAGTACGAGTTTATAATATAGATAAACATATTATAATTACTACGTTTTCAGGAAAATGGAAAAGAAATATGAAATGCTGTCAAATGAATGTGAACTTAGTGCCATTACATCGTAAATTACATTAAAATGCTGTTTTCAAAGAAGTAACAAATAAATAATGATGTCACACTAGTGCAACATTAAAATACTTTTAATGACTTCAGAACATACAACCATGTATCTAATACTTAGCCCAAGATGACAAACTTCATGTAAATGCGATCAATATTGAAAATATCGACAGCCATATTAGATCTGACATTTTGAATTTTTCAAATAGGACTTTACATTTCTTTTTGACGGACCAAAAAACCCCTAACTAACGAATTTAAAGAAATCCGATTAATTTCAAAACTATCGACCGCCATATTGGTTCCGCCATTTTGAATTTTGTTAATCTGACTTCAAATTTAAAATCAGCGACCCCCAAAACCCCCGAGTAGCAAGTTTCAAGTGAATCCGATCAATTTTGAAAGTTTCAACCGCCATATTGGTTCCGCCATTTTGAATTTTGAAAATTTTTGAAATCTGACTTCAGATTCGCAATCAGCGACCCCAAAAACTCCCGAGTAACAAGTTTCAAATGAATCTGAATTAATTTCAAAAATATCGACCACCATATTAGTTCCGCCATTTTGAATTTTGAAAATTTTTGAAATCTGACTTCAGATTCACAATCAGCGACCCCAAAAACCCCCGAGTAATAAGTTTCAAATAAATCCAATCAATTTCAAAAATATTGACCGCCATATTGGATCCGCCATTTTGAATTTTTGAAATCTGATTTTAGATTCACAATCAGCGACCCCAAAAACGTTCAGGCACTCATTGTCATACAGATAACATAAGAATTAAAAGAAGGGTCCACTGGGTGTCAAATTTTTGAAAAAAAAACTCTGTCATCGCCATTTTGGATCCGCCATCTTGAAATTTTTAAATATATGGTCCATAACTTTGAAGCTTGGAAATTGCGGACGAGATATTTTAAGGTGAAGAATTTTTGTCATTACTTTCTACGTGCCTAATAACAAAAAATATTAACGTTGAAAAAGACTGAAAAAAAGCGTCCGTCCCGGCGTTAAAGGGTTAAAAGGTGGCAATCTAACCGTTGACGCGTCATTTCGCTGATTATTTCCTATCGACGCCATGTTGTTTACCAAACCAACTACTAAATTGCGCGAATTCGAAACAGACGAATCACCCTCGATCACGGGTTTTGCAATTTCATCTGCTCGTGATGGCCAATTTTCAGATCGAGTATTTTTTTAGTGTTAGGAGTCGTTTCAGCCAAATTTGTCAAAAAGCTATTAGCATTATTTTAATTTGTTTGCGGGTCATTATCACCACTCAAAACTGAATCTAAAATCCCGTGGAACAACACGCACACAACCGAAAAACTACCGCACGCGTATCAACATATAATTAATCTAACCAATTTTGTATGAAACGAAAATTATTAATTTTTCAAATAATTCAGCGAAAGATCAAAAGCACCTCTCCGGAATGTCCATAAGTCATGATTCTTTCTTTAAAAACACGAAAAAGAAATTGGCGTCAATTAAATTAATTGTTGCCGAGGATAAAGTATAAAACAAAAATGACAACTAATAAAAAATCGCACATTATTTGTTTATTCTAGTTAAATGAAGTCGACCCCAAACGAGCACTGTAAAAAAAGGTTGAATTCTCTCTAAAAAAAAAAAATTTCCGGGGTAAATATCTAGACCGCGATCAAGCATTCACATCTAAACATTATCATGAAATATGTCATGACTAGAAACGTCAATATTCAATAATTAAATCTTTGGCCCAACGATAATATACAAATACTACGATTAAACACCATGTGATGCTACTTTGTTGACAGCATGAACTCAAACAACGAAGTTTAAAGTGCTCAATGCAATATAAAGCAGAAAAAGGAATATTTATTATAATTTTAGAAATATTTTGATTAGAAATATTTTTTATAAATTGTCTAAATTTTAAAAATTTCTATTTAAATGTAAAGCACTTCGTTGTTCAAGACTAAAACGAAAATACGGACCCAAAATTAAAATATTTCATAAGTTAGTTATATTTTGAAAGAAGGAAATTGATTGCAATTTAAAAAAGAAATTTTTAGTCATTTAATAAACACTAAATATTAGAAAATTTTATTCCTAGAATACTGAAATGTAAACATTATGCAATCTCGAAAACAAAGTTTCATAAATTAAAACTGAGAAATTGTAAAAATGATGCTGTTTTTTAGACTTACATACATTAATACATTGAAGACTAGACGAGTTGAGATTCTCTGCTGATTGACGTACCACGTAAGCAACCTGCTCACACCTGTCGATGGTGGGGAGATGACTTCAAGAACTTCCGACTATTGTAGATCAGCTGACTTGGTGGTGGGGAGGTGGAATTTGGAATTGGCGGCAACTGGATTCACCTTCAGCATTCTCGGCACCAGGAACTTAATGACGAAATCAGAGACATTTTGTTTCAGGTAACCAGCAGGTTGCAACACCTCCTTCACAGGTCGATGTTCGGATTCATGCACTCTCATCAAAATTTCCTCTTAGCTTGGAAACAGGCTGCTTGGCTTCGTCGTTGAAAATTTTTCTTATGAAAACTAATTACGATTTAATTGACTTTGCGAAATTAGATGGTTCAGCAGCAACACTTCAAAATTTATTAATTTTTTTTCCGACTTCAGGTTATGCCATTAAATGTTTTTCGTAAATTTTCTTGACTAAATTCAGCACGTGGACCCGTAAATAACTGTAGCGTGAGACCACAAATATGGCGTCGATAAAACGTGTAGAGCCATGTGGTTTTAAATTTTCGCGATTTCTGCAAACTGCTTTTTAGGAACAACGTCCAGGGGTGCTATTCTGTAACTTCACTTCAAATCACTTTACTTCACTTTCACTTCACATCGCTTTCACTTCACTTCACTTTCACTTCACTTTCACTTCACTTTCACTTCACTTTCACTTCACTTTTACTTCACTTTACTTTCACTATACTTCACTTCACTATATATTATTTATTGTATATATTATTATATGTCTGGGACGTTCCACGTCAACAATGACAGGCCTGAGTCTAAAAATGGTCTTGACCGATTTTAAAGTTTTATAGCTCAAAAAATTTGTAAGATTGTCTACTTTTGAATGCCGTATGGCGTTTTTTTAAAATTCTAAATGGCGATGCCAATATGTCGAAAAAATGGCGTTTAATTCAAAAAGTTTAAAATAACTTCATGTATTAAATGTCTAAAAAAGACCAACTTGACCTCAAAATCTTTAATTAACAGTTTTTGCGGTCGCTGAATGCAAATCTATTGTTGGTTTTTCAAAATTCAAAATGGCGTATCTAAAATGGCTGTTAAGAATGTAAAAATCTATCGAATTTGCTTGAAATTAATTACTTAGGGGTTTTTGGGGTCGCTGAATATAAATTTGATCTTCCTTTTTGAAAATTAAAAATGACCGATCCAAAATGTCGAACACAAAAATTAAAACTCAATTAAATTTGCTTAAAAGACATTCCTTGGGTGTTTTTCGGGTAGCTGATTATGATTTTGAGCTTCATTTCTGGAAATTCAAAATAGCAGATCCAAAATGGCAGACGCCAGTCAGTTTGCCAGTTAGTCTGCAAATTATAGCTTTAGTTCCATTAGAGTAAATTAAAATTATAAGCAATAAAAATATCGATGTGGGGCGGTTTTTAGAAGTTGGTGATGTTAGGTTATCAGATGTTATCGTTTCTAGGTGACTCTTAAGTAATTGCCATCTCCTAGTCTGTCCGAAAAAAAACTTTACCTACACTGAGAAAAATATTTTCTTGATTTAAATATAAGTATTTATTTGAATGATTTTGATTGGATAAATAATATTTTTAAGTTTAATTTTAATTTATCACAGATATCGGAAGTTTTGATTGCAATATATTTTATGTTTAAAGGTGATATTCTGTTTGTTCGATTAAAAACTAAATTTTGTTAAAATTAAACAAAATTTGTGTTTGAAGTCTTTATATTTAAAAGAAATATATTATATGTTTGATTTAAACATATTAAATGCGCAGAGGCTTTGCGCATTTAATATGGGGTCACTGTTTTCACGTTAGTTTACTTTTCCGGTAGAACATGTGCGCGTCGTTTCCAGTGATTATGCGTGTTTATCGATTTTTTGGAAACAAATATATTTGCAATCGTAGTTTTGTTTTTATTAAAGTGATTACTTGAGTGTGATTATTTTATTAAAAAGTTAAGTTATATCTGAAGTGATTGAAATTTTTGTGCTCAAGTGAGTTTACTAAACATATTGTTTTTTTTGTCTTTTTTCTTGTCTAATTCATATCCCCACATTTTCATAATTGTGCGCAGCTAATGAGAAGTGTAGTTTTGTTCGGTTTTGCATAGATGGTAAATTAACACTTAAAGTAATATTAAAATACGAAGAATGCTTTATATAAAGCAAGAAGCAAACATTAAACTATGGCGAAACATATTTTGTGTAACAATAAAAAAATTTTGTGTTTAAAACAAAAAAATAATATGTTAAAGATAAAAATTTCTTTTATTTAAAATAATATTTACTTCGCTAAAACAAAAAAACTATTTTATTTAAAATAAATTGAATATTTGTTTGAATCAAACAATAAATATGTTTAAATCAAATATATTAGATCAAACAAAATTTTTTCTCAGTGTAAGCGAAAAAAAGCTAAAGTAAGGAGGGATGGAAAAAGCGGGGCATTGTGGTTTTTGAGGGTTGGAGATTTTAGGTTATCAAATAATATCGTTTCTAGATGACTGTTTAATAATTTCCATCCGCTAGTTTGTTAAAAAAAATTTTACCTAAACCAAAAAAAGTTAAAGTGAGGAGGTATGGAAAAAGCGGAGCAGGGTGGTTTTTGAGGGTTGGAAATTTAAAGTTATTAAATTATATTGTTTCTAGGTGACTTTTAAATAACACAGTGCAACAAAATTAGAGAAAAAATTGGTGTCGGAAATGTCAAAGGTGTTTTCAATGCATCTTTTTGTGCTGATTACGAATCCGTAAGTAAAAAGTTTCCATCAGCTCTGGTTTTTAAGAAAAACAGGGTCAAAAAGTCAAAAAACAGTGTTTTTGTCAATATTTGGAATCCTCTAGCGAGGAAACAAAAGGTGATAGGTCCTTCCACTTTAGCTAAAATTAAAGCTTAACCTTTCGACTATAACTCCTAAAAATTACATAACTGCACCTTGCTCCAATGGTCATTGCGAGTCACATTCATAAACAAATAATCTGAATTTGTCAAAGCTTGAGAACCTGTAGCAATAAAATAAAAAGAGATAGAACGTTGCACTACCACTTAAATTATAGGTTCCAGTTTCGACTACAATTTCTAAAAATTGCATAACTGCACCTTGCTTCCAAGGTCATTGGTAATTACTTTCTTAACCAAAAAATCTGAATTTGTAAAAGTTTGCGAACCTGTAACGATGAAGCGAAAATAGATAGAACCTTTTACTAAGGCTCAAATTAAAGTTTAAACTTTTGACTAGTACTTCCAAAAATTACATAACTGCACCTTGCTCTCAAGGTCATTGGTTATGACTTTCTTAACCGAAAAATCTGAATTTCTCAAAGTTTGAGAACTTTCAGCAATGAAAGGGAAAGAGATAGGCCCTTCCACTAGGGCTAAAATTATAGTTTGGGGCTTCGACTTAAACTAGGGCTAAAATTAAAGTTTAAATTTAGTCTTAAATTTGAGCCCTAGTGGAGAGTTGGAATACAAAATTCTGACAGAATCCTGGTACAAGCTTGAAAAAAAACTCTTAAACCTTTTCCCAACATTTGTAGAAGTTCTAACCATTCTCGAGAAAAAAAATGGAAAAATTAAATACCCTAGGGGTTGTTTCAAGAGCGGCAAAATTATGCCTCTAGAATATAATATCGCTAAACTACAATTCAGATATTATCACGTTGCGCAAAATTAAAAAAACTGACGAAAACACACTAAGGCTTTTTAAACCATGGCTAACAAACTTAGTATTTTTTCCCCAGAAATCATACACCTTTTAGCGTGGTAAAAGTCTGGGTAAAGAAGACATTGTCTTTAGTTTTGTTAAACCATGGTTAGCGACCTCATATTTTTTTTGCAGTATTCAGTTGCTTTTCTGGGTATAAAAAGTCTAACTTAAGACTTAAAGGTCCTTAGTCTGGCAGAACTATGGCTACTAATCTTAGATTTTTTTGCAGTAATCAGGAACTTTCTTGCATGGGAAGTATGTCAATTCGGTAGCCATGATTCGTCCAGACTAGTAACCATGTCCTTATTAGCGAGACTTTTCCACGCTAGAAACTGCCTTGATTCTGCAAACAAAAATTGTGAGGTCGGTAGCTATGGTTTGGCCAGACTAAGGACCATGTCCTCATTAGCTAGACTTTTCGCACTCAAGAAACTGTCTTGTTTTCGCAAAAGAAATTGTGAGGTCAGCAGTCATGGTTTGGCCAGACTAAACACCATGTCTTCATAAGCCAGACTTTTCGCACCCTAGAAACTGCCTTGTTTCTGCAAAAAAATTGTGAGGTCAGTAGCCATAGTTTGGCTAGATTGAAGACCATGTCCATATTAGCCAGACTTTTCTCACTCTAGAAACTGCCTTGTTTCTGCAAAAAATATTTTAGGTCAATAGCTATTGTTAGGCCAGACTAAAAACCATGTTGTCTTTAACCAGACTTTTCCTACGGTAGAAAGTGCATGATTTATTAAAAAAAAATTCTTCAGTCAGTAGCTATGGTTCGGCTAGACTAGAGTCCATGTCGATTTTAGCCAGACTTTTCCCACTGTAGATAGTGCTTGATTTCTACAGAAATTGAAAATTACATTACTGCACTTTGTTATTAAAGTCTTTGGTATTGAGTTTTGGTGTTGGTGTTATTATTAGTATTGGTAATTTGAGCCGTAGTGGAAAGTTCTACCTCCTTTCGTTCCATGGCTACAAGTTCTCAAAATTTGATCAATTCTGATTTTATGGTTAAGAAAGTGACTACCAATGACCTTAAGAGCAAGGTTCAGTTATGTAATTTTCAGAGGTGCTAGTCAAAATTTTAATCTTTAATTTGCGCCGTAGTGGAAAATTCTATCTTCTTTCGTTTGATCGCTATAGTTAGGGTGGCCCAAAAATGCATTGTAAAAATTTTTTTTTGTTGAAAAGGGCATGACTCCCCCGGAATTTGTTCCAATGCGAAAAAAAGTGAATACGTATTTTTGGATTTTTTAAAATTTTGATATTTTCCCATGTAAAATGCATGGGAAAATTGTCAATTTTCGAAAACTCAAAATCATTCGCAAGGGTTTGACAAAAGTTAACATTAAGTTACTGTATCTTATAGTAGACTCTTTGGGAATTAATTTGATCTTTATAACTTTAAATTTTGATAACCCTAAACCGGTATAAAACTACCCCAAAGATGACCCTTTTTTAAATTTTTGTACCTATACTCACTTTGAACAAGAAAATCCATATTTGACATCTTTATAAACAGAAATTGTTATTATTATTTATCTTAACCTATTAATTAATGTTTTATTAATTTTTTTACAAATATTTTTAATTATTTGACAATTGTTTAAACAAATTAATTGGTTGAAACAATTAATTTTTTCTAAAAAATCATACAAATAACTTTTATGTGTACATTTTTATGTTTTTTGTGTTCAAACAAACTAATTAGTTTAAACACTTAAATGTTTTTAAAAAAATTATACAAATGACTTTTTTATTTTTTCTTGTAATGTTTTCGTTAAAATTTTCTATCAAAAATTTTGAAATTTAAATTTACATGAATTTAAACTTTGCAAAAAAAAAAAAAAAAAAGGAATTTGTATAATTTTTTCGAAAAATCTAACTGTTTAAACTAATTAATTTGTTTAAGCATAAAAAAAATAAGAATATATACATAAAAAAAGTCATTTGTATGGTTTTTTAGAAAAAATTAATTGTTTAAAGAATTAATTTGCTTTAACAATTGTCAAATAATTAAAAATATTCTTAAAAAATATTCAGCGAACGCAAAAACTGTTAATTAAAGAGTTTGAGGGCAAGGTGGTCTTTTTCGGTTTTTTAATACATGAAGTTATTTTTAAATTTTTTAATTGAACGCCTTTTTTCCTCCATATTGGCATCGCCATTTTGAATTTTCAAAAAACGCCATACGGCATTTAAAAGTAGACAAACGTACAATTATTTTGAACTATATAACTTTAAAATGGGTCAAGACCATTTTTGGACTTAGGCATGTCCTTGTTGACGTGAAATATATATAGGGGAGAGTGGCCATCAATGTACCAGTTTTTTCAATGATCCATTTCAATTTTCTCAGAAACTATTAAATAAAAATTCTCCCAATTTTAAATATAAATGAAGTTTGCGTAAACACACTACGTCCATAAATTTGAGACGTGTGGATTTATTCTTTACAGAGAAAACTGAAAAAAACTGTTTTTGATGCACTGAAGAAAAAATTTACCTAAAATACAAACACGTTTTTTAATTGAAATAAGGCAATTTAAAAATAAAAGTACTTACAATTTATTTTGTTTTGGGCCCTAACTACAATATTCTAATGAGATAAAGATTTTGAAATATTGGATTAAGTTATAAATAACCATTTTTGTTAAAAATGTCATGTTGATTCTATGTACCGGGGAACAATGAACCACCTGGAATTTCAGTGTATTTTCGATTTCCAGAGTGGTATGCCTGATTATAAAACTAGGCATGCGTACAGCATGTGACAGCGATTGTTATCAGTACTTTTCTCAACATAGCAAAACTAAAATGCCATTTTAGCTAGTTAACTTAAATTTGAGGTATATTTATGTTATACATTATCAATTAAAAAGTGTTAAATAATAATTTTTTATAGTATTTGAGAGAAAATAAGTTTTTTTACAAAATGAAAATTGCAATATTATTATTGTTAAACATTTTTAGTGTTTTTATAGAGGTGGTTCATTGTGTACCCAGGTTGTTGAAAATGAAAATAGCTTGTTAGTTTAGAAAGATCCTAAATTTTATTATTTAATCAAAATAAATCGTGTATAATATGTTTGCATTACCTAGAGAAGTGTTGTAGTTTTATTTTGATGCAAAGAAGTGCTTGAAATTGGTGAAGTTGAATAAGTACTATGACCTTAAAAAAAACCCGGTACATTGATGGCCACTCTCCCCTATATGGGTGATTTTTCTGAAAGTGCCTCTTTTGACCGGTTTTACGTGTTTTATTATTTACGCAAAATCTACACAATATTATTTATTGTCAACTTCCTCAAACAAAATTTAGCCTCTTCTTAGTATTATTAAAAATCCATAAGCAATTTTATTAAGCCGTATCTGCGTACGAGCTAAATTGCATTCATCTCCGAAGCTTTTTTCAATTTACACAGCTCTGATATAAATTCGGATAAACCAAAATGCATTAAGTAATTCTAAAAGTACTTAGTAAAGGGTAACTTTTGACTATAAAAATCGACAACAATTAGTAATGAACAGATTGTACAAAATTAATCGAAATAAGAAAATGTTCAAAAAAGGTACTTTCAGAAAAATCACCCATATAATGAGTAATATACACTGAAGTAAAGTGAAGTAGAGTGAAAAGGAAGTGAAAGTGAAAATGAAGTGAAAGTGAAGTGAATGTGAAGTGAAATGAAAGTGAAATGAAAGTGAAATGAAAGTGAAGTGAAGTGAAGTGAAAGTGAAGTGAAAGTGAAGTGAAGTGAAGTTACAGAATAGCACCCCAGATGTGTTTTCTTAAAAATCACTTATAATTTTCTTGAATGGCAAACAGGATGCACTAGTTACAATTCACGAGTTACTTTTTCCGAGCACACTTGTTGAAATTCTACCATTTTTACAAAACGGAGTCACCACTATGGGAATTCTGCGAGTACTTATTGTTATTAACGTTATACTCTACGTCATACTCTATGTCATACCAAGAACCCTATAGGGTTTATTAATAACATTTACTGCGCATCCGTAAGTCCCATAGAAAACCACTGCGCACGATTTATTGTTTAAATAAATTTATTTTTTTAAACAAGGGGTCATCCACAAAGCATGTAATAATTTAGGGGGAGAGGGGTGTCAACAAAGTATCACGCTACATGTTAAAAAAATTTTATTGAATGGAAAAAACATTACGAGGGGGAGAGGGGTGTTAAATTTCCGAAAATATCATCACTTGCTTTATGGACAGCCCCAAAGAAAAACAACAAAAAACTACTATTAAGGATAAAGAGTTGGCTAGAAAATTAAATTCCACAAAACTTTTTTTAAAAAATAATGACAATTTAATTTTTACAACAGCAGACAATGGTAATCGCACTGTCTGCCTAAAAAAGTCAGATTATATTACTAAGGGGAATTCTCTTTTAAACGATAATAGTGTTTATGAATTAGTATCAAGAAACCCACACTGAAAGACTTTTTATATTAATATTTGCTAAAACCGCGATTTAATTTTAGTAAACTTTCTATCATAATGGGGAAAAATGTGTAAACTATTATTATTTCACAGTTTGACTATCAATACGATTTAAAATCAACGGTTTTTAATTCTTAGTAGTCAGTTGATTAAAATTTGTTACTGAAACGAAGAAAAAGTGTAGAGATAAACAATATTCCGACGTATGCAGCGAATTGACAAATAACAGAAAACATAACCTCAAATGCTAATACTTTATTGACTACATTTATAATTATACTAACAAATCTAACAAATGGAGAAGAATTCTAAATTACCTACATAAACTTATATTATAACGCATATCTTAACCTATAATATACATAGACACTTTTTCCCCATTATGGTAGTGAGTTTACTAAAATTAAATCACGGTTTTAGTAAATATTAATCTAAAAAGTCTTTCAGTGCATTAGTCAAATTACGAGCAGGTGTAGCAAAACATCTTAAAGATCTGAATATTAATGTATTTCTATCTGCTAAATTTCATAATAATGCACTCACGCAAACTGACCAAGCACTTCCTTTATTTTATGGACTCCCAAAAATTTACAAAAATAATGTCTCCCTTAGACCAATTGAATCATGTGTCAATTCACCATACCATTCTTTTGCTAATATTTTATACCACAAACTTAAAAATATAATTTCGACTCCTGCTTCGCATATTGACAATAGTTTTGCTCTTTGTGAAAAACTAAAACTTGTTAACGTACCAAAAGACGATGTTCTACTTTCACTTGATGTAACTTTATTATTTACTAACATTCCTTGTGATCTAGTGGTACAGAGCCTAGACATTCGTTACCAACAAATCAGTGAAAAGTGTGTCATCCCCTTTTTTCAGGTCATTGATAGCACAGAATTTCTTTTTAAAAATACCTTTTTTCAATTGGTGGAAAATTTTATCATCAAATCTACGGAACTCCTATGGGTTCACCGATTTCTCCCTTATTTGCAGATATGAGTATGGATGAATTGGAAAAGAGTTGTTTAAGAACTCTAAAAGAAAAATATGGTTGTAATATTATTTTCTATTTTCGATATGTTGATGACACAATCCTTTGTGTTCATAAAGATTTTTTAAATACAGTGGTCGAAGTTTTCAATAGTTACCACCCTAAACTTCAGTTTACGATTGAAATGGAAGTTTAAGAAAAATTAAATTTTCTTGACTTAACGATTATAAGAAAAAATAATCGCCTTGTCACTGATTGGTACAAGAAACCAACATCTTCGGGTAGACTTTTGAATTTTTTGTCTAATCATCCTCTAAATCAAAAACGGAATATTATTTTTAATCTTATTGACAGAGCAATTTCTCTTTCACACAAGAAATTTCACAAAAAGAATATTGTACTTATAAAAAAAATTATTATCCTCTTTACTTTATTAATACTTGTGTTTCAAAAAGAATAAATTATTTAAAAAATAAAAAAAATTGATAAAGAAAACAAAGAACTCACTAAGTTCAAAAAATCTATTTATGCAAAAAAACCCAAAATTATTATCCCATTCAATAATGGTCAATTTTATCCACAGAGTAATTACACCTTATAAAATTATGACTTTTGTACGATTCCAAAAGTTAAAAAATTACCTAACAGTATCGTCAGGTTAGGGAAGCATTGCACTGAAAAGTAGGAAAAAGCTGGCATCGTATATAAAATTTCATGTAAAAACTGTAATGCTCTTTACTATGGTAAAACAAAAAGAACTCTTAGAAAACATATTAATGAACACAAAAATAATAAAAACCTTTTTTAAGTTATTTATGAACACTGCAGGTCACAAAACCATGAATTCGACTTTGAAAGTGTGGTAATTGTCGATTTTGAAAAAGACTGTCGAAAACGTGTAATATCTGAAATAATGTTTATTAACCACGATCCAAATAGCATTAATAAAAAAGAAAAAATATATAATTTAAATAATATTTAGAACAAGCTTCTATACAAAACTTTTTCAATTTGCTGATTGCCAGTTTTTAAGTTATTTATTTAATTTTATCATTGACTTTTCTCTATTTACTGTGTTTGTATATTTCAATCGTTAGTTGTGATGTCAGATTACCTTGCCGTTTAATTTGTTTTTATATTTATAATTCTTGTCAGTTTATTCCGTACTCTGTTATTGAGAAATTGTCTTTGACATGTGACTTATTCGTGACGCTTTACCTTTCGATGTAATTTGATTTCCTTTTGGAGGTAAAATATGTATTGTTGTGTTAATATTTAATTTTTCTTTTTAATTATGGTGCGTGTTAAAAAATTTCTATATCTACTGAAAAGTGTAATATTTATCTTACAGCCTGATGAGGTCGATGAAATATTGACGAAACGTCGCTTGACTAATAAAGACTTTTGTCTTTTTTTGTAAAAATTTGTCTAGTGTTTTTTGTCCCTTCTTGTTTTTTGGATTAAAAAATTATTCAAAAGCAAGAGGAATATTTGAACCTACACATATTGGTTCTAACTGATCGACATTTTCCTGATTTTTGTTATTAATTATATGTTGGTAAGCTTTCCATAAGTTTACTACAACCTTGCCATGTAAGCTTCTCGTGAACTTTTCCTATAAGCTCGATGTATGGCGGACATGTAAAAGCTTACACGAAAACTACAGCGTAAGCTTCCGAATCTTCCATGTGAGCTTCCTGTAAGATATTGTGCTGTGTGGGAAATGAATGTAGTCCTAGAGATTTGAGAACTAACTCCTTCTTAGAGCTTAATCAACGTACCTATCCATTAGGAATTTTAGTAAACTTTATAAGTTTTTTTTAACTATTAACTCTTTGTCCTTAAATGTTTCACAATAGTGTCATTTACAATATACTGCTGATATTTGCTAAAATCATTCTGTTTGGTCAACACGCAGAAAAATCAGGTTTAAAAAACGGTACTTTTATCATGCTTACCCGAGTGGCAATTTAAAGTACATTTAGAACCTATTATGTACCCCTTATGTTCTGTTTATGTACTTTTAAGGCTTACAGGTTCGGATTAGAATCGACTTGAGTCTAGTTTTGAGCTACTTAATATCTTTTAGGTTTTCTTGCTTTGGATTTGTATATCCTATTTATAGTATAGTAGGGTCGAAACTATAATTAAGGTCTGCTTAACAACTTTTAAGGTCACTCTCCTTGGAATTTTATATCCTATTTATAGTAGAACTTGTTCGAACACAAAATTTAAAGTTGAATTAGAGTATTTTTAAGGTTCTTTAACAGATTAGTTTAATACTTAAAAGAAATTTGTTGAATACTGGACTTAGAAATATTTTAGACGATTTTAGACTTTGAAAAAATTCTTTCATGTGTACTCTCTAAATTTGAAACAGCGCAAAGTATATACAGCTTTTTGAAAACAGCATATATACGCTGATCAAAAAGCGATTTTTTCACTGATTAACAGCGAAATTCACTAATTCACTAACGTATACATACGCTGTTTTCAAACAGCTGTTTCAAATTTACAGATTAACTTGTATAAAAGAATCTTGTAAATAAATGTATATATTTCAAATATACATACCATACAATATTCCATAGCATTAAATTGAAATCTATATATTTTTTATTTTAAGATGAATGGGGAAAGTGAGATGTATTTTGTCTTACATTATCGTTAAAATCATTATTATAATGCAGCTCATTTAGTCATTAGTACGAGTTTTTAATATTAAAAGAATCTATCTTTATTATAAAATTTAATTGTTATTAAAATCATAATTACTGTATAGATAGAAAAATGGATATTTAAATTTACCATCTGGATATTAAAAAATATAGAAATATTCAGTTTGACTATCTAAAAACTAAGTTTTAATGTCTGGATACTAAATTTGAACATCATTCTTCTCAGTAATATTAATAATATTACTGAATCGCGCAAATGTTTATTAAGGTTTTATATTTTTTAAAATAATACTTTACATTATCAGTGATAAAATATTTGTGCTAATTTAATTTTAAATTATACTTTTACTTATTATATTTACTACTTTGCAATTGTAATTATTTGAAAAATTCTATTGCTTAGGGCCGGTAATAGGGAAAACTATATATATACAGTACACTACTGCCCTCTTCGCATTAAGTGCAAAGTTTGTCAGGTAACTCAGGTATGACCATTGTATTTATCTAAATAGAAACATTTATGACGAAGATATACCTGAAAGGTGTTAGAAATGAAGGAGATGAAGTATAGTCTCAGAGAATCTGTTAGTAAGTTGAAACTATGTATAGAAGAGAAGGAATAAATTTGGGTTTACAAGTTAAAAATCTGAATCAATAATTTATTAATACGTTTATTAATACATTTAGAGGTTACAGTAATTTCTAAGAATTTTATGGTAAAATTGTCTTATTCAAGTTCTACTTCATTGACAGGCACACCAATAAACATTTCGTTTTCAATATTCATATAAATGCAAGCCTTCGATATACATTGAAGAGGAATAGCTATTGGCCTAGCAGTTATTGTACATTTGAATAAAAACCTACTACTGTCGCATGAGAAATTGTCCCCCTGAGCGTAAAAATTTTGCTGAATACAACATGTTTGAATGATGGCATAATGTTGGCAGGGACATTGACAAAATTGTTCTTCACAAAGACAGTTATTAATTTTCAGAAAACAATCTATTAAACCAATTTCTAAAGTATTATTATTATTATAATACTGTACTGCAAAAGAATGTGTTTGTAAATCTTCTTTGTAAATTTGTGCAACATATAGTTTATTATTTTCAGTAAGCGCAAATATTGAAATAATTTAACATTTTGTAACATAACTCCAGAGTAACGACATGCATCTTGTATAACATGTGTTATTTCAAAAATACATTTATATGTACCGACACTATAACAATTAAGAAACAATTCTTCTATAATTTTTACTTGTTGCTTTCTCTTTAAACAAAAGTCTTTAATAGGGCCATTTTCTATTCGTTCAATATTATTTATCATCCTAACAAACAAATTATGAGATCGTATTATTTGTGTGTCTAAGTGGTTTGTTCCATGTATGAGTTTCAGTATTTTACCATTAATATTTTCGTATTCGTAACAAGAATGTACCCATAATGAACCAAATTTTAGGACGTCATCAGGAAGATGTAACAGTAGATGGAAATTAATTGAACAAAATTTTAAATCATAAAAATCTGGAAATTTTCTGACAAATTTGTACAATAAATCACGAGCTTCTTCAATTTTGTCAAATGTTATAACATCGGAATTAAGAATTGATAAACCAATAACAAGTAATGAATAATGTTCGAAAAAAGTATTCTCCATAACTCCGTGAAGAACAGGGAGTGAATAATAAAAAAACCACAATTTTAACTCAGAAGCCTTCCCATGCACCAATAAATCATTGACAGTACGGGGCATACGATGGACATATTTAGGCGGTTTAATTTGGCACAATTTTTGATTAATTATATTAATAGCATTTATTAAAGAAAAATTGTACGTCCTGTACTTAATATCAAATAATAAAGTTAAATTTTTTTTTACTACACCACCATCAACTCCGTGCATACGATCAATAGCCATTCCCTTTACAAAATCAGGCATTAAAAGGGAAAGACTTGTAGGACCTTTTATACCCATTTTAGGTTCAATGTCTGTCGCTGTTTGTGCAAATTCTGTACAATTGTGCAATGTTCTTAAATAAAATTGATTATCATATGGATAGATGTGAACATTACCACCTGTATTAGGCAAATGTAATGTTTCACCTTTACAAAAACACACAGGGCAGCCATAATCTCCATTATACTGAATAAAATTTAAACAACTAGCCTTAGCTGGCAAGTCACATGTACCCATTAACAATACTCCTCGAACATTTACTACTGCGTTTTTTTGTGGAACATGTATCTGAACTCCTTCTAAAAGTTTTTGAAATTCTGAATAAAATGAATTAAAAAATAAATTCATATTCGGCTTTTGATTACCATACCATAAACCAGCAAGTAATATGTTTTCTCTTTTTTTCCTATCTATTGGAGGTAATTCATTAATAGTTAAGTATACAGGCCATGCACTAATTTTAGAGGATTTAAAAACCGGTATTCCATCTGTATACCAAGATAAGGAAATATTGTTTGGATTAGAAAGAAAGACATTTTCCATCCATTCCTGATATATAGATCCATCATAAACATCTGACAAACAATTCAGTACTGGCCTTCGAAATCGATATTGTAAATTATAATAAAAGTTTTGTCGTTTAAACATTTCTTTTAGTTGATTGAAGAAAGCAATTTGAACAAAATAAGAATTTTTTTTTCTTGGACATGATGGACAATGCAATGTTGCACTTTGTAATTCTCTAGTGCATGTGGAACAGTAATAAAATTTTTTTATGGATTCAGTTCTTGTATGAAGAGAAAAAAATTTTTGAAATTTATATAAACTATTTTTTTGTAAATTTTGATTCAAACAATGAAAGTTTATAAGAGTAATTATGTCTGCAATGCATGTTAGTGATAAATTATGGTGTAAGAATATTGCTAATATCAATAACATACTCTGAGCAACTGTTAAAGGAGCACCCCTGTATAAGGGATCATTAATGTCGATATTTAATAGTGCATCCTCGTCGTCTTCATCATCAAAAATTTCATGTAGCTCATCTTCGGAGAAACTGGAATCACGATCATTTTCTACAAAGTTTTCTACGTCTCCCGCTTCCTCAAATCTTATTCTGAAAAAAATGTAAGAGTCAGTGAGATAACGTACACTGTCAGGGACGTAACTACCATACCGCGAAATTCCGCATTGCGGGGGGGGGGGGCTTAGCCTCCTAGAGGGTTTCGAGACCCCCAGGTAAAAAAAGTAAATTAAAAAAAAGGGTAATATTGACCAAAAGAAAATAAGGAAAATGAAAAATTTAAACTCTGAAAACCCATAAACAAGAAACTTATTAAACTTTTTGAATCGGTATTGAATCCTTTTGAATCCGTATTCCTAAATAATAGGAAATTTCTGATTGAAAATATGAAGATAAATTATGTTTATTTCTTTTTTATTCACAAATCTCAAGTAACTGGCTTTCAGAATATTAACATCAGCAGGGCCGGATTTATATGTAGGCAAACTAGGCAACTGCCTAGGGGCCCCCACCAAAAAGGGCCCCCACCAGCTATAATATTTCACACAAAAAGAACTTCGAAAAATATTTTTAGGCATTTAAAAATCTGAAAAAAACCCAGCATGATAAAGAGAAAATTAAAAAATATTGAAATTTTATGATTTTCGAAGAAAAAGGAAAACTGTTCAATCTTTTTTAATACCTTTTTTGTTCAATCTATTCGAATACGGTAATACCACCAACTTTTATCGAAAAGTCAATTTTTACTAATACGTTTTTTAATATTTTACAATCCAAATGAATCCCTTTATAACGAAAAAAATAAAATGTATATATTTTAATACCCACAGTTCAGATTATTGAATCCAAATGAATCTCTTTATAATGAAAATAAAATTCAAATAAAATGAATATTTTTGAATACCCACTTTATATAGTACATACAGTTCTTTACATTTGTATAACATTATTTCTTCATTTTTGATTTCAATAAAATTAATCTAAACAAATTGAGAAAGCATAGTTACTTATTTAAGAAATTGTTTTTTACCTTACATTTGATTTAAAGAAAACAAATATTTGAATATTGTTTAGTATGACATTTACTATACTGATTATTTATATAGGTAACATGAATCTGAACTGTAGGTATTCCAAAATATACCTTTTTTTCATTATAAAGGGATTTACTTGGATTCAATTAATCTTAACTGTGGATATTACAAAATAATAATTTTATTTTTCTTATTATAAATGCATTTATTTTGATTGAAAAATATTTAGAAACGTGTATTAATAAGTATTGATTTTTGAATAAAAGTAGATGCTATCGCCGGATACACATGTATTGGACAAAAAAGGTATTCAAAAGTATTAACAAATTCTAATACTTTTTAATTCCTCTCTTCTTACTGGGACTTTTATAGAATAATTGTAAGTTTTTAGAAATTCAAAAAGCCCGCTCATTAAAAAAGTGTCAAGTTTTGAAACATCAGGGGCGTATGCAGAAAAAATTTTCGAGGGGGGGGGGGTTAGAAAAAAATTGTACTTTAATTGACCACACTGTAAAAACAAGCGTCTTGCAAGTGTCTTAATCTAAGACATTTTGGTAGCCTTTTTAATCTAAGACGCAAAAAATGTCTCATTTTAAGACACTTTTTCCGTCAAACATCTTAGTTTAAGACACTTGTAAGACTCTTGTTTTTACAGTGCATTTGTCAATAGATTTTTTAGATTTCGAGAAAAGTTCGAAAAACCCAAGGCATCCCCCCCCCTCCCCCCCGTGTATGAGCTCAATTAAAAAAAGTCATGCGAAAAGCGACAAAAATCAGAAACTAAAAAAGATTTTAGAGAATATTCAAGAAAATAATTGTGAAAAATTAATTTAAAATATGAAGAAAATGTATCATAACTTTAAAAAAAAATTGTAGGAGTAATTGTAAGAAACAATTAAAAATTGATTAACTGGGTTAAAAAACTTATATTAATAATTGAAAATTGAAGAAAAAAAATGGAAAATTTAAGAATGGAATTCTAACTTGATAAAAATAATTAGGAATTAAAGAAAATTTAACGAAGAATTGAACAATTGAATTAAAAAATAAAGAAAATGATTGATAATTAGAATAAATTAAAGAAAAAAAAATTGAAAATTGAAAAAAGTAATTGGAAATTGAAGACTAGAATTTAAAATTGGAAACAATAATTGAAAAAGCTGAGAATTATTAAATACTAAAGAAAATAATTTAAAAATAAAAAAATAATCTAAAGAAGACAATAATTATTGAATATTGAAGAACATTATTTTAAATTAAAGAATAGAATTGAAATTCGAAGCAAATAACTGACGAATTGAACAATTTAATAAAAAATTTAAAGAAAATGATTGATAATTGAAAAAATTAATGAATTAATGTGGGTTCTACTTACTCATGAAATATTTCATCATTGAGTTCCTCTGAATTGCTTTGTAAATGTGCACCTTCTTTACTTCCATTTTGATTATTATCAGTTATTGGATTTCTTTCATTTTTAAAACTGAAAAAAAATTTGATTTTGTAATATCCTTTGGCAATTCATTTTTTTTCTTTTGTAAAAATAATACTGGCAAAACTCAAGTGCGTCATCAGCCCCTGGGCCAAACAGCCCCGGTTTCCCCTAATTCAGTTATGCCAACGTTGTACCAGTACTGATTTAAATAAATATTCTGGTTAGAAATATTTTATTTTTACTTACTGATCATTTATATCATCATTAATTCTCTGCAAATTTTCTTGTATTCCTTTTTCTTCTTCTCTTTCATTGCCATGTTCATTGTCAATTGAAACTCTTGCATTTCTAATAATAAAAAATATTATTTTATTTATTTATTTTAGCCTAAAATCGATTTTCTACAGATTCTTATAAAATTTCAAAATTAAGTTAAATGCATTATTTTACATATTTGGTTTAAATTTTATTTAAGTTTACCATATCGTTTTCAAGATATAAATTTATAAATTTTGAACTTTTACATGGAAACAGAAACAAAACGAGCAAAATTACTATGTTTAAATTAATTTAAAAAAAAACAGCTATACAAATTTAAAAAAAAATTAATATATTTTAAACTATAATGTAATACAACTTTTATAATAAGAATGTTAAATTAATTTACCGCAAGGTTGTTAAAAAAATGTTATTTTGATAAATGTTATTTATTAATGATATTCAAGGTTAGTAATTCTTCTCTTCTTTGAAACAACTAGAAAGGAGAAATTTAGTAACTTGAAGTTTTAGATGGAAAAAAGTTTTTTCAAGAAAATTCGAATGATTTTAACTATACAATACTGTTTAGAAACCAAATTGTAGGAAGAAATAAAATTAAAAAGATATTGAATATCATGGTCCGATATAAAACTTGCTGCCGCAGCAAACTTTTTCTGTAGGTATTTTCTTTAAATAAATAAATATATTTACTTAATTAAAGGTATATGCAAATATTCTGTAAATAATATTCAATATTGTTAAACATAATTACTCCCTAAATTTAAATTAGTAAAAGTAAATAACAATATTTTATATTTTATTAAATACTTACACTTTTACTGTATTCGCTTCTAAGATTGTTCGAATTTTCTTTCTTCTTTTCTGTTTCTGGCTGTCACTAATTTCACTCCACCGTTTGTATGGCATTATTTTACCATTTATTTGTACAATTGTTTGTTCTCTTAATTCTTTGTATATAAATTTAGAAATTATGCCTGATTTTTATATATAAAAATTATACTTTTATAATTCGAAAATTGTGACTAATTTTTTCAATATTAAAACTTAAAAATTGATGATAGTTTTGTGTCACTAAACGTCTTGAGTTTATAATAAGAAACAAAATTTTCATTTACTTTGAAGCAAACGTTCCTTTATTACCTGAAAAGGGGCATAATGGATTTCAAACGGGGAAATCCTACTATTAAGACTTTGGCTATGCAAGGCGCCTATTAAGCCCAAATCTGCTGCCTGTTTCCAATGTACATTGTATCCTTTATTTGCAAGTATTACATGAAGCTCGTCCTTTACCTGCTCCTCAATCCTATTTCAGGACAATTTTCCTAACAGTTATTCGTAAACCTTTGCAATAGGAAGTTGTTATACCCTGTTTGTCTTCTGTGTCTCACAAATAAATAGTGAAAATCTAAGTGCCCAAGTTAGACAAAAATGCCTCCGCGTAAAACAAAAAAATTGTTCGCATTGATCTGGTGGCTAAACTCATCATTCAAAGATGTACTTCCGTTAACTAAGTTGCCAACGAGGAAACGAGAAGTCAACGATATTGTAGAAATACCTTGGAAGGATTCTAAAACATCAGAAACGAAAAATTTTCCTGCTAAAATTCTTGCAATAGGCGGTATGTATTCTTTCAGCTTATTATTTATGTAGATAATTATTGATATTAAAAAAGATTATTATTATATATATCTGTGATTCTTAAGATTTTAGATTGTTAAAAAATATGTTTAATGGATTTATTTTTCACTTGAAAAAAAATGTCTAAGACATATTGGTGGCCTTTTTAATCTAAGACGCAAAAAATGTCTCAATTTAAGACACTTTTTCCGTCAAACTTCTTAGTTTAAGACATTTGCAAGACGCTTCTTTTTACAGTGTACCACCCCTCTATTTTATATCGTGTTGAAAATTTTTTTAAATTTTTATATTTTGAACTCTTAAAGGTCGATTCCATCTCAATTCAGACAGGCTCTGTATTATTACAAGAAAATTACGATAAAATATTTTAAAATTAATGTATTTTCTTGCTGTTGTCTATATTAAAATTGTTTTTTCTGTCTTTAATTGAGCCTTAAATGTACTTTTAAAAACCATAAGAAAAATTAAAATATCTTTAAATTTAACAAAATGACGGCGTTTTTTCTGAAAAAATTAAAATCAAATTTTCTTAAAAACCCCACCGTTTTCTTTTCTCTTGATTTTTTTATTATTTCTGTGAGGTAAAACGATTATTTTTCATAAGAATTTATAGGATAGCGGGGCCTAGGGAAATTATTATTATTATTATTATTATTATTATCGCTAACATTATTAAAATCTGTTTTATTTGTAGAAGATGAAATCAAATTGCATAAATTGGTTGTCACCTCATCAGGGGAGATAATAGAACCAACGAATAACATTTTTTCGTCGGAAGTTTTAGAAAAAAAGAAAATTTCTGATAAACAGAAACTGTTTGAAAGGAATATTAAATCTTCAAACAAAAACGAAATGAATGCAAAAATCAACAATCAGAAACCATTATTTCATGTTTCAAAGAATTGTTCAGGCAGTAATTATTCTGAGAAAGGTAATACTAATAATTAGTAGTATTTACTTTTAATATTATCAAAATACGTTTTTGACAATTATTTTATACACAATTTTTTATCTTTTTGAATTTAAAGCTCCCCCTGCAAAAAAAATGAGAATAGAATACAGGGAACAGATATTGGGATCTCAAAAAATAATCAGTCAAACACCTCCAGGACCTAGTGGATTGAACACAATGAACAAATCTCTAACGTATGGGTCACTAACTAACTCGGATTTTGACTTTGAAGAGCAACCTAATGTCAACATTTCTTCTCGGTTAGTATAAAAAGATAATATTAGCTTTGTAGTAAATATGAAATAGAAAAAATTCGCTGTTTCGACAGTGCAAAGTATCCAGCTTTTTTAGCATTTTTCAACAGCGTATACCCAATGGGAAATGCCTAAGTAATTTTATTAACCCATTAATGCCCATGCCGAAACTGTCAGTTGCAGAACCAAAGTAACAATTGAAATGAGGATATTTTACCAAAACATTAAAAAAAATGAAATTATGTTTTTAAAATTTGTTTATAAAAAAATTGTTTAAACAAATTGTTTAAAAAATGTATTTTCGAAAAATCTAATAGCAGCAGTCGAAAATACGGAAAAAGTTAGTAAAAAATCAATATTTGCAAGGTTAAAAAAATTTATTTATTTAAAAAAAAATTATTTAATGTTATAAGTTTTTTGGGTTTTTAAGCATGTTGAAACTTCTTCTTTTATAATGCTAAAGAAATAAGTATTTAAGGCCAAGTAACTTTTAAAATGAGGATATTTTGCTTCTAAGTATACTGAAATACTTTTACAAAATTTACAATTTGTTTAAACAATAATTGTTTAAACTAATTTTTAAACAACGGTTTTTTGGAAAAAAAATTTGTTTAAACAATTATTATTTAAACAAATTGTAAATTTTGTAAAAGTATTTCAGTACTTAGAAGTAAAATATCCTCATTTCAAAAGTTACTTTGTTTTAAATACTTATTTCTTTAGAATTATAAAAGAAGAAGTTTCAACATTCTTAAAAACCCTAAAAACTTTAATATTAAATAATTGTTTTTTGAATAAATAAATTTTTTTTCAAACTTCCAAATATTGATTCTTTACTTTGTCCGTATTTTTGACTGCTGTTATTAGATTTTTCGAAAATACATTTTTTAAACAATCTGTCTAAACAATTTTTTTATAAACAAATTGCAAAAACATAAAAATTTCATTTTTTTTAATGTTTTGGTAAAATATCCTCATTTTAATTGTTACTTTGGTTCTGCAACTGACAGATTCGACATGGGCATTAATAGGTTAAAGATTAAGTAAAAACATAACTCATCATTAGTTGAATTTATTACTATTATCAATTTCGCTGTAATACATAAAATACATTTTATCAATTTTTGAATCCTCGTTCAAATGTATATTTTCTTATTTATCTGTAGATCTGAAGAAATGATCTGTAAAACACCTCCAGGACCTAGAGGTTTAAGCAAAATGAACAAAATCCTAACATATGGAACACCAAATAACTTCATTTCTACATTTGAAGAACAAACTAATGGCTATATTTCAACACAGTCAGTATAAAAAAATAAAATCAGTATAGAATTGATGTTGAGTAAGAATTTTAGAAATGTGCTACCCAAAAATGTTAAATTTGTTTTTTCTTGAAATGTTATTTTTCTTATAGTATTTTATATGCACGATCACCACATAAAACGATTTTGCAAACAAAATTTCTGTCATTGTTATTAACAATTTAATATTTTTGATCTTTTTGCTTAAAAAATTAATTGTAGAAAAACTTATTGATCGAATTTGATGATCAAAAATTTATTTTTGTCTTGAATCATAGTTTGAATTATATTTTTCTATGAAAAAATATTATCCTACTTGTTAAAATATATCTTTTCTTGTTCTTGTTACAGATCTCAAGAAATGATTTGTACACCACCGCCAGGACCCATTGGTTTAAACAGAATGAATAGATTCTTATCATATGGGACACCAAAAAACTTTATTTCTGAATTTGAAAAACAACCTAATATCGAGATTTCTTCAAGGTTGGTAAAATGAAATAAAACTTAGAACGTGATTGCTTTTTGTATCAATGGATGTAAAAAATCTTGACTGATTATTTTACTTAAAAAATTTTACTTATTATATCGTGAAATTTCAATGTCAATCTGCTTTCTTAAAATGAATTAGTAGCATTTCACTGAGAATGATGAAATTTTACTAATCCAATTTAAGAGAGTGAAATCTTATTGAATAAAATTTGGAATGTAACTTTCATCTAATTTTGTTTACACCTTGTAGATTTGAAAACAGAATCCCATCCGAACCTAGTGTGTTGAGAGCAGTTGACTCCAACTTACAGCAAAAGGAAGTATGTTTAAACCAAACAACAAATTTTCCTGACAACAAGATTGTAGAAGGCAAGTCACCTGCTAACTGTAGCTCTGCTTCCAAAAAGCAGACAAACAATGAGAAAAACGTGGACACTTGTAGTGACGATTCCTCAAGTAATTCTTCTTCAGATTCTGAACTAGACGTATCCGATACAGAAGAAGCAGTTAAGAAACTATCATCTGCACTACCTATCAAAGGTAAAATATGTTTTCTTTTACCCACCAAGCACCTGATGATCCAGCGATATTGGCAATATTGAGGCAAGTTTCGAATATTGCAGCAATATTGCAAAGATGTTAGGAAAGTTGTCTGAATATTATGAATATTGTTGGAACATACAGTGCTGTGTGTATATATACTGAGAAAAAATGGTATTGAATCAAAGCGCTGTTAAAAGAAGTATTTTAAAAGTGACTACAAAGACATTTAAAACATCTTAAGGTCATGTCTTAAGTCCAGGGGACTTAATAGATTTCTACCTTATCCCGCATATTCAATTTGTTAATAAAAAAAAGTTACTAAAATTGGTAAAAAAAAGTTTTAAAAATTTAACAAAAAGTCGGTACACTTTTTATATTTTTTTAGACAATTCTGAGTCTAAACCAAAGAAGATATCGTTTTTAAATTTTGGGAATAGTTTTAGAAAGTTATAAAGTGTGTCGTGAATCTTTGTTTTATTCATAATTTTGAAAAACAATTATATTATTAACAAATTAAATATGCAGGATAAGGTAGAATTCTATAATTTAGTGTCCTGGGCTTAGACATGGCCTTAAATTAAGACATTTTTAATTTTAATATCTTAATTTAAGATGTTTTAAGAACATGTGAGGGAGAATTACGTCACTTTTAAGTCACTTTTAAGATACTTATTTTTGCAGTGAGCATGGTATTATTTAAATGAGTGATTTTATTATTATTATTGGCATATATATGTTACTGTTAACACCCGAAATCAGTTTAAACTAGTTTTACCAAATCTCCTTAGTTAAAATTAGTTTTTCCTAGTCAAAACTAGTTTTAGCAAAGAAGTTTAGCTAAAACTAATTTTCTCTAACAAATTAAAAGTTAAAACTAGTTTTAACGTAGATTCTTAGACAAAACTAGTTTTTCCTAATCAAGAAGCAGTTAAAACTGAAAATGATTTAAAACGCAAATAAATTGCTCGTATAATTTGTTCTATATTTCTTTAATAAGAATCGTCAAAAGAATACAAATCTAAAAATTTATAAAAATAAAATACATAACTTACACTACAAAAAAAAGTCTGAAATCGTTTACATCTGAAATTCAGACAATGTATAGTGCATAAGTCTACGGAGCTGAAACCGTTTACAACTGAAATTCAGCCTAAAACTGGGCTGAAATCAAGGTTTTGCTTTTAGTGTGTACTTTTTCATTTAAAAACATTTAAATAATTTTATATTAGAGTAAAAATTCCTGAAGTGGCTCCCTCTAATTTCTTAAAGTTGCAAATGTTGGAAACATTTTTTTTGGTGAAGTTTGCACCAAAATGTCTTTTTATTTATTGAATGGTTACATTATAAGGGACATTTATCAATGGAAACGAGATTAAAATCGCGTGTAGAACACAGATAAAATCAAATCTGTTTATCAACAAATTATTAAAAAATGAAAAGAACATTTTTTTCTAAGTTGCATATCATTTGCAACTTTATGAAATTAGAGGGGGACATTTCAGGAATATTTACTCTTATACAAAATTATCCAAAAGGACGAACTCTCATAATTTAATTTTTAAAATTAAAAAGTAAGTTATGTATTTCATTTTTATAAACTTTAAGATTTATATTCTTTTGACGATTATTATAGAAATATAGAACAAATTATACGAGCAATTTATTTACTTTTTAAATCTTTTTCAGCTTTAATTGCTTCTTGATTAGGAAAAACTAATTTTGTCTAAGAGTCTACGTTAAAACTACTTTTAACTTTTAATTTGTTAGACAAAACTAGTTTTAACTAATTTCGGCTCTTAACGGTAACATATATATAGATGTTTAATTTTATGACACTTTTTTATTTACACCACGCTTTACATTGCAATAGTATTTTTTTCTCAAAAAAAAAAAATAAATAAATAAATAAATGAATACTTTATTTATTTAAGACTTGCATTACATAGTGTAAACATTACAATATTTAATCGTTTAACATTTTTTCAAATTTCAGTAAAGAAATCTAATATATTTTTCATGGAACTTTTTCTTAATGCTATGAAGCGACAATATGAACTTAGAAAGAAAACGAAGTTTCGAACGGAAAAAAATTTCAATGTGAGTTCTATTAAAACACAATTATTTTTTATAACTATTATGCCATTATTATAACACAAAGCTTTTAAATCTGAATTTTTTATAAATGTTTTAATTTTTTAATAATTATTATATATTTTTCTGCTTATAGGTTCCATTGGAATACTTCAAACCTGGGCCTAACATGGTAAGAAAAACTCTTTAAAATATTGGTGAAAGTTCGTATATAAGCGTTTCCATTCAAATGTATAATTTGCATTCTAATTTCTATTAAAAGTGCACCGAAAAAAATATATATTAACAATTAGAATATATCCTTGGCATCTTTTGTATAGAATATTTTATACTAAAGTTTAGTATCCAGTATTCTTATAATTAGAATTATTCTATTTTGAAAAATATTATATACTAAAATGTAGTATAAAATATTCTATAAAAAGGTGCCAAGGATATATTCAAGGATATACACTATTCTGTTAGTATATATTTTTTTCGGTGTCCTAAAATTATAAATTGGTCAATGAGATAAATTAAGAGATGTTTCCACGTAAAAATAAATAATTAAATTTTAAAGTTAATTTTTCCTTTTAAAATTTTGTTTTTAAATGTTAAAAGAACAAATTTTTAAGAAATTTTGATCCAGAACAGAATTATTGAAGACATTTAATGAAATTTGTAGAATTAATTTCACAATTTTATTATAATTTTTATTAAATTTGTGTGTTTCAGTGTGAAATATCGCCGCTTTGTGGGTTTTACTTACACGAAAAAACGATAGATTTAATTTACTTTACTTGTAGCAAGCTTGATAATAGACATGATTGGAAAGTACTTGTAAAAACTGCCTTGATTGAAGTGTACGGGGAAAATATAAAACAATTTTCGGCGAAAGGGAAAAGATCTAACAGGCCCGGAATCGATTGTAGATTATTAAAAGGTTTATATGGTCAGTAATTTTTATCAAGTTATTATATACATACATGTAATAATTAAAATACTTTTAAAAAATATTATTAATTAGTTTTTTTTTCTACTTTCAGGTTGGGTCAATAGAGTTTCGGAAAAAGCTATAAGCAAGAGCCAATTTAATTCTCATGTTAATAAATGCATTATTAATAAAAGAAAAAAGAGAACTCAGAAACAAACAGATAAGACAAAAAATAAGGAAACTATTTTAGAATCAGATTCATCTTTACAAGAGAATCAAGAGCTAACAGAGAATCCTTTTAGAAATAATCGAGAAAGAAAGAACAATGACGGACTAGAAAAGAATGACCAAATAGGGAATAATGAAGAAACAGAGGAAAATCAAGATCCGAAAAATAAGCAAAATAAAAATCGAGAATTAGCTAATGAAAACCGCATAAATCCTATAGAAGAATATGAACAGGATTTCAATGGAAGGTGGTTTTACAAATTGTAATACGCCTTCTCAGATAATATTAATTAAAAATATGTATCATTTTATAAACTTTAAAATAAAATATTTTACAAACAACAATAACAATATTTTTTTACTAGATTCCAATACAAATTTTAACTTAATTTTTCATTTGATTATTTATTTACTTTCTAACTATAATATTAAATTACGTAAATATCATTAATGCAAAACATAATTGTTATCAGTAATAAAAATTAATATTTTCATTACAATTATTTATATAATTAATTCTTATGGATAAAAAATAATTGTATTGAGTATAAAATTCAAAAAAAAATTTTCATTAAGTATTTTTTTATACGTCTTGATTCAAATATGAGCGCAATATTTCGACCAATCAGGTGAGACCAGTGAGGCATACGCGCATGCGCCGTTTCGAAAATTATGATCGATTTATGGTCTAGAATATGATGAAAAAGGAATTTGTAGAACCTCTTAGATCTTAAGTCGACCATAATGTAATATGGATTATAATCGACTTTTGGTCGCCCAAGTTCTACCTAAAGCAGTACATATTCGACCATAATTCTACCATTAATTTCGACTCGGGTAACCTGCTACGGCCTTTGTTATAAATTTGTTTATTGAATGGCAACTGAATATAAATGTCAGGTTTGGAGAATGTTACGTCATTTTCGGTTTTTTATGTCATTTATAGGTACATTACATAAACGTAAATTACGTATATCATTCGCCTCTCCCAAAACATACATTGTCCCACACAGCACAAGATATTTTCTGAAACTTGCCAGGCCCTTACGCTCCAAGTTTCGGAATTTTCCAATGAATTTTCAGGCAACATTGGTGCAAGTAGTAAAATGTCCGCTTGTGAGTCAATATTGACACGAAACTTGAGAAAACATTTCATTGTAATATTCAGGCAATTTCGAACGTTAAATGATGCGCACTGGTCGATCTTGGCTCCTATGGCCCGTAGGTCTGCGCAGTAGGGTTTAACCTCCTAGACATATGCGGATGTCATGTGTCACAAAATTCTGATTGGCTGCATATAAAAAAAAATTTGAACTTTTTTTGAAATATTGCCTGAATATTGCAGGAATCTTTTTTTGCAATATTTCCTGAACATTGCATTGCAATTTTCAGACAATGCAATTTTGTACTGTGTGGGGTGTTGACTACTACCAGCCCTATCCGAGTGCTTGACAAATTTGTCAGCTTAATGATTTGCGTTTCGATGTGCGAAAACACAATCGAATTGAAAACTATTTAAAACCGTTAAAAACATGTTAAACTAAAGTTATTTCGTCAAAAGATTCAAAAGGTACAATTATTTAAGTGTTTATGCGACATAATGGTGAATTCATATGAAAATATGTTTTTGCTCCGGGCTGTAAGTCAGGCTATAAATCTGAAGAGGGCAAAGAAAAATTTCACCGTTTCTTAGTCCTTGCAGATAAAGATCCGTTAGAAAAGTGGCAGAAGGCAATTTTAAGAAAAGATTTTATAATACAACCGGGGCAAGTTCTCTGTGACAAACATTTTCGCCCAGAAGATACTTTGTGGAGGCGAAAAGTCAAAAATGCTAACGAAGAGGTTATGTCATTGTAAGTACTTGTTGCATTTTACATTCTCAACATTTATTTGAGGGATATTTTTGTTTTTAATTAATTCATGTTTATTATATAGTAAATTTCGTAGCGAGTGTAAACTGAAGGCGTTTTTGACACGAGCGAAATGTTTTTGCAACGAGTTAGAGGCGATTCTGCGCCGTTTGCCGGAAACGAGTTGCAAATACTTGAGCAAATTTCAAAATACCGTTCACACAAGTTACGAACGATACTTTTTATAACAAAGTTCCAAAAAAAGGCATGTAAAAACAAAAGAATTGTAAATATTTAAATAATAGTAAAAACTTACATATCATTATTAACAATGAACAATGTATTCCTGAATGAAAAATACTGAGAAACTTCGAATGGTTTTAAGAAGTACGATGAAGCGGAAAAAGGCTTTAAGGGGCGTCAAGGATCCAGGGGTAAATTCCCTACCGGGGGGTTCAGAGGTCGAAGCCCACCATAACAAAAAAACCAACTCAAAAGATAATAAATGTCAAAACAATATTTGAGGTTAAGTCTTTACTCTCACTTATCTGTACATTTTACTATATAAATATTCGATGAAATAGGAATTATATCAAATAATACTTCGTTTTAATAAGGATTCTATGAAGTATTACTTTGTGTAAATCGAAATTCGAGCAAATGAAACTTCGTTTAAGGGGGTTGACCCGTGTGACGGCCGTTTTTTAACTGTTTTTTGGGATTTTTTTCTGAAGGGCGATTAAAACTTACAACTTTGAATTTTTTACCATAGATTTAGTAACTATTGAAGTAAATTCAAAAATTTTTTTAAGTAAAAATAATGAAAACTTTACGTGATACAGCGCGGGGAAGTAATTCATGTAAAAAAAGTACAGCATTGGTTGCCACGATTCCGACGCGACCGTCTGAATGATCCAAAATCAAAAAATAAAAAATCATTTTAATCTGTGTCACTGTAGCTATGAGCTGAACTAGGATTATTTAAAAATATTGAAAAATAAAATTTTTACGCGACTTTGAATTTTTATTTCTAAAAAAACTTTATTTTGGGCCTGTTTTCTTTTATAAAAAAAACGATGTGACCTTTTTTAATTATTATCCTAGTTCAGCTTGTAGCCCATAATGTACTAAACATACCCTATAAATTTCAAGATGTGAAGTCGTTTTTGAGATATCATGGCGACCAGTTAAAAAAAAGTGGTTTCGAGGAAAACGCGTTTGAAAGCTCAAGTATGAATAAGGCAGTGAGTTCGGAATTATTACTAAAGCAACTGTTATATTCAAAAATTTATTTTAGGAAACTAAAGTTTTTCTAAATGTACTTATTTTTTACTTATATAAATGTGTATGAAATAATAAAATTGGCGGATAAAAAACCAAAGCGACAAACCTTCAATGCTAGTTGAAAGCTCGACCACGCGCTCGAACATCATGCCTTCTCACTGTAAAAACTTTTTAACAACGACGAATATGTCAAAATCGATTTACCCACATATTCTGCATATGTTATAGGTGCGATATGGGTAAGACTCCGTCAGAAAAAAAGCGATTTGCAAGTGGTCTTCCGATTTCTTTGAAACCTGGGGAAATAATAGTCCTATATGAGTGACGTTCAACCCTAAAAATATTTTGAAAATTTTTCAAAATGGCGGCCACCACGCCATGTTGAAAATGTGTGTTGCGTTATTTTCAAAAATCAAAATCTTCGAAACTTTCCAATCGATTTTAATAAAATTTACAGGAAAAATAGTTGAAAATACCTAGTTTAATTTCATATTATGACCAAAAACAAATTTTTAAATTTTGGCCAAAAAAAGTAAAAAAAAATTTTTAAATCAATTTTTAGTAAATTTGGCCTAATTTAAAAATTTTTTAATAATCAAATTTTGATTCCTTGTAATTTTATCTTTCATTAAAAAAAAATTCATGGAGACTTTAATGGTTCCTGAGATATTGCGATTTTAGTGGGAGCCCATACCGCGCGACCCGCGTATCATATTCACAGTGATTTCCTCACAGTAAGGAACTACAGAAATGTGATCATAAGTGCTTATTTTTTTGCACAAAGAAAGACAGAAACGATAATTAAAGTTATAATGAATCACAATCAATTGTTTTTCTCATCAATATGTCAATTTTTTATTGTGATTTGTTACGTAATATAACATAAATATTACTTTTTCATTAAATATAATGTTAACGCTTACGTTTTTTCGTTTTTTTTTTGACTTAAAAATCAAATGATTCAGTAGAAGAAGAATATTTTTTACATTGAATTGTTTTTTCACCAATTGGGGTAAACGAATGAAAGCTTCTTGTGCCAGTAATTGGTTGAGCTTTATCAAATCGCTTTTTCAATGTTCTTGCCTTTTTGACGTGTTCTTTTTCAGAACCAAATAACACTTTTATATTCGTCAAAGCAGTTGAGCCCCATTAATACAAATCTTTTGCAGTCAAAATTTGTTTATCACTACCGCGTTGCAAACAAGCCCTGCTACCTTCTCGTTTTATAGTACCCCCAATGCCGTCACAAGGGCTTTTGCCATGTGATGTAGCGAAAAATTCTCAAGAAGCCTCGATGCCAAAGTCACATTTGTGGTAAACCAAGTTAATGAAATTACTTTTGTTTTTGTATTGCGAAGCTGCTCCGTCTGAAAAATAAATTATTTTTCTAATAGAATGTTTTTTTAAATTCATTTATAATTTTTTCCATAAATAAATGAACTGCGCTCGTATTCTGTTCGAGATCTTCTGAGATTATGACATAGCTTTCACAAACAACTTTATTGTCATTTTTGAAATAAACAACAGCGGGATGGATGGTAATCTGTTTTTTGCTCCAATATTCACTTTAAATAGAATTTTGAATTACTGTTTCATAATTTTGTGAAAAGTCTAGTAATATAATGAAAACACCCTCTTCAAGGGATTCCTTACAATCTTTTAATAAGAATTGACTTTGTTGTTTTACGATAAAATCGTGTCTAAGCAATTCAGTAAGATGAGAAGTCAGTTTTTCCAAATATACCTCCGTTGTGTCGCAAAAAGTTTCCAGTGATGTGCGATCTGTTGATGTCCAACCCTTATATGTAATATTTTCAACGCAATTATTTTCAAAAATCTTCTTCAATAATTCTATTACAGGTGCGACACCTGGGCAAGTTTAACACAATCCAAAATAGCAAGATGATGTTCTTGAATCACAGATATGCTGTCTTTTTTTCCTGGCAACTGGCGACTAATATCCGACTCATAAAAAAAATTTCGAACAGTTTGCACAGTTTCTTCTGGTAATTTTTTGCCTGGTCGAGGATTTTGTGATGACCCTATGCCATTTGTAACATGAAGTTGTGAAGCTTTCTGAGCCAGGGTATATGGCACTCCAAATTCAGTTGTCATTTTAAAGATACTCCAACTCTTTGGAACCATAGTTAAGATTTCTATTTTTCGAGATTTACTAGAATTCTTTATTAATTCTTCTTTAATTTCATCAATAAAATCTTCTGAACCATTTTTATTGTTTTCTGCTTCTAAGTATTGAAATACTTTTTTCAATTTATTTTCAAAACCCTCCCGAATTTTACTTACCTTTTGTTTTTGTGCTCGTTGTGTTCGAAGATCTTTGCTACTAACAATTGGTAAAATCTCTAAAATCTATAAAATTTCATTTAATTTTTCAATGTCCTTTTCTCTTGCGTAATTAAAACTTGTGCTCTCCTGTATATTTTTATCTGAGTCATCAGGCTGAAAGAACTCTTCTTCAATTATTTCATCACATACAGTCTCCACAGAATTAGGCACATCTTGTTTCTGGTTGAGAGTTGAAGATTTTGACTCTTTATTTATTCCAAGGCGACAAGTATTACAAATCAATTGACTGCTATCAATTGAATATTTTTCAATAATTTCTTGTGTAAAAGGGTGAAGAGATTCTCTATTAGCTTTGTAATGTTGCTCCTTTTTAAAAGGATTGAAGCAAACGTACCTTGGCATTACGATGAAAAAATATCGCTCTAGGCAAAGTTAAACTTAAGCACTATTTAAAATTATTTATTACAACTAAATACAAAAAACAATAAAAGAAAAACTCGTAAATACATGCAAAAGAAACTTAAAAACTATCGATACAAAAAACAGTGAGTTATCAAAAATGAAAAATAATAGAAGAATTTTGACAATTTTTTAAAATCCTTTTAGTGTTAAATGTCACTCATATAGTACTTTTATTTCCCGAGGTTTCAAAGAAATCGGAAGACCACTTGCAAATCGCTTTTTTCCTGACGGAGTCTTACCCACACGGGAAGAAATCTGGTAGAATTATATCAGTTGATAGTCCGATAGATTTTTAGTATCAATAGACAAATAGAATTTTATTATCTAATGTGACTAATATTAATATGAAAACATGAAAATATTCTGAAAGAGCTTGAGATAGAAAGAAACCTACAGCCATTTATAAAATTTCCATCTATTTGATATTAAAAATGCTCGTAGGCCTTATTACAATTCCATCACACGCCAGCTAATATTATTCTATCGGCCACCACTAATTTTCAGGCCAAGTTTGTACAGCACAAGCTAAGCTTTATATACATGTATTAACACACACACACACACACACACACAAGCAATACATTGGCTGACGGATCAGCCATCAGGCCATCAGCCAATGTATTGCTTGTGTGTGTGTGTGTGTGTTCATACATGTATATAAAGTTTAGCTTGTGTTGTACAAACTTGGCCTGAAAATTAGTGGTGGCAGATAGAATAATATTAGCTGGCGTGTGATGGAATTGTAATAAGGCCTACGAGCATTTTTAATATCAAATAGATGGAAATTTTATAAATGGCTGTTGGTTTCTTTCTATCTCAAGCTCTTTCAGAATATTTTCATGCTTTCGTATTAATATTAGTCACATTAGATAATAAAATTCTATTTGTCTATTGATACTAAAAATCTAACGGACTATCAACTGATTTAATTCTACCAGATTTCTTTCCGTGCATATATAAAAAATAAAAAAATTCGATTTTTCGGATCTGTCACACGGGTCAACCCCCTTAAGTGTCAATTCTATAAAATAGAAATTCGAACACTTGGGAGTGCCTTTAAATGA
Organism: Ganaspis brasiliensis; assembly: GCA_037103525.1. Lineage (NCBI taxonomy): Eukaryota > Metazoa > Arthropoda > Insecta > Hymenoptera > Figitidae > Ganaspis > Ganaspis brasiliensis. Next base: position 1,584,210 of record JAZKLR010000486.1, read on the forward strand.
GAATTCAATCAAATATGAATTCTATTAAATAAAAGTCCACTTATCTGTACATTCTATAATATAAATATTTGATGAAATAGGAATGATATCAAATAATATTTCGTTTTAATAAGGATTCTATGAAGTATTACTTCGTGTAAATCAAAATTCGGGCAAATGAAACTTCGCTCAAGTTTCGATTCTATAAAATAGAAATTCGTTCACTTGAGACTTCTGTTAAATGAAAATTCGATCAAATATGAATTCTCACAAATGAAACTTCGGTTATATATATGAATTCTAATATATGAAAGGTCGGTTTCATTTAACTTCTGTCAAATATTATTTCAATGATATGAGAATTCGGCTAAAAGAATGTTCTGGTTAATGGAATTGGCCAAATGAAAGTTCGAACTAATCGTAATTAAACATATTCATGCGTCTCAAGCTACTCATCATTATTATGCTGGCACTTATCTGAAGCATTTAAAATTATTTAATTGTATATTTGTTGTTACTTTTTAAGATAAATTTTTCTTTACATTATTTTAAAAATTATTTAAATTGTTAATATAACGAGTCCAGGATTAAATCATTTCGTTAGTTAAAACTTTTTCGAATGTTTTTGGGTCTCATTAAAAAGTAAATTTTCTATAAAATTTGAACAACTTATCAGTGTTGCCTAATGTTTCTTTTATTGTTTATGAAGTTTAAGTAACATAAAACTTGTAACACGTCAAATGAACAGCACGCATAAGCAAAAAATTCGACTTGACGCACGGCGTAATTATTTCACACAGCAATTACAAAAGACTAAAGAGGAACTAAAATCTTTCCAGAACAGTTCTTTAGAGTCTGAGTTAAATGAAAAAAATATTCCGAAAAATGAGCAAACGGTAATTGCTGAAATATTGAAAGCTGCGAAGGCTAAAAAGTTCAAAAGGCCATCGGTATTTAGAGCAATGGATGATTTTAAGCAGTGGCAGATCCACACTTGGTTTCTGGAGGAAATCATACATGAGAGAGAAAGAGACAACACTATTGCTAAGAGCGTCAAATGATTTACTACTTCCGTGCATTAGTACAAATCTCTAGTAAGTTTTTTAAAAATTAAATTGTGCTAAATTTTAAACTGCTATGGAAAACTCCCAGATAGCACGTAATATTGCTGCAAGCTTGTCGCATATTTGAAATGTCCCACTTGAGCAATCTTCCACCGCAAGAATAAAGATTTGATACGATGAGCAGTAGTAGAAATTTGAAAACTAAAGCGTATACGAGTGCGCACTAATTTTTTGACCTGTTTAATATGCGCTTAATGTATATTTAAAAATAAATGTCTTTCAATAAAAAAAAATAATATAAACATTATAAGGCAATCTTGCAAGGTGGAACATTTAGACCTTGCAGCAAGATTACCGCAATCTAGTCTTGAACCTATTTCAATCTAAATCTTATTTTCATATTCTTATAATATTAATTCTATTTAATTTATTATTACAGGTAACTACCTGTAACCTCGTCACTAATCGAGACTTTATCTGGATTCAGCGAAAGCTTGTTTAAAGTTCTTGCTGAAAAATATAACGAGCAGCAAGAAATTTCACAAGATGGTATTCTCGTGTTTGACGAAATAAGCACACGTCAAAATGGTAAAGTGAATCTAAAAACAATGAAATAAAAAGGCTTAGCTAATATTAAAAATACAGAAGGTTGCACAGGCATCGATCAAATTGCAGATCATCCGATAGTATTTGTACTGCAAGCGATAAATCAGGATTTTCACAACCTATAGCTGTATTTTTGTCTAAAAAACCCAGTAGATAGCATTAAAAATTAGCCGTTCAATGCATAATTCTAGTAGAAAAATATATTGCTCGTATACCTACATGGAATTGTTTGTGATGGTTCTAAACCAAACAAAAGATTTTGGGAAGAAGCAGGCTGTAGTTGAAAATTAAAAAATTTTAAAAATTCCTTAGCTCATTCACTTCTAATCAATCTCTATCCACTTTTATCTCCTCTATATATGTCTACATTCCGTTCAATCACTCTATATTATGTAGTGCATATTTCCTCCAATCACTTTATTTCCATCTCACTCTATCCTTTTTATCTCCTAATGAATAAAATATATAGCCTATCATCTTAAATCGCCTCTTTCTTATCTTAACCTATTTTCTTAATGCCCACAGATTACTTTTTCTATCTTTTGTCAATAACATCAATGTACAATCTCTTTCAGTTTTCCCTTCTCTATACCAATGTATTTTGTAACATTGTAACTGAGGGAATCTGGTAGTTTACTTATAAGTACTATAATTCACGCAACAAATAAAAAACAATATTTATTAATTAACAAAAATAGAAAATAGAATTTTATCTGCACAGCGCAAGAAGACTATAATAAGGAGGTATCCCTGCTAAGAGTAAAAAAATAAAATCCTAAATTTCGATCATTTCTTATCCGTGAGATAGAAAGAGTTAAGAAATACTATCTCAATCTATCACACATGTACCAAGTGTTTTCTGATCCTTTCTCTTGTGTCTTAAAACCTATCATTTTCATTTTTTTGTCCATGCCTTTTCCCTATTCTCAATCTTTTTCTAACCCTTGTCTATCCATCCCTATCCACTTATATCTCCTCTTTATATATCTACATTCCGTTCAATCACTTTGTTTATATTATCAATTGACTCTTTCTTATCTGAACCTATTTTCTTAATGCCCACAGATTACTTTTTTATCTTTTGTCAATAACATTATTACCAAATCTCTTTCAGTTTTCCCTTCTCTATACCAATCTATTTCGTAACATTGTAACTGCAGGTATCTTTTTTAATTACGAATATCCTATCTATTTTAATCAAGAATTTTCAGTCTTTCTCTAACTCTTTTTTTTTTTTTTTTCAGTAAACAATCTGAATAACTAGTTCCTTTTAATCATCTTTCTTTAATCTCACCCTATGCTTTTTTATTTGCTCTCTATCGCATCCTATATCCTAATGAATATAATGAACATCCTATCGTTTTCAATCGCCTCTTTTTATTCTAGCCAATTTTCTCAATCCCAACATATTAATTTGTCTGTGCCGGGTCAATGACATCAACATCCAATCACTTTCAGATTTTCCTTCCCTATTCCAGTCTATTCCCTAACATTGTAACTGCAGCTATTTCTCAAAAATGGTTTTTGCAAACCCCCGGGAGTAGCTGTCCTGCAATTTAATGATAGGATAAGGGATAGAAAGTGATAAAATAATTTAAACTTGAGTATTAGACGTAAGGATAGAAAAGAATAGTTATAAGAAATAGAAAAAGATAGATATACGTAAAGTCAGTTTATAGAATTAGAGATAGGATAACATAGACGATAGTTATGAAAAATAGACAAAAATAGATATAATTTAAAACAGGTTATATATTTAGGAATCGAAAATAGAATGATTCCAGCAGGGATGGATCTTTTTCAATTCCTTATAACGACGAAGTAGAATCAGGAGTCCTAACGTCAATGTATTTCCCGAATCGTTTTTTTTTTTTTGCCAAATCTCTATGCCTGTCCGACTAGTCGGGGGCAGGCATCGAAAACGCATTAAAAATGTTTAAATAACTTTCAAAAACAACTTTAAGATTAAACTTTTAAGTTTAAACAAATAATAACATTTATATTTAAAAATAATCTCAAAATTTACTCACATCAATTTTAAAAAGAGTTAAAACGAGATTTTAATAAATTATTAAACACTTGTGTTTTAAAACAATGGCACAACGAACTTTTAGGTTAAATGTGACAATGCGATAATCTCGCGCGCAATCTAGAAACTGTGTGTGCGTCTATGCTTTCTGCTTTGCTTCATTGCTTTCTGCATTGTATTCCGACCTTCCCACTTGCTGTAACAGAGGGCAGTAGTGTGCATCCGTTAATGTAACGATGTTAGGCTTTGTTATTCGAAATCGATGCCAAACGTTCGTACTTTCGACCAGGGTGTTATGAAAAATATTTTATCACTTTCTATCCCTTATCCTATCATTAAATTGCAGGACAGCTACTCCCAGGAGTTTGCAAAAACCGTTTTTGAGAAATAGCTGCAGTTACAATGTTAGGGAATAGATTAGAATAGGGAAGGAAAAACTGAAAGAGATTGGATATTAATGTTATTGACAAAAGATAAAAAAAAGTAATCCGTGGGCATTAAGAAAATAGGTTAAGATAAGAAAGAGTCAATTGAAAAGGATATGCTATATATTTTATGTATTAGGAGATAGAATGCAATAGACTGCGATAAAAAAGGATAGGATGAGATGGAGATAAAGTGATTGGAGGAGGTATGCCATTCATACACTGAGAAACTTTTCGTTCCACTAAATGATAACATTCGGTCAAAGTTTGGTATAGAACCGTTCGAAAGTAGGAAAATCAAGGGAAAATCTAACTACTGGAATATATTTAAATCGAAATTTGGGGTTTTCTTACCGATGTTTGAAATTATAATATTGAAAATTAATATGATGCGTGTGAAAGACTAAAACGTATCAAGTGAGCTCGAGAACCTGGGACAAAAAATGCGTGGGGGCCCCTTCGAAAGTGCATTAATTTTAATTCTACAAGTTACGTTATTGATAACAAACAGCTGACATGTCAGGATGTTATATACATGTAGATAAATATATTTTAAGTGGTCGAGTGGTTAGGACTTTCGACCTTCGTGCGTGCGTGCGGGCGTGCGTTCGTGTTTCGGTATTCGAATCCCCTTGCGTCAAATATTATTTCTCTTAGAATTATCTTAAAAATAAAATTTTTTCGGTAAGTGCGTAGAAGTAAGGAAACTATAAAATACTAACATAAGCGTCGATAAATTCGAAAACTGTTTGTGCAATATTTTTATAAATACATAAAAATATTTTGATATATTTCGTTTCTACTTCTAAAACGCACCATATGAATTTGTGAATTTTCCCCGGATTTCCTTACTTTCAAACGCTGTTATATTAAAATGTGATATTCATTCAAACATTTCTTCAAACGAAAAGTCTCTCAGTGTAATATAAACACAGTGATTGAACGGAATGTAGATATATAGAGAGGAGATATAAGTGGATAGGGATGGATAAACAAGGGTTAGAAAAAGATTGAGAAGGGGTAATAAGACATGGACAAAATAACTTCTTGCGCTGTGCAGATAAAATTCTATTTTCTATTCTTAGTATACTAAAGTTGTCTATAAAGATAAAATTCTAAATATATTTAGTCATTTTTTAATATTAATTGTCTTTTGAAATTAATAAAAAGGGTTAATATAGAGGAAGAAATAAACTACGTAATTAGAGAAGGGTTTCATTTGCAATAGGCCATTAAATGAAAAAGGACTATGTTCTTCTAGCTACCTGGGTCTATTTACAAACAGGGTAAGTCGAGGAAAGATGGATCACTTTTCGACATTCACTTTCTCGACACTGATCTGATTGTTTGTCAGCCACTGTGTCATGATACATACACGAACAGTACTTATTAACTAAATGTACTTATATGCATGAAGTGAAAGTGTGGTAGTGTTTTTTCATATCTAATAGACAAATTTCAAATTTTCCGTTCCCATACCTGACAATATTGAAAGTGCTTCGAAAAATTTAAACACGTTTTTCTCAAAAACTGTGTTTTTAAAGTAAGTGAGCAAGATTTCGCGGAAGCGGCTGAACCGATCGGTCTCAAATCTTTATACAACCTTTTTAAATACATTCTTCAGTAATTGTTTGAAGCTTTTTTCTTACCGATAAATGTTTTTAATTTTATAAACAATGGCCTAAATTAGGGTCAAAAATCGAGTTCTCTTTATTGAGATTAGATACAAGATAATACATTCTATTAACGGAAAATTTTTGTTTTTTCATATTATTTGATCCAATTTATAGATATCCTGCTCACCCCTGCTAAGAGTAATAAGATAAAAAGAGAAAGAAATATGAGGATGGAAAGAGATTACACTTTTTCTATTCATTTCATATATCTATTTTGCATTCCTAAAACACTATCTTTCTATTTCTAAACTTCTATCTCTTTCTATCTTTTCTCTATTCGCTTTGGATTTTTATCTCTTTCTATTCTCTTTCTATCTTCTTCTATCTCTTCGCTTATCTACTATTTTAAATACCCAATTACGCCAGTAGTTTTATATGGACTACAGTATATATATATATATATATATATATACAAAATTAATCTGATATTTAACGCGTATAATACTGAAAAATCGCCAGCTACGAAGAAGCGATCCTTCGCCACGCTAGAATTGATACACATTAACCTATGAACCCTACCAGCTAAGCTAATGAACGATACACAGTGGGGCCAAATGCCAAAAAGCTCGCCAAAATATCAAACCTTTTTTCTATTTTCGGGGGAACAGGTATAAAGGGGTTTTTAAGGTCGCTAATTACGAATCTGAAGTCTGTTTCACAAAATTCAAAATGGCGGATCCAATATGGCGGACGAAATACTAAAATTTTCTTTTAATATTTACGAAATTAGGTTTCAGGGATTTTTTGAGGTCGCTGATTACGGATCTGAAGTCTGTTTCACAAAATTCAAAATGGCGGATCTAATATGGCGGACGAAATACAAAAAATTTATTTTAATATTCACGAAATTGGGTTTCAGGGGGTTTTTGATGTCGCTGATTACGAATCTGAAGTCTGTTTGACAAAATTCAAAATGGCGGATCCAATATAACGGACGAAATACAAAAATTTTATTTTAATGTTCATGAAACTGGGTTTCAGGGGGTTTTTGAGGTCGCTGATTACGAATCTGAAGTATGTTTCACAAAATTCAAAATGGCGTATCCAATCTGGCTGACAAAATACAAAAATGTTATTTTCATATTCATGAATTTGTGTTTCGAGGGATTTTTGAGGTCTTTATCATGAAAGTCTGAAACATAGTTCTATAAGTTAAATAAAAAACAAGTTTTAGACCATTAATTCCACATTATTTCTTTTAAATTTACAAAAATTTTTACAAAAACGACGTTTTGTTAGTTCTAAGTATTATAGTTTTTGAGATATTGAGCCAAACGTAATGTGGACATACACACACACACACACACACACAGACATTTTTTAAAAACTTCATTTTCGACATTCTGCGATCGAAATATGTCGAGATATGTCAAAAAATCGCAATCGCTAATTTGAAGGAAAAACAATACTTCCTCTATGAGGAAGCAATATTAAAGGTTAAGCAAATATTTTACTATCTTCAAAATGTCGCACTCCAGGCTTATAAAAATGTATCACAAATAAAAAATGTTATTTACGTAGCTTTAAAATGAATAAAAAGTTTTTAGGTTTTTGGATTTTTTAATGAGTTAAAACATCAAATTCTCAAGACAAATAAATTGTAGTTGCATTGTTTTTTAAAAATTTATTTTTGATAAAAATATAAAATAAAATAAATATGTTTATATAAATTATATTGATTAAGTAATTGGATGTTTAACTTACTTAATTCAGAATCCGAAGACATTCTTTATATTTGGACCGAAGTATAAAAGGAAATAAAAATCTACTTAACATAACCTAAGCAGTTTATGATTTGCCAACTAATAAGCAAAAGAAATAGTAACAAAACACTATCAAGTTAAGTAATTATAAAGTAATTGTCACCCTTGCTAAAAAAACTATTTTCTTTTATAAAAACGACTACAAATAAAAGAATTTTAAGGGGTCGCTGATAATGAATCTAAGGTTATATTGACAATATGGTAGTTCACAGTTTTCGATTGCCAAACTGTAAATTTGACAATATATTCGTAGTCATCGACACCAAAAACTTTTTTGCTGCTATATGCATGAAAATAAATCATTTTTGAACAAAGTTGACAGTTAATTTGACAGCTTTCAAATGTCAAATTATGGCAAATCAATATTATATTCCTAATCAGCGACCCCGAAAATCCTTTTACTGACACTTACATATAAATGGATTACTTTCTAGCAAAGTTGGCAGCTGATTTGCCAGCTGTCAAGTGACAAATTGTCAATTTGATATCAAATCCGTAGTTAGCGACCACGAAAACCCTTTTATTGGCATTTTCATAAAAAGAAATCTCTTTTCTAGCAATGTTGTCAGTTGACTTGACAGCTGTCAACTGTCAATTATAATACTTGACATTATATTGGTATTCAGCAACCCCGAAAATGCTTTCACTGAAAATTTTATAAAGATGAATCGCTTTTCTGCAAAGTTGACAGTTGATTTGACAGCTGTCAACTATCAATTTATCAATTTGACAATAAATTCGTAATTGGCGACCTCAAAAATCCTTAGAATCTTAAGGCATTGGTTTATATTTACTCCCAATTTTTCTCAGATGTGAAAAGATAAAGTGAAATTCGTAAATGTTTTCGTAAAAATTTGTCTAAAATACGCAAAAGCAGATTGGGGCAACTTTTTTCTACGAATTCTGTTAAAAAAATGTCTAATGTATAACTTAAAAAAAAAACTTTATCGGGCAACATCGGGCAATTAACTTTTTCCTTTAATTTTTATATGTATTAAAAGTTAGTTTTTCTTTATTTTTTATTAAAAACTTTAGTTAATAATGATTAGAATAAATTTTTTTTTGGGACTTACAATATCAAAATATATTGTACTAACCTCCACCTAACGAATCTATTTTATTAATATTAATTATAACTTCATGTTCTTTTTTAAATACACAATTACTAAAACATTTATTTTTTTAACAAAAGAAAGTGGATAGTATGCTTAAAAATGACAGTTTTCAACTTCTTAGTACAGGTCGAAAAAATACATTAGCGACTTTTGACCAACAGCATTATAATCTTTGATCCTTCTTCAATCAAACTAGTTGGATAAAATATCTGAAAATAAAACTTTATTTTTTGACTTTTGGCCAGCTTTTTGGACTTTGGCCCCACTGTGCGATATACTGACAGATCGCTCCTCTACTTGACTATCTTTTATCACTTCTATTCTTGTCTCCTTTAATCTTTTATTTCTATCTTTTTCGATCCAACATCGTATTTATACATTTAGAGATATCTAATGGAAGTGAAGAGATAAAAATCTTATCAGTTTTTATCTTTTCTTATCTCTGTTATAGAAAGAGATACAAAAAAGGTATAACTTTCAATCCTATCCCTTTCTATTGCCCTCAATCTCTTTCAATCTCCACCTTAAACACCATGACCAGCTTATTGCCATCAATCATCTTTTCCATATAACTTTCAATCTTTAATCTATATCATCTTATCTCTTTCTATTGCCTTCAATATCTTTCAATCTCCATCTTAATCATCGTGATCAGTTAACCCTAATAATTACTTTTTCCCTATAGCTTTAAATCTCTAATCTCTACCTTTCTATCCCACCCTATCCCTAACTTAATAGACATAGCAGATATCGTTTTCGATCACCTTTTTCTATAACTTCCAAATAATGACTAATACTTTCATATCATTTCCAAACCCCATTTGCACTGAGAAAATAAGTTGACTAAATATAACCAATTTTTTATTAAATTTAGCAGAGAGAGGTAGTTAATATAGCACCTGCAAAGCTCTTTGTTTATTATTATCAGATTAAATGCTTCTGTTAACCTTGAAGTTTGGTTGTGATCGCCGGTATCTTGTGTGTTTTGTTCAGAGTCCCTTAACCTAGAAATTGGCTAGAGACTTATTTTCTCAGTGTGAATGAAAATAATGAGTTTTCCCTTTTAATCACTTTTCATCTATAATTTTCAATAACTTCATCATATCTACATATTTTTTGCTATTCCCATCCTAACCAGCATTATCGGTTATCACTTTTAATCACCTTTCTTTTATAACTTTCAATCTTTTACCTATCCCTTTCCATCCCTTATTACCCGTTCTATCTCTTTCTATCCCTTTCTAACCCCTTTCTTTTTCTTTTTATCCATTACTATATCCACTTGAAGGAACATGAACACTCAACAGATTACTGAAAGTAATAAAAGAAAAGTGATTAAAAGCGATAACTGATCATGTTAATCCAGGTGGCATAAGAAGTAATAGAAAGATACATACTAACGCCTATCACTTCTAGTAAACATTCTTCTATAACTTTCTGCAACTGATTAATACCTTTCTATCGCTTCTTATCCTACCTGTATTAACACGATCATTTATCGCTTTTAATCACTTTTCTTTTATTACTTTCAGTAATCTGTTGAGAGATCATGTTCTTTCAGGAAGGGATAGAAAGGGATAGGTGAAAGATTGAAAGTTATAGAAAAAAGGTAATGAAAAACGATAACCGATAATTCTGGTTAGGGTGGCAATAGTAAAAAATATGTAGATATGATGTAGGTTATTTAAAATTATAGATAAAAAGTGATTAAAAGGGAAAACTCATTATTTTCATTCAGGTGGGGTTTGGAAATGATATGAAAGTATTAGTCATTAATAGGAAGTTATAAAAAAAGGTGATTAAAAACAATAACTGCTATGTCCATTAAGGTAGGGATAGGGCGGGATAGAAAGGTATAGATTAGAGATTAAAATTTATAGGGAAAGATGATATAGATTAGGGATTGAAAGTTATATGGAAAAGATGATTGATGGCGATAAGCTCGTGATGGTGATTAAGGTGGAGATTGAAAGAGATTAGAGGCAATAGAAAGAGATATGATGGTAGAGATTATAGATTGAAAGTTATAGGGAAAAGGTGATTAATGGCGAAAACTGATGATTATAATGAAGGTAGAGATTGAAAAAGATTGGGGTCGATAGAAAGAGATAAGAAGGTATAGAATCGTGTTTAAAAGTTTTAACTTTTCTTTATCTCTTTCTATAACAGAGATAAGAAGAGATAACAAGTGATAAGATTTCTATCTCTTTATTTTCAGTAGGGACCACAAGACGCCTTCTTTTAGACTGAACACCCGGAAATAAGCTATAGCACCATTAAAAATTGTTATTTTTTTAACAAAAAATGGTGAAATACAACTAAAGGATTTCATAATATGTGGAAAGAATTTTAGTTTCCGCAGGAAAAATCATTGAAAAATCGATTTTTTTGGACCTCCTAACTGTATATCGTTCACGCCAATTCGAACGTACGTACTCTCTAAATCGGACTAATTTGAAAGCAAAAACTCAGTCACTAATTCAAATAGTTATATTTCTACTAATCATTTAGTGAAAAATAACTAATTATTAGTCGAATTCATTTTTAGGTTATGTCAAAATAACTAATATTTTAGTAAAATTCTGTTTAATAATTTAATTAGTCGAATTTTAACTATTTTTTAGTTATGTTATTACTAACAATTGGTCATTTTTTAGTAATATTTAGTTATTTTTAACTAATTGCTGAAATAAAAACTCAGGCACAATTTTACTAATTATTAGTTATTTTTAAGTAATTCAGATTTAGAGAGTAACTGTTTTCGAACATTTGGAAGTCGCGTAAGAGCGAGTTTTAAGAGCAGGATGTAAAGTACCTAACTTTTGTAATGTTTTTAGAAACTACTCATGTGTTGTACACAACCTATGTACATAGATAGCTTGTTTCTAAGCCATTCCACAAAGATACGCACTTTCTGCTGTGTTCTTGAAATTTACGTAGTTTCAAATTGTCATAAATATTGAAGTATAATTGACTAGGGGTGAGCGATATAACCCCCCAGTGGTCGAACAAGTTTTAAAGACGTCTATTGGATATTTGCCATCGTAGGTGCAAAAAAACGGTACTGAGTCCTTTTAGCGTAGCAATTCATTTCCATCACGAATTATGGGAAAACAGTGCTGTATATTTGGAACTCATTACAGTTAAAAAGCACTGAATTATATACCACTTGCGCCCAAAGGTGAAAAGTTTGGGATTCACTTCTAGTCCGCACATGTATGATTTCGGGAACGTTGTGATGGAAATAAATTGCTTTACTACTAGGACGCAGTCCAGTATAACAGGAATCATTCAAGCATAACAGTACTGAGTATAGTTAACCAACTATTTACTGCAATTAATTTAGGCTTCAATATAATTCTTGAATTCTCGATTTTCCTGCGTGTAACTTATTTCAGTCGCTGTAATATCGTGAAGGGATGTTTGACAACATCTCCTGGTAAGATAAAGCTAATATCTACATTGTTATTATTATTCTAACTCGTCTTACCTAAACTTTTTCCGGTTGTGTTTATTTCTTCAGATTTGTCTTTCGTAATTTTATCTATTACTGTTTTAGGAGTATATACAATTAAAGGAACTTGAAGAGCAACTTCAAAGTTGCTGTATTTTCCCCATTCTGCATGTTCACCTAATGACCAACCTAAAAAAATGCAATAAATGTTGTTTTCAATTAATTAAACATTTTATACCTATATCTACAATTTAAAACCCGTTTCATAAAATGCTTTAAACAGAAAAAGAATAATTTCTTTAATTTCACGAAACATTTTGTACATAAGCGGACGGATCTACGTGGGTAGTACTGGGAGCAATCGCCTCCTACCCATGAGAATCTTACATTTAAACCCTCTGCGGTTAAAAGGGCTTACGCGCTATTTAACTGTTTTAATTGTTGAAAATTTCATTTCTAGAAATTAAAAATAAATAATTAATTAATCAAAATTTTAATTTCTTTTAACTTTTAATTAATTATTAATTTTTAACTTCTAAAAATTAAATTTTCAATTTTTAAAACAGTTTAATTTCGTAAAATATTAACCTAGTATAAAAATCACATATAAAACTATGTAAACAAAACATTGTTATTGTCCACAAACCAACGATCCACGCCAAGTCCGCAGGAGGACGTTTTCTAATACGCAGAACGCGTATACGAGACGACGCAGCGGAATATTAATTTAATTGTTATTTAATAACTAAGAGAAGCAGAGATCTGAAATTTTCCAAAAAACTTCCTTGAACCTTTCTCGAATTTTTGGTAATGATTAAATTTCGATTTCTTAAAATTACCTCGACTTCCGAACCGTTTGAAGATTGTAGTACCGAATTAACGTAAAGTAGCAGAAAATAATTTTTTTAAATTTTTGCAAATTATTTAACTTAATTTAGAAAACACTGTTGGTTCTTGATAGAATAATGAATATCTCTTGATCGCAGAGGGTTCATTTGTATAAAAGAGAAGAGATAAGTTATGATAAGTTCTTAATATCTAAATATTTCTTATGATTTGTCGGGTTTTCTCTTTATTTTACAGATTTGTATTTTCTTATTTTCTTATTTAAGACGAAGCACAATTCTTAATATTCTTTTATAGGCCTTTTGATGTAAGATTGAGAGAGAATTCTGGAAGTATCAAATATCATGGTTTTATGTTAAATCAAATAATGATAAATATGGTATTAAAGAATTAATAATAATAATGATGATAACAATAATAATAATAATAATAATAATTCGGCAACACTGTTCATTATAAGATCTTATTCGGCAGCTCTAAAAATGCATCCAACAACGTTTTCGACCACCGCTTAAGAACATCGGCGGCTATGGGTGAGAAAAACAGTGCAAGAAGTAGGCATAACGTCTCTAACAAATGAATCACGCTTTTGCTTATTCTCCAGGACGGATGGAGCAATAACGGATTAGAGTAAGTAAAGCAAGAATGGGAAAGGTTGTTTTAGTGGGGTATTACCACAGCACGTGGTCGAGTCCCACACAAAAAGTGCGTAAATCCATTTTTTTCTCTCCTAAAACTTGTTTTGAAAAAAAAAGATTATAATAACACCTTCGACACCATCCCGAAATGGGTTGCTTAGTTTATTCGTTACCAAGCAGCTCAAAGATACTGGTCCGACTTGGCACAGTACTGAGATGACCATTACAGAACATCGTGTAAGTATTTGATCGGGTTGGTGGGGGACTTGTAGTACCCTTTACGGGATATCACCGAGTTTCTTAGCCAACTGGGTCAAGTACTTAAATGTCATTTGAGATGGGGTTTCTGAAACCCCAATCGGGGGCCTCCCCAGGTGGCGGATAGGGGCGAGGACAACAGTGCAAGAAACATGGAAAACGTTTGAGTAAGTGGATCAGGCTCTTGCTAACCTTCCAGGATGGAGGGAGCAGGAACGGTTGGAGTAAATAAAGCAAGAATGGGAGAGTTTGTTTTAATGCGGTATTGCCACAGCACGTGGTTGAGTCCCACACGAACAAGTGCGTAAAAGCATTTTTTTCTCTCCTAAACTTGTTTTGTAAAAAAAAAAAATAATAATAATAATAATAACAACATCAGTTACCGAATATCACAGAATTGACTGATTGGCTGGGTCAGGTTAGATGCCCTCTTCCGAACACCAAGGAAATACTTGGTCCACGTAGCCAAATGTTTAATTCCCTGGCGAGCAGGCGAAACACAACTGAAACACAACGATCGATTATGTTCTCCTTGTGTTCTCACTTTCCATTAGAAAAGACATAACTGGTACACAAGTGGTAGGGTTATGTCTCGCTTATGTTTCCACAGCTCGCCAGGGTTGGCATCTAAGGTGGGGTTTCTGACATCCCAATCGAGCGCCTCCATAGGTCGCAGATATGGGAAATCCTCCAGATATGGGTGGTACCGGGGAAATCAAATACCCGGGGTGGACCAACGTCAGACAGGGGTGAGCACTCGAGACAATCTCTCAGATGGAGATCAGGGTTCAGTTGGGAATGGCAATAGGATAAAACCCAGGCAACGAACAGGCAATGACCCGGGACAAGCTCAAGTGCGTTTCAAATAGACGACCCAATTTCGGAAGGACATCTTCTGCGAGCGTCAAGCTGATGCATTGGCGACTTGTAAGCAGTAAGCTGTTTTTCTGAACTCCCTCAATCTGGTTCGTCAGCATTGTTAATTATAAGATCTTATTTAAGATCTAATCCGATAGCTCTAAAAAGGACGGATGGAGCAGGAGCAGATGGAGTAAATACAGCAAGAATGGGAGAGGTTGTTTTAGTAAGGTATTACCACAGCACGTGGTCGTGTCCCACACGAACGAAAGAGTAAATTCATTTTTTTAGCACCTAAACTTGTTTTGTAATAAAAAAAGATTATAATTATTATGTTAATTGAATTCAAAACAATAATAATAATAATAATATCGTCGCTTGGGAGAAGAACTCTGCCATTTTGATAAAGCTCTGAAAACAAAACCAACTCGCAACAGCTCTGAAAACTACGCCGTTTCGAAAATCATGATTTTTATTAAGAAATTAATTTTTTTTAATTAAACAAAAGTAGATAAAACGCAAAACAGTTTTAGTTTATTATTTTAAAAAATTAACCAATTTTGTACTCAGAAAAATTATAACACACGACAGGGTTAATAAATATTATAAAATGTTACAAATAAGCAGTCAACATTTAATACTTAAAATTTAATCTTTTTACAATATTTCAAATCCATTTTTTATATTATATAACAATAACCATCAGTTAATTTATTTTGGCTGGTAATAATTACGACGGGTGACAGGTCTTCTTCACTTAAAATGCAACACTCATAGCACACTTCATTTATAATTTTATAGGATTGCAAGTGTTCTATGAAAAAACAATCCAATAGTTTTTTGCAAATTAGCTGTAATTTATCATCATTATTGATTATCATCAAATGGACCACTGAAGTTATTACACCACTTTCAGAAGGACTTACGATTACAGAATAATGTTTTTTTCGGTACCTCCGATCAAAAAAACCACTTTCGCGTTATACGCCTAAAAACTCCTCTCTGACGTTGGTCGTCTAAAACAACCACTGCGTTTTTTTGGTTAAATGAAATGTCAAAATGTTTCAATTAAAATCAAAACAGCATTTAAAATAGACTAACTTAAATATGCACCAATCTATACAATATTTTATTGAGATTTTGAATTTTTTAAGTTTCTGAAAATTTAAAATTTAGTTTCCTGGAAAAATTGGAAAAACCAAGTGTGGTTTTTTGACGTTCATTTTAACAGTGGTTGTTTTAGACAACTGACATCAGAGAGGAGTTTTTAGGCGTACAACGCGAGAGTGGTTTTTTTTTGTTCGGAGGTACCGATTTGTCAGCCAAGCTACTTGATCCAATTTGTTTCTAAATCATTCTCTTGCTCAAATGGAAGAATTAAACTGATAATTTTTTTAATGTCTGTTAAATAAAAAATATTAATAGCATTCGTGGGACCTATTGTAAAACAATCACACACACCTTCCTACAAATAGACACATGAGAAATGACTTTACCTTCTTTATGTTTCCTTTTAAAACGATCACTACTTATTCTACAAAGAGGACCAATTTCTTTCATTATACCGCTATAGTGAATTAGAAAATAGTGTTTTGGGTTTGCTTTATACGGAAGTAATTTAGAACGTAAAGTAAAGAATTCTGTGATGTGATCATCAAGAATTTTATATGTTTCATTGTAAATGACTGTACTCCAAACTATTTCCACAATAAATTTCAACTTTTTAAATAAATGACAATAAATGTTTTCTTGGTCAACAAAAGGCCCTACAATTAAAACTAGGTGAAAATTATGTCCATTTCGTGGACATTTCGCTTTCAAGTAAGCAAAATAATTTGCTTTCTTATAGAGGAAGCAAGAAATTAATAATATATAAGTTATTTGCAGAAGTTATTAAAAAAAGAATAATTTTAAATGCAAAAAATGTAAGAACATGAATTATTTTACGAATTCTTGATCAATTATAAACTTTATATAGGCCAATCAATTTGTTTTGAGATAAAGAATATGATTTTTGTATTCATTAATTTGTATTTTTGGCATGAAAAAAATTTTTGGCAAAAAACGATTTTTTTCGATGAATAAAGGTACTCAAAAAAATTTGGTTGGATATTTTAAAAGATCACTGTGTCCAAATTTAGATATTCATGAGCTTAATAAATCATCCAAATTTTATTGGAAACCGTTGACACACATACATACACACACACACATATATATCTGGACATTTGCTAACGAATGAAAATTTACGCTTTTTAGATGAAAATAAGTCGATTTAGACTATTTTTGGAAAATCGAAAATCTTAACGATCACAAAGCTTCCTCTATGAGGAAGCAAAAAGTCTTCGAAATAAGTTTAACATTTAATAAGCCGACATTATTAAATAATTTAGTTTTAAATGTTGTTCTGAAATTGCTAAAGGCTTATTTATATTATTATTTTCTCCATACTCGAAACTAGAAAACCTTAAATTTAAGTCGTCAAGCGTAAAATATCCTTTTGAAATTAACTGATTTAAAATCAATGGAATATCATACCGCAAAACACCTAATTGAGGGTCATGTTGAGGATCAATGGTTGGATTGTTTGTTATGTGAAAACTTTGTATGTCATAAAACACACAATTTTTTTTCTACCTGAATTTGAAATGCTTTTTTAAGAAAGATCACTATAATTTTTTCGATTTCTAAGCATACAATCGCGTTCATTAAAAAAGGTTTCGATATATTTATCTTCTACTTAACAACACCTGCAAAATATGTTTGCTGAAAAGCTCTCTATCAAACCTAAAATCTAATGCAACCCTAAATTATCCCCTTCAATTAATGTTGACATATAATAAATTTTTCTTATTTTATTTTCGACAATAATGGAAATCCCTTCATTTTCAAGAAAATGAAGTTCTTTGATTGCTTTGGTAAAAACAACTTTATTTGTAAATTTCAACTTATCTTTCGTATTAAATAATAAGATGAGAAAAATATTTTTTAACTTGGATTGCATTGAAGGTGGGAGTAAGTAAGAGATTAAATGTATTTCTATTAAAAATATTTTTAACAAAATGAAGCGAACAGACACTGCTGGGCACTAGAATGTCATCTTTGACGCGCATCGGTTTCGAAGAATGCGTCTTGTTCGACTACTTCTTATAAACCGTGTTTTTGATTCTCTATTTTTGAATTCGAATACACAAGTCATTTAAAATTACGTGAACATCGTTTTGAACTCTTAATCCGTTTTCTCTAGAGTTTAGAAAACTGTTTATCTCAATAAGATTCCTTAAAATTATTCAATAGTCGCAGAGATATTAAATAACTTTTTCTAAATATTTTCTTGTGCATTAAAATTTAGATTTTGTTGATAACTGTATAGAAAAAAGTTTCATAATAATTCAAACACTTTTTTTTCTATTACTTGGTTTCTAAAATGTATTCAACTTTCATTCAGTATTTCTTTCATAGTCATACAAGAACTATGTGATTTTGCTAAATCTTCGCCTATATCCAATATTCCACAACTAAGCGAGGAATATTTAGACAACTTACTTTTTCTGTGTGGATTCAAGAATAGTTGTTGCCTCGTTTGGATCAATTTCTTTACAGTTCCCCGATTTCAGTTGTCAATTTACTGGAGGAGAAATATGACGGTCTAACATCCTTTTGCCCAATTAATTTATTGTTACTGTTTTGAAATTAAATAAGAAGACTTCCATACTTTTTAAATTTTATTAAGGACTTCAATTTTAAACCTAATTGTTAAGTCCAATATGAATCAATTGACAAGTTTACGCGTTTTATTTGTCTTCCTCTTATATCAATTTTGTAAACCAATAGAAATTTAGATAATAGACAAAGGGCCGGTGTCACCAACTGGGATTAAAAATGCTAGTTAACTAATCATGGTTATTGTTTAATCAAGATTTTATTCATGATTGAAGTTTTAAAGTTTCAAAATTTCAATTAAAACATGAAGTAGTATAAGGAGAACAAACGCACATGAGAACTCTGCACTAAATACAAATTACTTTCTCTCAGCCCACACAGCACCAGAACTTCTCTGAACATTCCCATCATTCAGAGAAGTTTCAAAACTTCCAGTAAGTTTGCAGGAAGTTCCAGAACTTTCCTGAAGGTTGGAAATGTTCAGGGAAGTTCCGGTGCTGTGTGGGAGGAGCATGTACCCTAGGGTGGTCAAAAAAACCTCAAAATAAGAAATTTCAAAATCCTAAATCAGTTTCATATTCTTTACAATTTTTTGAATCCTAACAATTTTTTAAAAAAAATTTAAATTAGTATTTAGAGGTCGCACATTAACTTTTTCTGTCTTATGGGGAAATCACAAATTTAACAAGTAAAATGGACATTCTATTTTCAATGCTTATTTAAATCTATTTGTTAATCACAAATTCTATTGTCCACCAAAGTACAGCTGTACATGGAGTAAAAGAACAAGATTAAGAAAAAAAAAATTATTATCTTAATATTTGTAATTGTAATTCAATGTTGAAAATCGCAATTTCGGTACTTTTAAGCACGCTTTTTGAGTATTAAATATTAATTTTTAAAGTTAAAATTTACACTGATCAAAACTTTATTATTTGATGAATAAGTAGTAATAAAATAGAGATGATTGAAAAATATTAAAAGGTAAAATTATTGAAAAGATCATGACCATCATAAAAGTGAAAGTGATACTTGCCAACGTTTTGCTACCGGTGAAATAGAGGAGTCCAAGGGTCTTTGAAAGGAATTTTAAGGAACCGGAAACTTTTTTTTTCTGTTCATTATTGAAAAAAATAATCATTTATTTATTTCCAATATATTTACAAAATGTACTTAAACCATAAAATTTAAAATTATTAACTGAAGTATCATAAGAGAGATTCCATATGAAGTGATCAAGGTAAAAAAAATTGTTTGACATTTATGCTTAAATTCCAAGTATTTAAATAAATAGTAATTTTTAAAAAAATTTTTTTGTCCAATATTTTCCGAGTGGAAAATCAGTACTATCAGTTTCGATTGAGTTTTTCATGGCCTTTCATGTGATGATTTGTATTAAAAAAAAAAAATTTGACCAAAAAAAATGAAAGTGAAAAATAAATTTGAGTTTTTTTTGGTGAAAGACACGATCTTTTTTTTTTGTTTAATGGAAAGCTGAGGTTTTTTCCTATAAAGGTACGTACATAAAAAAGTTGTCCTAAAATGTTTAAGCCATAAAAATTAGAGTTTTAGAGCGGAGCGCTGCAGACTCAACGTGACCAGAGGCATCAGCGATCTAAAACTCTAATTTTCATGGCTTAAACATTCTAAGCCATCTTTTTCATCTACATACCTTTATAGAAAAAAACCTCAGCTTTTAATTTAGAAAAAAAAAATTGTGGCCTTTACCAAAAAAAACTTAAATTTATTTTTGACTTTCATTTTTTTTTATCAAGAATTTTTTTTTTTAAATACATATCATCAATCGAAAAACCATGAAACACTCTATCGAAACTGATAGTAGCAAAATTTTTTTATCTAATTGTTAACTAGAAAAAAATACTGAAATTTGCTTTGTACCGTAAAACTCAAAAAAATTCCCCACCTCCCACTCGGAAAATATTTGACAAAAAAAAATTTCCAAAAATTACCATCTATTGTTACAAACCAAGAAAAATATATTTTATTAATAATTTTAATTCCAAGAAGAATGTCGGAGGGTCCAAGCTGACAAGAATTATAAGGGCAAAGCCTTATAGTTCTAGATTTAATTTTTATGTGGAGATCGTTGAATTGCCTTTAGAAGTAGTTATCGTTGCCACGCCTTCATGCTTTGGAATGTTGGTTGTACAGCCAGTGAATTTAGTTAATTTAAGAAAAATTAAAATGATTGTTTGAACCTTTTGATTTTTATTTTAATTTACTTGTTTATTTTATACTAACAATGTTTTACAAATTCTACAGATTTTCAAAAATATTTTATTATAAAGAGATTGTTTAACTTACCCTACCATAAATTATAATTACCGTCGGAAAGTAGAAGGCTCTTCGGCACTCGCACTCGCATTCCGTCGGGCGAATTTAACAATAATAAGTTTTCCTGAGTTTGAAGTGCTGGGCTGCACTAGTGGCCTTTTATCCTCTCAGTCGGCGCAGGTAATATCTATACTGGCTGGCTGGTCTATCAAGACAAAAATTATAATTAATTGCTGTTCACAATTAAAAACAATTTCCACTTGAAAGGAGCTCCACTCGACTCTGCCGGTTAGAGAAGGGTAGTTGAATTTTGCGTCCACCTGATAGCTTAATTGCAGCCTGTGCAATTTATAGTACAGAACTCGGCTCGTGGACGGGCTAAGTCCCGGCGTTCGATTCTCGATCGTCAGATTCAGCGGGCTAAAGCCAGGAAGGTGTTGATAGTAAGAGAACGAAGTTGTACTGCGATTTAATGATTTGCACGATTCTCCTCAAAGACTTCGTTACAAGGCTCCAGATTGGAAAATTTTGATGAATTGGCAATAGGAAATGGGCCGGTACCAGCCCGAGACTGTTTGCAGAGTCAAATTTTGCCGATGCAGATTCTATGTCCGTTCGGCTACTGTAAGCGGATATTGACTGTGCAGTTCGTTCGTTGGAAATATTTTGTTCCTGGGAAATTCTTTTGATTAATTCTCCAACAGTAAATCAACAATGAATTGATCGTTATTCATTCATTTATTAGTTTTTATAATTATTAATAGATAATTATTATAGTATCGTTACCACATGTTTGTTAAAATTGTTAATAACAACATACAGTTAACGACACTTAAAATTTCATAATTTACATTAGAAATTTCCTGTAACAAACAATTCAAAGCACAGCTGCTACTCGAGTACGTGCTTTTGTTTTGATCCTGCATCTTTTCAGCTCGTAGGTAATGGAAAAGGGAGGAGTGAGAGGTGGGAGAAAGAATGATGGCCGCTGGGCCTTGCCACGAGAGACGTCGTGGAGCGTTAGACCGTGTGTCTGTATATGTGTTTTATGTTTACGCCAGAGTCTGTGGTTGTATTGGTAACTGCCTCGACTGAGATGACACGGGCCACAAATGCAAGCAACATTATGATTTCCCTTTTATTTTGATTCTACTTTCTTTATACCTTGCACTGAGAAAAATGGAATTAATGGATATTGAAATTTAACATCGATATATTAAACATAGTATTTAGATATTCAAACTCAATATCCAGATATCAAAATTACTATTTTTTAACATCCCGGATAGTAAGCTTGAATATCTATTTCTCTCAGTGTGGTTTCGCAATTAAATGATCGAGGATTGTAAATAATAATAATAACCAATTATTTAACAAGCACATAAACCCGTACCAACTACAATTATTATGATCGTTGTTACAACACTTGCTATGACCAATTTGACAATAATTGCGAATTGTGCAACAATTGGCACAGTTATCGTTATACATTTGCCACAATTGTTGTTATAACTTTTGTTATAACTAATTTTTTTTTCTCTACAACTATTGTTACAATTATTTACCATTGTCATAAAATGTTTCTTTTAGTTACTTTAATATTGTTATAACCAATTTTATAACAATTGTTGTACTTGTCCAGTTAATTTATTATAAAAAAAAATTATATATTTATTTATTTTAAATTGTTACTTCTCAAAGTGAGCTTCATTCGGAGGTAGGTAGTTTGCTGACAGGCGCTCTTTCGCGTGTCAAGTATCTATTTTAATTTCCTGGCAATGCCTTGAATATTCTTTGCTTTAAATTAAATGATAGATTTTATGAAGATAATGCTGGTTACGAAAATCTCTTTCTCGTAACAATCGAATTAATGTTACTTGTCCCCAAGGAACCCTTGCTCTCGAATTAAAGGTCAGCGGTGAGAAGTTTTCCTTGTTTTTCGAGGAAACAGAGCGTAAATATGCATATACATACTCATAATTACACCCATACGTGCATATATATATATATATATATATATATATATATATATTATACACATAATTTATATGTGCATATATATCCATATACATATATATATATTCACACATACATACATTCGTTTGTCCATACGTAAATATATATATATATGTAAACATATTCTAAATAATGTGATACATAATATTAAAGATGGTTGATTTTAGCAGAGCTAGACTTGAATCGAAATGACATGTTTGTAAGTGTTTACCGTGATTGTCTGATGTATTCACTGAATTTTTCGTGATTCACTCCCCTTTTACACCATTTTTTGCCAGTTTTAAGAAATTAATGGAAATATTACAAATCTGAAGTAATATGAAATATTTTAATTTTAATATGTAATAGTAAACATCAATGAGTTTGAGAACAATTTGAGAGGTATTTATAATATTTTAAAGATTATTATATACGAAATAAAAATCTTCTATGTATAATTACAAACAATTAAATTATTTTGTCCTTTTTTAGAAAAATTGCATTAGTAATACTTCAAAATTATTAAAAACAGATGCTTCAGACATTTTGAAAGTTAAAAGAAGGTTTCCAATGTAAACAAACAGCAGTTTTTCAATTATTATTATTTTCTTACTAAAGTTTACCACACTTAAGATTTTTGTTTATTTAAATAACATTTATCTTACTGTATTGTCGGATTCTGCATTGTTTTCTACTCATTTTATAGCAATTTACACTATCAGTGATAAACGCAAAAATCGCAATCAGCTTTTATTTATTGATTAACACCTAAAAATGTTCATTTTTGTTAAGAATGCTTTAATGCCTCTACTTGAGCCATTTTTTTTCTAACAGAAATTCGATTTATAAGTATAGATCATGTAGTAATAATAAAAAATATACTAAGCTATGCATAGAAATATTTTCTATTTACGTTGTAATAAGATTATATAAATTTTATTGATAGTTTATTGAAAAGCTTTTTTAGGATATAATTATTATAATATATTTAATGAATATACCATTTCTTTTTTTTAAATTGAAAAAAATTTTGTTGAAGTTTGGGCCAAAATTAGATAATTAAATTGAAAATTGTGCCTATTTTGGCCATGCACCTTTTACAGCAAATAATTAATTTTAAATAATATAACATAATATTAATGTTTCACGTGATAGAATTTTGAAGCTATGTGGTAGAATTTTATCGCGGTCAATGTTTTGCTTGTGCATAGTTTCTTGGCCTTATCTTTGAAATTCTATGCCCTTTTTCAAGGCAGGAGTGCTATGAGAGCCTACTATGCGTGCCTGAGAATAGTCTCTCGTTAACTTTAATGGTGGACGGCGCGTATGAAATTGGGTTATCCCGGGTAATTGAGTTGGGCCAGCGCCTATTACTTGCCCGGGCGCGGAGAATGTATAATTCGGGGGAAAGGATGGCACTTCCTTTCGATGACTTTTTACCCCAGGGTAACGCGTCCCAAGTGCGGATGCTCATAGACGGAGCTAGTGGGGCCCGGTGCATCTTATCTGACCCAAATTTTAGGGTTTTTGGGTTAGTGTGTCTGTGCCCAAGGTGCGAGGGAGTAGCGGGATGGAATGGGCAGGTGGCTGCAGAGTTGGTGGGCGCTAGGGCTCATCAGGGCGCAGAGGCTGTACCGGTCGGAGAATAAATTGATTTCAGGTAAGAGAGTAATAATTACATAAATAGCTGTACAGCCAGATGTAATTGTGTAATTAATAACTTCAAATTTTACAACAAAATACACGGAAAAATTAATCATAAAATTTGAAATGAGTTGAATAACAAAACGTTTTACTATTATTTTTTTTTATTTTTAAACACATACATTCTAAGTAATCCGTTTGCTCTAAATTTCATTAATAACTTAAATTCTATTTGTAATGGGCTATGCATAAAATGAGGAAATGACAGCAAAATTCGAAAAATGACTACACAATTACACAATTAAAATGAGTAGTTTAAAAATAATTAATGAATGAGAATTAAGTTTAAACAAAGTAGTTGAAAAATTATAGCAACAATTGTTCGAACTAATTGCAATTGAAGAACTGGATAAAGAATATCGAAAGAAGAAAAATAAAACTAATTGACAACAAAAATAGAACTTGTCTAGATAAATAAATAATTCGAATAATCAAGGAATAACACAGCCCCACAAAAAAAAAAGTGTCATGTACTTTTACCCTAGCCCTATGTATTTTGACGCGCTGAACACGAATCCGAAGTCCATTTTGCTCCATCACGTCAGGATTTTTTTCTAACCTCAAAAAACATGTCGAATTTTGAGAGGTAGGCGATTTTTTAAAAAAATTTATGGATTTACTTCAAACTTGGTATCTGGGGGTTTTTTGGGTCGCTGATTACGAATCTGAAGTTAGATTTTCAAAATTCAAAATGGCGGATCCAATATGGCGGACGAATTTTGAAAAAATTTGAAGATTTACTTCAAACTTGGTATCTGGGGGGTTTTTGGGTCGCTGATTGCGAATCTGACGTCATATTTTCGAAATTTTTATGAAATTTGGTATCTTCAGGTTTTTAAGTTGCTGAGTGTGATTTCGAAGCGAGTTTCTCACATTTTCAAATATGACTTCTATTACAATTTTATCATAAAATATTCCTTGGTAACAGATTGGATATGTTTGGTGCAGAAGCCAAATAAGAAAGTACATTGTTCCATTCTGGATCTTATTCCTGATGGACATATCATTGTCATTCTATGTCTAACGTTCTTATTGAGCTTTGGCACAATTTAAATCCTGCTGCTTCGATAAATGTAGTAGGCGATGACAACTTCCCCGAAAGGGGATGTGTAGAATGATTCGCTTCCTGTTTATCGAAGTAACGAAGCCAGCGTAGGCGCGCTGCCTTGCAGGTGGGCGTTAGGGTGTGAGGATGATACCGTAGTGTGTCCGACGACGAGTTGACATTGTCCTCGTCAAAGTCGGAAAGCTCTCATACTTAGGCCTGGGGAGGTATGAGAGTTATCACCCCTAGGACGGTGGACTCGCCTGCGATCGGACCAGGATCCTTAACGTGCGGGTTATTCAATAAATCATGGCTTTTCAAAATCAAAACAACACAAAAACTTCAAATGCTTCAAAAATTAATTTTAAAGCATTAAGATCAAAACACATATGCAATAGCAATGCAGATGCATTTTGTTATATATGTGGACAGTTCGATGTTCCAAAGAATTGTAAACCAATCAATGACAATATTAGACAAATTTACAAAGATTGCATTGATTTAGAGATAGCCGATCAAAATGAAAATTGGGTTCCACACAAAATTTGCTTATCCTGTCACATAATGTTAACTCGTTGGAATAATACTAAGGAGGATAAGTACTTTAAATTTAAAAAACCAATGCTGTGGCAAAAACCATTGAAACAAGAAGATTGTTACTTTTGCATGACCAATGTAGAAGGTTATAATAACAAGAATAAAGGAAAAATATTGCTTCCAACTGGTGAACAGGAAGAAGAAATACCTGAAAAGTTCACACAAGAAGAACTCAGCAATCTCATCAGAGATTTAAAACTACCAAAAGATGTTGCAGAATATCTTGCATCAGTTCTTAATAAGAAAAAAATGCTATCGAAAGGAACTACATCTTCCTTTCATCGCGATAGGGAAAAGGAATTCAGAAAATATTTTACAGAAGACAAAAAGCAGTCATTGGTATATTGTTCTGACATTAATGGGTTAATGGATCAATTAAAACCTGGCGTATACAAAGATGAAGATTGGAGGTTATTCATAGACTCTTCTAAAAGAAGTTTAAAAGCAGTATTACTTCATAATACTAATATTTATGGTTCGATTCCTATGGCTCATTCTACAGAACTTAAAGAAAGCTATGAATCTGTAAAACTAGTTTTAGATAAAATAAAATATCAAGAACATAACTGGCAAATTTGTGGGGATTTTAAGATCTTAAGTATTATGCTTGGACAACAAGCAGGTTTCACAAAAACGCCCTGTTTTTTGTTTCTGTGGGATAGTAGAGATAGAAAGAATCATTACAAAAAAAAGGAATGGCCAAAAAGAAAATCTTTTAAACCAGGATCGAAAAATATCATTAAGAAGCCATTGATTCATCCCTCAAAGGTATTGCTTCCACCATTGCACATTAAACTAGGAGCAGCAAAACAGTTTGTTAAGAGTTTAGATAAAAATGGAAAATGTTTTAAATACCTAGAACAAAAATTCCCTGAGGTCTCTGATGCCAAACTAAATGAGGGAGTTTTTGATGGCCCACAAATTCGAAAATTATTAAAAGATGAGAAATTTGTCAGAAACATGAGTAAAACTGAGAAAAATGCATAGATTGATTTTAAACTAATTGTTGAAAATTTTCTGGGGAATAACAAAAGCGAGAATTGGGAAGAAATGGCAAATAATATGATAACAAACTTCGGAAAGCAAGGATGCTTGATGAGCTTGAAGCTACATTTCTTAGAATCACATCTAAAGTACTTCCCCGAAAATTTAGGAGACTACAGTGAGGAACAAGGAGAGCGATTTCATCAAGACCTTAAAGAAATGGAACGTCGTTCTCAAGGAAGGTGGGGCGTAAATATGATGGCCGACTTTTGCTGGATTCTGAAAAGGGATGTTGTACCAGGTAGTGTGAACTTAAAGAGAAAACCGCTACACAGATCTTTCGAAAACAAAAGAGTGCGCTACCATAAAAAGGAATAAAGGAAAATTATATACTTCAGAACTGACATATTGAATTTTGACAATCTGTTTTCAGATTTGCAATCAGTCACCCCACAAACCACTAGATACCAAATTTTATGTAAATTTTAATATTTTAAAAAAATTCATCAGCCATATTCTTGCCGCCAAGTAAATCTTAATATGTTTTTTAATTCGGCCGCCATATTGGATCCACCATTTTAAATTTAGAAAATTTAACTTCGGATTCGTAATCAGCGACCCAAAAAACCCCCAGATACCAAGTTTGAAGTAAATCTTCAATTTTTTTCAAAATTCGCCCGCCATATTGGATCCGCCATTTTGAATTTTGAAAATCTAACTTCAGATTCGTAATCAGCGACCCAAAAAACCCCCAGATACCAAGTTTGAAGTAAATCCATAAATTTTTTTAAAATTCGTCCGCCATATTGGATCCGCCATTTTGAATTTGAAAATCTAACTTCGGATTCATAATCAGTGACCCAAAAAACCTCCAGATACCAAGTTTGAAGTAAATCCATAAATTTTTTTAAAAAATCGCCTACCTCTCAAAATCCGACATGTTTTTTGAGGTTAGAAAAAAATCCTGACGTGATGGAGCAAAATGGACTTCGGATTCGTGTTCAGCGCGTCAAAATACATAGGGCTAAGGTATTCCGGTCAAAAGTACATGACACTTTTTTTTTTTGTGGGGCTGTGTAATTATAAAAATTTTTAAATAGTAATCGAATATTAACAAAAATTTAATAAAAATAATTGAGAATTAAAGAAATTAGGGTAATTTGGGAGTAGTCGGACAATTTAAGGATTTGATCATAAATGATGATATTTTCCTTTAAGTTGTAAGGTATTTTAACATGTTGCTTTTGTATGAGCTGTCAAAGGACTCACTCAGGATTAATTTTCGTATAAATTAGCAACGACTGATTCGATATGCAATAAAATATGGCGATTTTAAATAAATCAGGACAGAACAACAGTCGGGCATACTTGTAAGTCGGACAATTTTCAATTGTAAGATAATAAAATCCTTCATGCTTTTATGCTATAGGACCTGTCAAATTAAATTACAGAGTTAATGCCCAGGAAAAATGATTTTACTTGTAAACCCATGTGGTCATCTAAAATAAAAATTTTCGTAATTTAAAAATTTTTATATTTCTCTATGGCCTTTTTAAAAACAATTGTCATGTTCTGTTGTTATCATTCGGTGAGAGGAAAGATTTGTATAAAGTCATATTTCGGGTTATTTTTCCGTTAATACAGGAAATATTTGAAAGTTAATCAATATATAGGCTATAAGTAATTGTTTTATGGTATTTACTTTGCAGCATCTAAACATAATGAGATATAATACGAGTAATACCTATACATATTCAATTTCACAAACATCCAATAGGAAAAGACCATTGGCTGAGTACGGCGCTAGTATTGGCAATGCCGGCGCGGCACAGAGTATCCATACAGGGACAACGCTGCTCCAACGTCGGCACGCAGACGACTCTATACTAGCGATCTGTACTGATAGTCTGTACTGTGCCCGTACCGCGTCAGTACCGCCAATGACAAACCGCCAGCGTTCTTAGCGAGTTATTACTAAATTAAAATAAACAACTATCCGACTCTAAATAGAAGTAATAAAAAAACCAACTGAATTAACAAAACTATCGTGCATTTTAAATCATTTTAAAATTATTTAAAACCATTTCTCTTTTCTTTATAGTTAGTTATTATTAGTCATAAAAATTACGTTCTATTAATGTAATTATTATAATTTTGTTACTAGCAGAATACAACCTTTAGTTTTTAATTGTAGTTTAATAACTTTATTGATTAATTTATTTAATGGTTTAGACCTAAACAATTATTTGTTCATAGGTAAAAAGTCTTTCAAAAAGTTTTCGTTCCTTTTAGTTCTTGTATCTTTAATTGTAATACTTAAACTAAAACTACTTTTCAAATAGAACCAAGCCAAAAGAACTTAGAGCTAATTCGCCTAAAACTATTTTTTGATTTTTAAATACGAATTATCTAGTTTTTATAATAGTACAATAATTAAATGGTATACTTTTTTATAATAACAATTGTAAAATTAAAGAAAATTCCTAAAAGTCCACTACTTATTTAGAAATAGGTTATTAAGTAGATAATTTGGAAAAAACTTGTAAAATCTGAATTTCGGAAAACTATATAATTAGGTCAGAAAAGTTACTTATTTATAAATTTGAAATCCTTTTTAAAGTTATACTCATTTTTAAACGTGAAATTAGAGTTTTTATAATCACTTGTGAACAAAGAATCAACCAATTGTCAAAACAACGCGGTTAAGTAAATAACTGTTGCATTTTAACTAATTTAAAATTATCAGAGGGCGCTGCAGGTAAAATTTTTTTTTATTCTGTAATCTTGTCAAAATTGATAATTTTGTAAGATGATTCCAATAGTGAATTACTATTTGTTTAACTTCCAACCTAGAAGCGTCCGACTATTGGTACTGTTCGGACTTTCCCGCATTCACCACATTTGAGAATTAAGGAAATTTATTTATTTATTTATTATTTATTTAAATTAATAAACAGGCTAAGAGCCCTTACAAAAATAATACGTATAATACAATATCAGTCCATAATTTTATCTAAAAATTAAAATTAGACTGCGCAGCCGAACAACAAAAACAGATTCAGAAGGCTCAAAGAAGTCTATATTATTGGCTATATAATTTCCCTCTCTACAGATTCTATTAATTACGGAATTTGCACCATAGTTCGTCCTACTAAAAGGTATATGAAACAAAACACTATTACGCAACCGCTTAATTGGAACAAAAAAACTGATTCTAGATAATAATGATGGACAAATTAAAAAGCCATTTATAATTCTGTAGAGAAAGAGCAGATCATTATACAACATTACACATTCGATCGAAGGAGTATTTAGCATCATTCGCAGGTTAGTATAGTCATGATCAGAGAAATCATAATAAATACCTAATCTTCGATCAGCATAACGCAAGAATCTGTTCTGAACTTTTTCAATTCTAACAGTGATATAGGTATAAAAAGGTGACCATATTATTAAAGCATTTACGAGAATGTGCCTAACGAGAGAAAAATAGAGAGTCCTAAAAGCCATTCGGTTACTAAAATCAGAGGTATTGTTACATCCCGAGCGAAAGGCGTGGTTAGATATTAATTAAAAACAAGTTACCTTAATTTAAAACTAATAACTGGAGGAATGGTAGACTGATTAAGTCAAGTTGGTAAAGCCTGACCATTTATTATTATGTGAGTCCGTTGTTCTCTATCGCTCCTATGGGGGGCGTCTTTGTCAATTGTTAAATGATTTGTATGTTCATAAAAGATAAAAAAGGAATACTAAACTTTAAAAAGGTTTGAATATATAAACAAAGATATTATTGAAAGATTTGGTTTAATGCAAGTTTCTTTTGAATAAAATAGTAATTGAATGAATTGAGAGCATTACAATAAGGTTTGATAATTTTTGTTTTTATAATTTAAACTGTTTCTAGATTGTAAAACGGAAAAATTACTTACATACTACCTTTTCTTGAAAAGAAAAGGGCGAATTTTAATGGTTGAGATGAGACGGATGAATGTCAATGACAAAACACGCTTATCGGTAGTTGACACAGTGTTGCTTTTTGCAACTCGGAGTTCCGAACGGTTGTGACTTCGCACACACTGATTTAGTTTATGTTTCCCGAATGTAAAACCGTCACGCTCACAATCGTTCTACAGAAACACACTAATACGACGGTAAACAGTCAAGCTTCTAATATTAACTCAC
This sequence comes from Ganaspis brasiliensis, assembly GCA_037103525.1. NCBI lineage: Eukaryota > Metazoa > Arthropoda > Insecta > Hymenoptera > Figitidae > Ganaspis > Ganaspis brasiliensis. Next base: position 1,615,389 of record JAZKLR010000486.1, read on the forward strand.
GACAGGCGACGAGTATTACGATGATCGAAGGAGGCCGAAGACCGAAGGGTCATTCGATGTGAACAAGGAACTTCTTGCACCGAACGTTGACAAGAAGAAAACTGAATTACAACAACTGGGGTTGCACGGTTACTGTTCCGAGGTGTCGTTCGATATGAGCCGAAAAGACTTGCACAGAGTATTTGACGACTCCCTGCTGGAAGCTTTATTGCTTTTATAGTGTCAAATCTCCTCGGTCCGTGTGCAAAATCCACCTCCGGTCCCCGCATAACCCCAGGTTGGCACATGGAAAAAGCTAGATTCTATGGAAAAATGGGCACCTGCATCCGTTGTGAGTCTACTTAGGCTGACAGACCATCAAGCTGGATGCCATGATATTATTTGATTGGTGCTTAATGTCAGACTTACAAGAATCACACTTGTTCCAACCAATAATAATACAGCAATGCATGATAGATTGATATAGGCGTGAACTGCATCGCATAGAATAGCTCTAGTTACTAAGAGAACAAAGAGTCAACCCTTGATTTCTTAGAACATCAGCGAGTTATTCTATACTACTCGATAACAGATTTATTAAAGTTATTTATTTGACATAATATCCATCATGCAGCTGCAAGATCTTTCGCAGAATTCAGAATTCTTATCATCAGTTCGAGCTTCGCCTCTGCAAACGCATGAAACAAGACACCTTCAGAGGAAACCAGTCCTTATATGGTTCTCTTTTAACTGAATTACTATTTCCTCTAAAAGTGTTTGTTTATAATACAATAGGAGTTTAGGCGTTCGCTAATCGATAAAGTACGTAGACGAACTTCCACCGCATTACGAAACCTCAAAAGTATCGTTTCTTCTCTTCAGAACGATGGAAAAATAATCGTAACAAAATATTCCGGCTTCATAGGAAAGGCATGAGCGCTTGAATTTGTAGAAGCTCACTTGCTTCCTTGGCGTAAGGCGATATCTTATATCGCTTGCGTGATGACTTATCGATTTCGGATCGTCAAGCGAACATCTCGCTCCTTATCAGCGAAAAGATCATGTTACTGAAAGTATGCAATGAGCATAGTGCTGCCCTGAATTAAGATATAGAAAAGGCATGAGAGCTTGTAATAAGAGACAATACGTGCAGTGATGGGTATTTATGTATCTCATCAGTACATTTCAGAAAGCTCGCATCTCTTTCCTATTTAACCAAAACAGTAGTCTTATCAAAATGCTCTTCAGATAATTCGTATATCCTCTACGCCAATTCATCAATAAGAATGGAACCTCAAAATACATATTCTTTATTATGTTTTGTAGAACAATATACTTTGAACCTCCATACTCATAATATTATAATAGATGTGATACGTGTTTAATTTTGATACGCCAAGCGCGTTGCAAACTTCTTTCAGTTGAATTGGTTAAAGAGAATTGAAAATCTTTAGGAGTTCATAAAAAGAATATTACCATGATAAATAATCCCAGGAATCTCAATGTGCGATGTGTTTCACACTCAATAAGATATTTAGTGTTATAGTTTATATCAGTGATATGATATGCAGATGCACGTGTACGTAACCCGAGACGCTCGCTCGCTTATCTTGCGTAAGGCGTCAAGCGTCCGAGTGACTCATAGGCCTGCATCATAACCACTGACAATATTAAACACATTACTTTTATAGGCTGGTAATCCTATTAAATGTGTTTATTCATCTCCAATTAAGTTCCAAGATTAAACTTTGGTTTTATAATTTACAATTTGAAATAATGCAAGACTGAAGTCAATAAAACTTATTCGAATTTTTTAATTCATAACTCTCTCTTAATTTATCCTACTTATTTTTTCGTATTCAGCAATTTTATAATTCTCGCGTTACTCTGCTCAACTATTTCGCAACTTAATTTATCACATTAACATTAGAACTCTACTTTGCCCGTAAAAGATAAAGAAGGATTCCAATGTATATTTTTTCAAAGATAGTTGTTATCTGAAGTAGGTAACAATGCTTATGTGCTTTTGTAATTACAATGGGAACATTCTTAAGAAAAATTTGTGTTACTGGGATGTAACAGTATTTCGCATGATAAATCCTAGAGTTCTCACTGATCTAGAAACAACATCAGAAATGTGTTGATTAAACGAAAAGTTAGTACATAAGGTAACCCCAAGGTCACGAACATTATTAACTCTAGCCAATGTTGAGGAACCAATCATATACTGGTGATCAATTATAAGCTGTCGTCGAGAAAAAGAGATTACTTAACATTTACGGAAATTTAATGGAAGACGATTCAATTTACACCAGTGAAGCAGATGATTCAAGTCAGATTGCAAATTAACAAATTAACAAAATAACGTGGTTATGAATAGCTTTATAAATTTTTAAATCATCAGCGTATAATAAAAACAAACAAAATTTAAAAATAATAAAAATATCGTTTATAAAAAGCAAAAACAGCAAAGGACCAAGAACCGAACCCTGTGGCACACCAGAGGTAGCCTCAAAAGAGCTTGAAAGTTGGTCACGTATACGAACTGAATGGATTTTAGAAGATAAATAAGTTTTATTCAAAGATAAAAAATTTCCACGAAAACCCATCAATTCAAGCTTAGAGACATGAATAAAGTGATTTACCTTGTCAAAAGCTTTTGAGAAGTCAGTGTATATTGCATCGACTTGAGTTCTGCTTTCAATATTATGTAGAATAAAATCAGAGAACACACACAGATTAGTCTGAACCGATCTTCCCTTTACAAAGCCATGCTGCTAATCCAGTATATTATCCAGAAATTATTAAGGTTGAAAAATAAATTGAAAATTAAAGATTTGAAATAAGATATCAAGAAAATAATTGATAATAAAAATTAAAGTGATTAAATTAATTAAATATTAAAAACAATAATTTCAGTGATGAGGAAAATAGTTTAAGATCGAAAAAAAATTTATATCTGTCGGGAATTGCTGACAACAGAACAAAATATAAAGTTAAAAAATAATTATAAAATTTTAAGAGAATAATTATGTGTTGAAAAATGATAAAAATAATGGCAACATAAACATTGAAAATTAATTGTTTCTGGTCATTTATAACAAATAAGATAACTAATTCAGTGAAATTTGTAATTCAACTAAACCTAATATTTTAGATAAATATAACTTTCATTTTATGCAATTAAAATTTCTGCCTATCTTAAGAAATAACCAAATAACTGAAAGTGAATACATGTTTTAAAAAAGCACAAATTGTCCGATTTTATATTTAGTAAAGATACATAATAACGAGAAAAAAAAATAAAAGGAAATATTGAAAATTATTTCAACTCTTCAAAATTTCTAACAATTCAAGTTTTAATTTTTTTCAAATTTATAATAGTTCCAAACTTTAAACAGCTTCAACGAAATGTTGACTCAATATTAATTAATTCAAATTTGAAACGTTATAACCTTACATATTTTCAAGATATCATTTCGACTATCGCGCTTATTCTAGGTACACCCTTACCTACGGAAGGTGGGCATACGTGCTGCCTCCCGGGCGCAGGGGCTGGGCATCCAATGTCTATGAGCCCACCCCTCGACCTGCACTAGCTGGATCCCGAGCCATCTGGCAGGTGGAGTTTGTTTACTCCCAAACTGGGCACAGGTGAGTCGAAACTTTCGCGAAATAATACGCATGGTAAAAGCAAACACCCGGTATATTTAATCTTTCTTTATCCTTTTGTTTCAGGGGGGTTTTTTTCATCCGCGGAGGCGAAGGGTGACCCATGTTCGGGTGATGGTGGAGTCTGTTCGCAGAGTTATGTAAGTTAGCAATGATGTTCAAAGGATTTCTTATTTTTTCATTTAATTCGAAAGATATTATACTGGCCAAAAAACTGATATATATTTTTTGTTTTGTTTTTAATACTGTTACAGGCCCTTCTCAGCTCTGCCGAGTGTACCGCCACCGGGAGGAATCAGATCCTCTGAACCTTATCGTATCCTGGTGTACATCCAGAGGTACGTGAGGGGTTCTCTTCAGCCGGTCCCCACTAGGTGTTGGGAGTAGGTAAGTAAAGAGGTGGAGGAAACATACTCAGTTAGTAAAAAAACGACTTTCTTGCTGTAATGATAGTAATTTTTGTTGCTCCGGAATTCGCTCGCCGGATATCCAAGGTTCTTGAAATCGTTGATATAAATCTAGTTTCTTTAAATTAAATATATCTTTGTCTGCTTACTGACAATTGTTAAGTCAAATACTAGAGCAATAGGAATCTTAGCCTGCTGGCTGATATTTAAATTGCATAATAAATTATCCTAGAGTGAAAAGGTAAAGTCATTGATGACACCATATTTGATAATAAATAATAATATATTCTAAAATAAAGAAATAAAATAATTTACAAGAATTAAATGAAAAGTTTCGATGATAATCAATAAACAGATTGAATGTAATCCGATAAATTTCAATTTCAAACTAGACTTTAATACGGTTTTCAACGCAGACTGAGTTACATTAAATAATAAAACGATTCGAGGCTAATTCGCATATCTTCGAGAATTCATATTTCTAGTTTCCTGTCTAACCTATGATGCTTAGTAAATTAAGTTGACAATCTCATGGTCCTACAAAAACTAACTAATATATTTACTATTCTGACGTCACTCTCAACCCCCGTACAAAAATTCCCTCCAAGGGAAGAATTGCGTCTTAGTCATGGTGACTTTAAACAGGGGAACCTGTATTATCTCCCACCATGACTTTTTTGAGGAAATCCAGACAACTTAAGCCGCCACGGGAGAACCCGTAGACGGCGAAAGATTTGCACTTCCGTTCTCCACCCCAGAAAGGTGAACCTTTACTGGAGCGAGAACGTCTGGACCACCCTTCACCTCAAAGGTTCCGGATGTTACACCTGAGTTCTGAGGGAGGGGAACCTCCACTCGGCCCTCAGATGCCCTCGCAGTCTTGCATAGTCTTTTTCACTAGACTACTCAGTGTCGCATGTGAGATGTGGTGGGGGAACCCACACACTCTCACATGGACCAGCATCTCCTCACAGGTGAACCTGAGAGGCGATTGCCTTGGATTGAGCAGCCTAGAGCAAGACCGAGGTGAACCTCGAGTCTTGTCGACCAGGAGACTGAGCATTTCACGTGCGAGTACTAAGTTATATACCCAGTCTAGTCACCGAGATGTGGAAGGGGTCGAGAGCGCGGCGAGGAGTAGTGGTAACCCCCACTTTCCACGAGCCAAGGCGGCTACTATAGTAATGGTGGGAGCGTACGATGTCTTTCTAAACTCACATCATTACATTGCTTATACTTTTCTCCTTTATTTCCAGAGATCAGTAGCGGCTGCAAGGGGGTAACTACCCAAGGAGGTAGTTCGGACTGAAACCTAATCTAACATATTAACCATTAGTGCCATATTATTATTACCGTTGAGGAATAAAATGGCTTAATTGGTCAGATTAGTTCATAATTTTGATTTCAGAAATCCAAAAATTTTATGTCATTCGAACTCTAATAAGAAAAGAAATATTTTGGAAATGATTCATATATCGAGTAATAATAATTCTGTTAATTAACGCTCAGATACACAAAGACTGAGTCAGTTATATTCTCTACTTTTTCAATCACAATAGTTTATTTCCAAATGCATTTTAAAATTAGCTACAAATTAGATTTTTTATTAAATAAAAGTGTTCTAATTATGTTTTGTGCTAGCCCCTTCATATAGACTTTCTTCTTTACGCTTCTGTTGTCGCGCATATGTCTTTTAACTTGCTCAGTTGCGTCTGAATCGCTCTCAAGACACGCCACAAAAATGGTGTTGTCTTAGCTTTTTTCTTCCTTTTTATTATTATATTTTTTATAAGTTTAGTTGTAAGTTTAAAATTAGATTTAATAATGGTGTTTACCATATCTTGGTTGACTCCTTGGAGAGTCAAACCTTTATAATTAAGTTGGTATGTAACTCTTAAATTCTAAGGATTAAATATTTAATTTTTTAATTTTTATGTAATTAAGTTAATTTATTAAATTATTTGTCGCCCTGACGATGAACTGGTACCAGTTCGAAACGTTAGCAATAGAAAGTTTTTTTGAGAACTAATCTGACCAATTAAGCCATTTTATTCCTTAACATTAAAAAAAATCTGGTCATTAAAGATTTTAATTGATTATTATTACCATTATTATTACTAATTTTTACTTTTTTTTTGTTTTTTTACAAAACAAGTTTAGGAGAGGAAAAAATGCTTTTACGCACTCGTTCGTGTGGGACTCAACCACGTGCTGTGGCAATACCGCACTAAAACAACCTCTTCCATTCTTGCTTTACTTACTCCATCCGTTCCTGCTCCCTCCATCCTGGAAGGTTAGCAAGAGCGTGATCCACTTACTCGAGACGTTTTTCATGTTTCTTGCACTGTTGTCCTCGCCCATACCCGCCGATGTTCTTAAGCGGTGGTCGAGAACGTTGTTGGATGCTTTTTTAGAGCTACCAAATTTTTTTACTTTATTATTATTATTATTATTATTATTTTTTTTTTTTACAAAACAAGTTTAGGAGAGGAAAAAATGCATTTACGCACTTGTTCATGTGGGACTCGACCACGTGCTGTGGTAATACCTCACTAAAACAACCTCTCCCATTCTTGCTTTACTTACTCTAATCTGCTATTGCTCCATCCGTCCTGGAGGGTAAGCAAAAGCGTGATTCATTTGCTAGAGACGTTATGCCTACTTCTTGCACTGTTGTTCTCACCCATAGTCGCTGATGTTCATAAGCGGTGGTCGAAAACGTTGTTGGATGCTTTTTTAGAGCTACCGAATAAGATCTTACAATGCACAGTGCTGCCGAACAAGATTGAGAGAGTTCAGAAGAACAGCTTTTTGCATGCGAACCGCCAATGCATCGCCTCGATGCTCGCAGCTAGGTATCTTCCTTAGTTGGCTCACAAATAAAGCTCGCATCCCTCCCAAACAACCGAGTACAAGAAAAATTATTTGGGCCCTGTAGCCTGCATACATTCTACTCAATTCAAACAGAAGGTCTTGATATTTCGTCCGTTTCTCATCCTCCTTTTGAATGATGTTGCTCTCAGCGGAAGCCGAAAACTCTATCACACAGATAATCTGATTTTTATGATCCTGGAGTAAATATCAGGCTTTGTAGCACTGATACGATGACTGGTGGAAAAAGAAAAATTCCAGTAGATCCTAGGATATGACTTAGTGTTTCCGGATATTTTTTGCACGCACGACAATTGGTATTGTCGACAGATATATGCATCACTCAACTGCGGTACATCAAAGTATTTATTACTCCATCCTGACAAGCAAACAAAAATCCTTCATTCTCCGATTTCAAACCAGCAGATTTGAGGAAAGCAAATGACAAACCCACAGACAATCCCATTTCTTTTATGAGACTGAAGAATTGTCCATGCACAGGTTTGCCAATATGTTCCTGTAAGAGAAGCGAAAGTTCTGCTTCCTTGACACGCCTTTTAATCATCAGAGGTGTTAACGATGCTATGCCATGTTCTATATCACTGGTTTCAAATGGGAGACTAAGTTCATTTGCAGCTCTTGCTGCCGCTCGATATAAAAACGCCCCAATATTTGCAATTTCATGCTGGTGTACACATCTTGACTTTCTGATTGTGGAATTCCAAGATATGTGTAAGTCTCCCCAACACCAAGATGATGAATGGTGTTGCCACCAATGAGTTAAATATTCTCCGATTTGCTCGGCATTTCATCTGTTTCTCGTCTTCCTTTAATCTTATGGATAACAGCACATTTGTCCAATCCAAAATCCATTTCTATAGCTCTGGAATTCTCGGCCACTGCAAACACCAGAATTTTTAGTGATTCCTTACTTGATCCATAGAGCTTAAGATTTTCCATGTGAAATAGATGGTTGATCTTATAGACTATATTTCTGGGTTTGCCACACATGTATCCAGAGTGTTTTTTCCGGAGTACTACAGACAGAGGCAAGAGGGAGATACAAAAAAGTATGTAAAGGACTGAGAGAGTCTCCTTGGAAGACGCCTATTTTGAATAAGATGATGTTAGTTATCACCTGTTGTTTGTTGGATGTTATAACAAACCTTGTCCTCCACATGAGCATTAGCTCCTTTATGCATCTCACGATGTTCGGATGTACCTCTAAACATTCAAGAAGCTTGATGATCAGCTCATGACTTGTTGAGTCAAATGCCTTTTGGTAATAATCAATCCAAGCCATTGACAGGTTACGTTGATAAAATATCGAGTCTTGGGTAATACACCTATCAATCAATAGGTTTTCCCTACAACCTGCCAGGCCTCTCTTGCACTCTCGCTGTTCGCTCATTGCACTCCAAACTGGCTCGATTGATGTCAAAATCCTCTCTTTGAGGATGCCAATAAATAGCTTATAGCAGGTGTTAAGACAAGCTATTGGTCTATAATTTTTTGGATCCGACAAATCTCCAGATTTTGGTAAAAGTATTGTTCGTCCTGCCACCAACCACTATGGTATTAGATGTTGACCATTGAGAAAGTTAGAGAATATTTGAGTCAAATGTTGGTAAGTTGAAGTGAACTTCTTCCACCAAAGATTATTAATCTTATCCGGCCCGGGTGCCGAAAAGTTCTTCGTTTTAGCAACTATGTTTCTTACTTCCTCCTTAGTAATTGGTGGACTTACCTCTGCAGGATGGTCAAGCCCCTGTCTAAAACAGAAGCTACGAAAGAGTGTTAAGGATGACTCTTCATCGTTCACTGAATGGGCTTTCCCATAGATGTTACTCCAGAATTTTTCAATCTCTTCACGACATGGGGGTTTTTCGACAGTTGTCGATGGTGAACTGAACAGGCGAGAAGGATTAATAGCAAAGGTATTATTTTGCTTTATCCATTTAACCCGCCGTTCTAAACGCTCTCTTATCACAACAAGAGAACGTATCTTCTCAATCCAATGTTGCTGGATGGTCTGCAACTTCGATTTCTTTAGAGTGTGATGCAATCTTTTTAGAGTCTGGGCTATTTCCAAAACCCTGGTTGTAAATTTTCTCCTTAATTCCAGATATACAATCACACTCTGCAATTGAGAAGCATGCCTTCGAGCCACCCCAATCTTAAATTGTACTTGTCTGATTCGTTTAAAGGTCCTATCGACGCAGTCTGAAACAGATTTTTTGTTACTTCCACGAAGCAGGACCTTTGCTTTTTTATACACAGCACAATTTAATGTCCAAAGATCTACATCCTCTGAGAGTAAGGAGAGTTCGTTATTCCCTTCAGCGATTTTGTCCATTTTAATGGAAACCTTTAGATGGACTTTGGTTTCCCTAGACCTCATCTTCCCAACACAGAGTGGACAAGTATATCCGGTGCCCACCCTTATCTGACTTTTGGTCCGCACCGGGTATTCTAATTTCCTCGGTACCTCCCATATCTGAGAGGCCTTCTTCTATCCGCCACCTGGGGAGGCGCCCGATTGGGGTATCAGAAACCCCATCTCAAATGACATTTAAGTACTTGACCCAGTTGGCTAAGAAACTCGGTGATATCCCGTAAAGGGTACCACAAGTCCCCCACCAACCCGATCAAATACCTACACGATGTTCTGTAATGGTCATCTCACTACTGTGCCAAGTCGTACCAGTATCTTTGAGCTGCTTGGTAACGGATAAACCAAGCAACCCATTTCGGGTACTTATTATTATTATTATTTTATCTATTATTTTACTTTATTTTTTTTTCTTCTATATATTTTGATTATAATAAATAGTATATACGTTTTTAATTTGACTGAAGTTATTGAGGAGCCCTTGATTTTGTTTTTATCTCATACATTCATTTAATTTCCTCATTACTTCTGTTCAGTGAACAATCTGGCAATCATTTGGCAAATGCATAAATAATTATGTGGAATGGTTAACACGTTGGTCGATTCCCTTTCCGGTAAACTTACTATTACTAATACCCAATATATCCAACATTTATATTTTTCTGTTCATCTAAACTTGAAACTAATCAGCAATTTTTTAATTTTTACTCTTCTATATCGCATGCTTGAATTTTTTTGGACCATTTTAAATCAATTTAGGCTACTAGTGGTGTCACTGGGATGTTCATATCACTGCAGAGAATAATACACTTTTAATTTCAGTTAATAAATAAGTTTTATACACTTAATTGGTTAAAATGAAAAGAAGTAATTTAAAATTCCCAGAAATTGACACCTAAAAGCCATTTTATTCTGGAACTACAAGGTTTAATGTGCTGCTCAAGCTTGAATAAACCATTTATGTTTAAATTGCCTTTTGGATAATGATATTTTGACTCTTATAATACTTTAGACATTGTTTAAACTGGCTGCAGATTCTGTACAGGCAGCATTATTAATTTTCTTGACTTGAGGCTTGGGACAGGTGTGACCTGTCCTGTCAACAACGATTCCGCTGTATTCTTCAATTCTTGAGTGGATGTTCTTGTGACTGGAGTCTCAATGGTAGCATAAACGTCTGCTCCTACTAGCGCCTGTTGAGTTCCAAATGATACGTCCTTCTCAATGAATTTTGAAGCTGAACTAAGCTCTGTTGGTAACTCATATTCAAGGTATTTCGATCGGGGCGACGAGTGTCTACTCTTTGAAACTCTGTCATTATTTTTTTAGGATTGGGGACGGATTTTTTTCTCCGTGGGAGATGACTCTTTTTCTGCTAGATTTAAAACCCTTCTATTCCGGTGGCATGTTCCAAACAAAATATAAAATCCATTTTTTAAAGGGTTGCTGCATAGATATAAGATAAAAAGGATGCCGAGCAGCATTAATCCTCCATAGGATCCGTACGTAGAGATGATTTGCTTGTCCCTGAGATGTCTCTGAAGTGCAAAGTTCTCGAGTTGTTTTTCTAATTCATCCAAAGTTTTAGAGTTTGCTTCAAAGGTTAAGGTTTCTAGGTTAGATGTCAGCGGCTCATTATTTGTCAGTGCCGCAGATTCAGTCAGCAAATGTTTGTATCTTGCTAATACGGGAGACAATTTAACTACGTCCAGGTGGAATTCGGCTTCGTAGATAATCTCGGTGTTTCCAGCTTGAGAGGTGGTGGCGGGGATAGTTACTCCCTTTCCTTTCAGAGAACATCCCGGCGCCATCTTTAGTATTCCAACTCCAATGAGGTTGACTCTTGTGTGGACACTGGAGTGACAGATAATAATTAGGGTTTCCAAGGTAGGTAAGGAGTAAATCCATCCAGCAAGGGTTGTGAGGGGCTCCCAGTAGGATTCAACGATTGTAGTCAGTCTAATATCACATCGTTTTAAGGCTTCTTGGTCTGGTTTAACCAACAGCGATGCTTCGCAAGAGGGTCTTTCTTGAACATCGTAGAGGAGCATTCCTTTTCCACACGCATGGAAAGAGGTGGTAGTCTTACAGGAGGTCCAGTCTCTTTACGTTAACAGGAGGTAAGTTCGTTGATCTTCACTGATTACTAAATAGTCATATAGTGATTTTATAAAGGCTCTTCCTGTACAATTTCCAAGTTCTGCTTGGGTGGTTGGAAGAGAGTGGATTTTGAAAGCCTGATACTTATATCTTTCCAGGAGGGGCACGTCGACGAGAACCTTGATTTGGTGTTTTTCACACTGGATAGTTGTTGTGGATAGTCTGATCAATTCATCGATGATGACCCTAGGTCCTGGTATAGGAAAACTAACGTCAGTGAGGTTGTCCTGGATGTACCTCAAATTCGGCTCCATTTGTTAAAAAGTAATGAGATCTGGATGTAGTTTCCCTTTCCTGGCTTCGTGCACGGCCTCCAACATGGTTGATGTCGCCCGGATATTATGATCAAGGCCTAGACTAATTGCATTCATCAAGGCCAGTGCGGCATCAATACGTTCGTTCTCAGCCTTGAGTCCTGCACCTGATGCCTCCATCAGCGACTGGAAATCATCATGCATCTTCTTCAGTTGGATATCGTGTCTTTGGACTTGCGAGTGCAATGTGTCAAGTTGTGACCTAATGACATGAGTCTGTTGTCCTACAAGGTGCGAAAGGTTGGCTTGAGCCGCATTGAGATCATGGATGGCTGCATCGTATCGCTCTCCGTCCTCGTAAGTAAGCATACCAGCCCCTGGGCCTGCGATTTTTCCCAGGAAACCAAACCAAGGGACCGATCTTTTGGTTCTCAGTTGTGATGTCTTTGCTCTAGATGAGGTCTCTTTAGTATTTTCTAATTCCTATATTTGGGCTCGAAACCTTTTCTGAAGTGTCAAGGTTATTTCCCATTTGTCTGCCTACTGGAAGAGACCTATCTATTTACTGCATTGTCCTTTTGTAGGTGCACACTGATCCTGAAGTCTCTTCTGTCTGGCCATTAAGTCGTCGTACTGGCGATACTGGTGTCCGATATCCAGGAAAACGAGGATTCTCCAATTGGTCATGGATCGTCTCATTTCCCCGGCATGTTTATAATATATGCCGCTGCTGGTCTTAAAAGGCGTGACCTGACAGTTGTCCTCAATTATATGCTTCTGTAAAATCTGCTCGTCGATTGGATAGGCGGAGGCTGTCATGAGAAGGAAAAAAGAAAGCAGAGTCATCATCATCATCATCATTCTCATCATAGTTTACACTCTTCCTCCCTAAAACCGACATAGATAAAATTAAATAAAACATAGATATAAAGGTAAATTAATTAAATCTAACAGTAGGTAATCATGACTTTGTCCTGATGTTTCGAGAAATCTCCCCATGTTCGTCCTCGAGAATCACTTTATTGTTCTCAGTGAATCCCACAATAGTGAATGGACCAATAGCTCGTTTGTCAAATTTGTTTGTTCTCGTTTCTTTGACAACGAAAACCTGGTCCCCCAATTTGTCATCGAGAGGTTTAGCCTTTTTATCATATTGAAGTTTAGATCTCTCCTTCGCCCTTATTAATGAATTAGCAGCAAGATTTTGCAGCTCGTTCATTCGGAAGATGAGATCTTTGAGATAGGAATATTAGCTCGAAAGGGGTGAAGTTAGTGGCCTCATGGACTGACGTATTTTAATTAAACATGGCAAATGGTAGTAGACGATCCCCATCGTCGAAATCCTTTGCATAATGTTTAATGTAATCCGCCAGTTCTAGTCCTCGCATCAAAGAACTCACGAAACTACACAGTCCTCAGAAATTAAATTCCGTATAATTGTCTCGCCTATACGTTAGTGGTTCAGTCCACTGATTGATTAAGGGGGGCGGGGTCCTGATTCCAATCTTCTCGGTTTGCAAGGGGCGTTCTCTTCATCGCTCGGAAGTTCCTGGTGAAAAGGGAAAGAAGGGGGTTTACAATAGGGTATTTCAACGGTTATAAAAGAGTTCTCGAGAGGCGTGAACTTCACTTTAGTTACATCACTGCTCATTGATAGTTTTCGAGGTATGACACTCATTTTTTGGTTATTCGTAGGTTCTAAATTGCCGGTTTTACTTCTAAGTCCAGTAATAGGGGTTGAATGCGCGCCAGGATTTGTTAAAGGCTTGGTTGTAGGCACTTGGACATCAACTGATTCCGATGGTTCATCGTCTAATTGTTCAATCAATTCAGGAACATCGTTGAATCGAACCACGCTTCTTCGCTTCAAGGGGAAAAGGTCGCGGGGGGCAGAAGTTTCTGGTTCTGGTGCCAAGGTACTAATTCCGGTTCCTGTTTGGGGGGATTCTTTTCGTTGACTCCGTGCTGCATCACGATCTCGGTTGTAACTTTCTAAAAATTTCTGTATCCTTCCTGCAAAAGCATCGTCATAGTCGGATGCAGGATTAAGGGTTTGGCGATATTGTAAATGTTCCTCGTCGTCCTCACCATCGGACACGTATTGTCTTCGTGGTATGGAGTCCAACCCTTCATAATCCCAAAATAGGGTGCCATTGTTAGATTCTGCAGAAGTAGGTCTCCGATTGGTGAGTGTGTGATCGAATTTGAGAATTAATTCATTCACGTCCTTTATCAGATGCATTCTTTTGTTCTTCTAGTCCTCCGAGTTTTGCTCATCGGTTTCTTCATCGCTGCTAGCGGCTAGACGTCGCCCTTCTATCAGTATTTGATCGAGCAGTCTTTCCGTGGGTTCACTTTCAGAAGGCGGGGAGGAATCTGGGTCCAGAACCATAAGTGTGCCTTCACGAGCCAATTGGTCCGCGTTTTCGTTTCCAGCGATGCCCTCGTATCCTGGAACGTGATCCCATATGACATCAAGAGGTTCTATTGCTTTTAATAATCTTTTATATGCCAGTCTATTTTTTACAGGCTTGTTCTCCGTAGTTTTCCAATCATTTTTCAGCCATTTTGGTAGCCACTCCTGTATACTCTGAACTAGGTATTGCGAGTCCGTTTTTATTCGTAATTTTTTGATTCCTGCCTTTTATGCTTGTTTGGCAGCTACTACAGCTGCTTCGATTTCGGAAGCATTGTTTGTTTGCCGTCCTCCGTATCGTTTTGATACATTAAGTGCTCCGTCCACGTAAACATCAGTATATGGATCGGGCACTGGGGAGGTCCAAGGTGTAGGATTTTGGATTGGAGGACTTGTGGTGGAAAAGGAGGGTGGTTTCCGTGGGGTTGTAGGAAGAGGAAGGTTTGGAAAGGCACTATGTTCCTTCCGGAAAACAGGAGGATCGGAATCTTCGTCTTCGTCTTCCACATCTGCATCTTCAGCTGGTGGTGAAGAAGAGTCGGAAAGCTTGACAGTTTCCGTGTTTGTCGTCCTTCTGCGTGTCCTCAAACGTTTCGTAATACAACTCTGATCGGCGTCTGTAGAACTCTCGGAATCTGTGGTTGGTTCAGAATTAAGGGGCTTTCTTGATAGGGTCATTCGTAGTTCCGATGCTTTGTTCATGGCAGGATGGCCCAGAGAGCCGCCCATTTTGACTGTCCATTGTCCTGAGGTCGTGGCACCTTTAGTTTACTTAGAGACGCTGGGTGGGGGCAACTTGGACGGTTCGGAAGTTATCCTTGCGCGCACCTTTGGTTTAAGGCTTTCCTTCAGACTACTCGTTCGCTTAGGTAGGTTCGATGAGGCAGGGGGGTTGATCGTCCTTAGAGGTACCTTTGTGGGGATTAGTGTCCATTCGTGCACTTTTCTCCTTGTTCTTCTTTTCGGCCAATTTCGTGATGGTCAATACACGATACGTTTTCGAAATGTTTTCGTTTATCACTCGCGTGTCGTCAACAATGTGATCGCATTCTGCACTCTTTTCGAGTTCGGTCATTGACAGGTGGGCAGTGTCTTCTGAGGTGACCGTTTCAGACCATTCTGACTTTGAATCTTTGGTCTCATTGGCTGGGTTATTCGATAGTGCCTCTACAATTATGTTAATCTTACCCGGTTTATGTTCAAACCTGTATTGATAATTCTGGAGTCGAATCCGCCATATTTGAATTCTTGTTCCGGGATTATCAATGTACGTCATCCAATGAACGGGTTCGAAGTCGCATGCCAGGATAAATTTAAGGCCGTATAAATAGGGGATGAAATGTTCCGTAGCATAAAGAATTGATAGACATTCCTTTTCCGTCTTTTCGTACCGTTGTTCGCATTCATTCAGCGTCTTGGAAAAGTAGGCCACGGGTAGGTCGACGCCATCTTTCTCTTGGGTCAACATTGCCCCAACGGCATGCTCTGAAGCATCACAGGTGAGTCTGAACATTGCGCTAAGGTCTGGGTAGTGTAAAATGGGTTTTCTACACAGATACTTTCTTAATCGAGAAAAACTCTTTTGTTGAGGTTGATCCCATTTCCACTAAACGTTCTTTTTTAGAAGTTCGGTTAATGGTTTTGCTAACTCCGCATAATCCTTTATTAACCTACGATAATATCCCAAAAGTCCCAAAAATCGTTGAATGTCTTTAGGGGTAGTAGGTGGGGGAAAATTTTTAAATGATATTATCTTGTCGGGATTTGGTTTCACACCCTTTTCGCTCACGATGTGGCCAAGGTAGGCCACTTCAGTTCTAAGGAAGTCTCACTTATCGGGTTGTAACTTTAAGTTCGCTTTTCTAAGTCTGTTAAAAAGTCGACGAGATCGCTTGTCATGTTCCGTGAGTGTCTCGGAGGGAATAATCACGTCATCTAGATAAACAACAGCCTCTTCGTCAAGCATAGATTGTAGTGTGCTGTTAAGCAAGCGCTGGAATGTGGGCGGGGCATTTTTTATTCCCATGGGCATTCTGTGGTATTCAAAATGTCCATTACGTGAGGAAAATGCGGTTTTGTGCCTATCATCGAGGTGGGTTTCAATTTGATGAAATCCGCTAGCCAGATCAAAGACTGTGAAATATCGCGCTTTTCCAAGCCTTTCGAGAATTAACACGATGTTAGGGAAGGGATAGGCATCCCCTACGATTTTCTCGTTCAACTTCCGATAATCTACCACTACTCTCCATTTCTTTTCCCCCGACGCGTCAAGTTTTTTCGGTACAATAAGAAGGGTGCATTGTAGGGTGAAATGGAATGACCTATAATTTCACTGTTTAGCTGTTTTTTATTTGTACATCAATCTGATCTTGGGCTTCCAGTGGCGATCGATATTGTTTCTTATGTATAATCTTTTCGTCGATGATCGGAATTCTATGCTGAACAAGGTGAGTGCATGTCAGCTTCTCGCTATTGAGATGAAAAATATCAGCGTAATCCTCCGCCCATCCCATCACTACTTTCCGCTCTTCTGGATTTAGGTGGGATATGTGCAAGGCGTTCTTCACCTTTCTAACCCTCTCAGAAAAGGTTAGCTCTGGCTGATTCGGCAATTCCTTGACGTCTGAGTCCGAAAACACTTCGCCTGGGAATTTGCAGTAGTCGAACGGAATCAACTCTTGATGTGTAAGGTGAAGGTCAATGTCCGTTTCCGTGGTGTTAATGGACATTGCATGGCATACGCCGTCTTTGGCAGATACCACTGCTTCTCCTAGAAAAAGACCTGGAGGGGTCTCCATCTTAGAGAGGTAGCCTTCCGTTAAATTAGGATTGACTACATCAATAGGGATAGGAGCTCTAGTCCTAGAGCTTATTCGAAGGATTCTAGCGAATGGCTTTATTTCTGGCCTAAGCACCTCTTTGGCCTTCAGTGATTCCTTATCTACAAATGGAATTGGAGTCACTGGATTTGATACTGTAACCAAAGCGTTGTGTCGAAACGATATTTGGGCTTGCTCCTTTCAAAGATAAGGTCGTCCCAGAATGCCATGAGCAGAAATAGGAAAGTTGTTTCTGACCACGTAGAATTCCACGGGGATTCCTAAGAGAGTGAGGTTGATAGTACCCAGCGTTTTAACAGTGTGGTTGGTAATTCCAGCTATCTCAATGCACTTGTTCCTTTCATGTGTGAGTTCGGGAATCAGCGCACACAGTTTAATGAGGTTCGTGTCCTAACCCGGGTCTACCAGGAAAGTTCTCTTTGGTTGTCTAAACTCAGGGGCGTTTAGCTGGACCACTGGAGAATCCTGCTCAATCACTGAGGGGTTCTCGGCCTCGGTTCTTGCTCTAAGGACCCGACCGTGTTGTTCCCGAAGTGTACATTCTTTGGACGCTGAGGCGTTGGACTCGCCGTCGCGTCTGAGCGTCAAGTCTGAGGGTAGTTTAAACTTCCCGAGGGAGCAGGGGATGCCGATCTAGGTGGTGTTGGGATTGACCTATATTCCTGATGTTGGCGTTTGTATGGCACAGGCTGCTGATAAGGTACTTGATGTGAGGATTAAGGTTGGAAATAAGTCTGTTGAGAATTGGAAGGTTGTAGGGGGTGTGTAGTCATTGGGGGCTGAGGTTGTACCATCATTGATTTGTACAGTTCAGCCAGTTGATCCGGGGTGAATTGAAATGTATTGGTCGGTCTCACTACCGGGATGTTATCTTGATCGGGGTCCCTCCTGCGACCTTCGGATCGCTTTTCATTCTGTCTTAAATGGGGACTATGGGGGCGAGGCTGGTCATCTCGCCTCGAGATATGGTAAGAAGACCCTCTTGACCTTTCCGGAGATCTATAGCGTTCCTCAACATGCATCGCATGCTCCAGAGCTTCTCCAAGGGATCTTGGGTTGCGAGCGTCTACGAAATTTAACATTTCGGCTGGCAATCCCTTGATAAAAGCTTTTAGGGCACCGTTTTTTATCGGTTGCATAATGATATCACATTCTGATACCCTATGTTCTCCGTCTACGTCTTCGAGAAACTCCCTTCTATACGTGGACTCAAGAGAGTGCCTAGCACCGCTGATCAAACTCTGTAACCTATCATAATAGTCGTTTACAGTTTCCGACTGTTTCAATCTAAGAGAAAGGATGTTTTCGAAATACCATTGGTAATTTCTCGCGGGAGCAAAACGCCTTTTCAAATGAGCTAGTAGATCAGAGATCTTTTTAAATTCTTTATTTCTGCAGCTTTCCCAGGCTACCCCTTTTAACCTGCTGAGTACGGCTTTTATAAAGGTAGGCTCCGTAGCCTGGACTACAAAAACTGCACCGTTGGCCACGTCATCAATAAATTCCCTTAACGGAGGATTTTTTTCCGTCAAAACAAGGTATATTTAGAATACCTTGTTGCAAGGATAGAACCTCTACAACCGAATTCATTGCCATGCTAGTATCATGGTTTATGGCTTGCTGTTCCATGGGTATCCCGGCGTTTGTTCCTTGCGAAGGCATATTGTGAGTCTGTGTAGATTCGTTGCGAGACATTAGTAGAACAGTATTACACGAAGGACTATGATTTGTCGAATATTACTTTAAGCTGAAAGAGAATTGTGATCATGAGGTACAATCTCAGATTTCTAAACACTCAATTTGTGATCCCAACATCACTGTCGTAATCCACTGTGGTGTCGGAGTCGAAATTCGTTGTGTCGGGGGAACTATCGCTTTCATGTGATTCTACTGGGCCTTCGGTTATCCTGATTAATTCACGAACTACTTCAGTAAGCGTGCGGTCGCGCGCCGAACCTATTCACTGGAATAGGTTCGGGATCAGGTGGCGTTATCCTAAGTCTAGGGAGGACAGTGCCAACAGGTCTGACTTTATGAAGGGGGAAGACAAGGTTGTGATAAATTCGCGAATATTCGGGAATTGGCGCAAGTTCCGGCAATTCGGTTTCGTTTGGAGTTTCCGGAATCTTCGGTAATTCTGGAACTTCTGGAAGTTCGGAAACTTCTGGGGTTTCAAGAGCTTCTGGAACTTCTGGAACTTCTGGTGTTCTTCGGAGGTGTTTTCTACTTGACCATGGACTCTTTTTCGATTTCCTTTTTAATCCAAGATGGAAGTTAATTTTGTATACATCTGACATTTTAAACAGTCATGATTAAGAGTGAAGGATGCATATACACGGTTCAGATTTGGTCCTTCCTTCAACCAATGACAGAGAATTTCAACAACTTTTACAAACTGAGCACGTTAGCTTTCCTCATACGATGAGGTGTATCATTCTAGCTCTTCTGAGTAGGTAGGGATAAAAAAGAATTAGTTTTCTCAATTTTCCTTCGATCTCATCTCAAAATCGCGACGGAATTTTCCACTTTCCTTGTATAGTAATTGCAACAGCTAGTAAGATTTACAATTATTGAAATTAGAATTTTCTTTTGTTCCCTTGGGCCAAAAAGGAAACGTTTTAGAGTAGGCTGGTTAAATTGAATTTTGAATTCTAGTTTTACTGATCCTACGTTAAAACAGATTACGGTTCCGTTAACTTAAAGGTGTACTACACCCAAAATCTCGATGAGTTCGCCCTTTAATGAATCCTGGTCGGGTAACCCAAAAAAAAAGAACTAGAAAT
The DNA here is from genome assembly GCA_037103525.1 of Ganaspis brasiliensis. NCBI lineage: Eukaryota > Metazoa > Arthropoda > Insecta > Hymenoptera > Figitidae > Ganaspis > Ganaspis brasiliensis. Next base: position 1,635,163 of record JAZKLR010000486.1, read on the forward strand.
GAGCAAATATTCCGGAATATAATTATGTTCTACACTGACATTAATAGGGACATTCAAATTTATGGTAATGAGTTTTCCGAAATAATTTCGACCACCGATGTAGGAAAATGCTATCCGGCCTATTCAAAGATAGGAATTGTCATTTCTTAGCATTCGAACTCAGACATCGCGATCTAAACGGAGAGAGTTGACACTGCTGCTAACAGGTCCTCAAAGGTCTCTGGTTTCTGAGAAATGGTTATAGGCTAGCAAGGGGTGATTGGAAATGTTGTGTGTACGGTGACTAAGGTCCTTTCCACGTCATTCAGTATTTCTTCGAAGAATGTTTTAAACTCGTTCCACGATTTTAATTCTCTAGGCTGCGTTGGAATCGCCTGACCGTGTGAGGTGTTTTGTGTCGTAATTGTAGTAGTTCGCTCTATTGTTTTCCTTGTACGATTCCGAACACGTCTACCAGCTCTATGTTTATTTGGTTTTGAAAGTGGTATAGAACTAATTAGTTGAGACATCGTTAAGCTCCATTGATAAGAAATAATTAGGATAATTAAACCCTTGAAATCTCAAACCCACAGTCTATAACCATCCCGCCAAAAATGCAAAATTTGCAGGCCAAACAATTATAGTTTACTAGGCTCGACCAGTCAAGGGCCAAGGTAGGCTCAGGACTGGCAGGATCTAGGCAGGTTAGTGATAACAACAGATTTTATGTTACTTTAACTAAAGCTGATTTCTTCATTTTAATAAAACTTTTGTTTTGGAATTTCACGTGGATAAGATTTATAGTGCGTAATTGCTCCGCCAAAAATTGCTTAAACGCAGGCCAAGCAATCAGGACAATTTCCATTAGGAAGTCAGATGCCAAATAGGCGCCAGCTTACCTAACATGAAGAATCTTATTCACGTCAAATTCAATTTATTAATTAATTCACGAAAATTTACTTGAAGCAATAAAGCAAATACCACCGAAAGTGTTCTGTATTTTCCAAAAGTTTTTCCTTTTGTGTCGGGTGTAGTTGGGTTTTACGCAAAACAAAATTAATTGTTGTGTTTTTAATTCCCTTTACTTGTCCAAGCGGCTACACGCTTTCGACAGGGTTAATCAAGGAAAATTAAAATTTTATTAAGGAAGCCAGTGCTCACGAACACGTGGAGTATAGCTACCGTCCTTATCATTCAAATTCAGCTCTTACCCCTGGTGCAATGGTGGCCTTATTTGATTTATGCTGGAACAAAAATTGTGTTTCATTAGTAAAATCTGTGTTTGAATTCGAATAGCAAGTGACCAATTTTCAGAAAATTATGGCGTAAATAATTTTTAAAAATTGGGTTTTTTTTTAAATCAATTTTAATAATCAAAGAATTTCAAAATTTCCTGTTTTCTTTCAACATGAAAATTTTCCAAAATATCAAGGTGTTAAAGTACCGAGGTACTAGATGCTAGATAGCAGATAGCGTGGCAGACGATAGCATGCAATCGCATCACCACCGCTGCCACCACCAGCTTGTTACAAACCAAGAAAAATATAGTTTATTAATAATTTCAATTTCAAGAAGAATGTCGGAGGGTCCAAGCTGACAAGAATTATAAGGGCAAAGCCTTATAGTTCTAGATTTAATTTTTATGTGGAGATCGTTGAATTCCCTTTAGAAGTAGTTATCGTTGCCACGCCTTGATGTTTTGGAATGTTGGTTGTACAGCCAGTGAATTTAGTTAATTTAAGGAAAATTAAAATAATTGTTTGAACCTTTTGATTTTTATTTTAATTTACTTGTTTATTTTATACTAACAATGTTTTACAAATTCTACAGATTTTCAAAAATATTTTATTATAAAGAGATTGTTTAACTTACCCTACCATAAATTATAATTACCGTCGGAAAGTAGAAGGCTCTTCGGCACTCACACTCGCATTCCGTCGGGCGAATTTAACAATATAATAAGTTTTCCTGAGTTTGAAGTGCTGGGCTGCACTAGTGGCCTTTTATCCTCTCAGTCGGCGCAGGTAATATCTATACTGGCTGGCTGGTCTATCAAGACAAAAATTATAATTAATTGCTGTTCACAATTAAAAACAATTTCCACTTGAAAGGAGCTCCACTCGACTCTGCCGGTTAGAGAAGGGTAGTTGAATTTTGCGTCCACCTGATAGCTTAATTGCAGCCTGTGCAATTTATAGTTCAGAACTCGGCTCGTGGACGGGCTAAGTCCCGGCGTTCGTTTCTCGATCGACAGATTCAGCGGGCTAAAGCCAGGAAGGTGTTGATCGTAAGAGAACGAAGTTGTACTGCGATTTAATGATTTGCACGATGCTCCTCAAAGACTTCGTTACAAGGCTCCAGAGTGGGAAATTTTGATGAATTGGCAATAGGAAATGGTCCGGTATCAGCCCGAGACTGTTTGCTGAGTCAAATTTTGCTGATGCAGATTCTATATCCGTTCGGCTACTGTGAGCGGATATTGACTGTGCAGTTTGTTCGTTGAAATATTTTGTTCCTGGGAAATTCTTTTGATTAATTCTCCAACAGTAAATCAATAATAAATTGATCGTTATTCATTCATTTATTAGTTTTTATAATTATTAATAGATAATTATTATAGTATCGTTACCACATGTTTGTTAAAATTGTTAATAACAACATACAGTTAACGACACTTAGAATTTCATAATTAACATTAGAAATTTCCTGTAACAAACAATTCAAAGCACAGCTGCTACTCGAGCACGTGCTTTTGTTTTGATCCTGCATCTTTTCAGCTCGTAGGTAATGGAAAAGGGAGGAGTGAGAGGTGGGAGAAAAAATGATGGCCGCTGGGCCTTGCCACGAGAGACGTCGCGGAGCGTTAGACCGTGTGTCTGTATATGTGTTTTATGTTTACGCCAGAGTCTGTGGTTGTATTGGTAGCTGCCTCGACTGAGATGACACGGGCCACAAATGCAAGCAACATTATGATTTCCCTTTTATTTTGATTCTACTTTCTTTATACCTTGCACTGAGAAAAATGGAATTAATGGATATTCAAATTTAACATCGATATATTAAACATAGTATTTAGATATTCAAACTCAATATCCAGATATCAAAATTACTATTTTTTAACATCCCGGATAGTAAGCTTGAATATCTGTTTCTCTCAGTGTGGTTCCGCAATTACATGATCGATTTCTTGTATTTTGATGCGCTGAATCCGATTCCGTCATCAGAATTGGTCCATCAGATCAAGTTTTCACCCTAACCTAAAACTTAATAAAATGACACTTTTTGAACATTAGAATTTAAACTCGACTTAAGGGGGTAGTCTGGTGTTTGAGCCTGTTTTGAAAGCTTATTTCAATATTATTTTTTTTATTATAAAATAATTTTTAATCATATCAAATCTTTTAACATCTTTTTTTCCTTATTATATATTGTTAAAAAATTGTATTTTACTATTTTTAAATTGATATTGATATATATACTTATAATTATAGTTTATAATAAAAAAAAAACTAAGTAGTGCGCTGGCGCAGGTGATAAGTTCCGTTGGCGTTATCTTAAACAAAAAAATCAAATTGATTATTGTTCTGTATGTAAGTGGCTATCGCCTGAACTAGAATAAAACATTTTTGTTAATAAATAACAAAATAGTGGACTATTATACTAAAAAAATTCAAAAATCAGCTGTTTATTATTGATAAAAAGTTAAAAATAAAACAAAGTTATTAATAAAAATGCATAATTCTAGTTCGGGCGATAGTCACTTACATACAGAACAATAATCAATTTGGTTTTTTTATTTAAATAACGCCAACGGATGATATCACCTGCGCCAGCACCCTACTTCATTTTTTTATATTATAAACAATAATTATCAGTATTTATATCAATATCAGTTTATAAATAGTGGAATACATTTTTTTTTTAATAATTCATAATAAGAACAAAAAGATGTTAAAAGATTTTATTAGATTAAAAATTATTTTATAATAACAAAAAGAATATTGAAATAAGCTTTCAAATCAGACTCGGAATACCAGACTACCCCCTTAACTTTAATACATGCATAGGACCAATAGAAAGCTTGAATTATTACCTTTAAAATGCCTTTTTAGAAATTGTTCTACGATGATTTTTAACGAAGTTATGATGTTTTACTTAAAATCATTTTTTTCCATTACACAATAACACATCAAAAATTGATGTGTTTTTGACATATGGAAAAAAGTCATATTTTAAGTAAAACATCATAACTTCGTTAAAAATCATCGTAGAACAATTTCTAAAAAGGCATTTTAAAGGTAATAATTCAAGCTTTCTATTGGTCCTAGGCATGTATTAAAGTTAAGTCGAGTTCAAATTCTAATTTTCAAAAAGTTTCATTTTATTAATTTTGAGGTTAGGGTCAAAACTTGATCTGATGGACCAATTCTGGTGACGGAATCGGATTCAGCGCATCAAAATACATAGAAAAATGTGTGTCTGTTACCCAGGTCAGGGAACTTTATTTTTTTGTGTGGCTGTATTATTAGTAAAAAAATAACTAAAAACTAGTTTAAATTTGACTAATTGAATTAGTTAACAGAATTTTGCTAAAATATTAGTTATTTTCACATAACCTAAAAATGAATTTGACTAATAATTAATTATTTTTTACTAAATAATTAGTAGTAATATAACTATTTGAATTATTGACTCAGTTTTTGCTTTCAAATAAGTTATTTTTTACTAATTCAGATTTAGAGAGTAGTAAAATATTAATAATTCAATTAGTTAAAGTAATTTTTAGGTTATGTTGAATCAAAAAAACAATTGGTAAATTTATGTCTACTAAATATTTTAATGATTTTTTTACTTTTACTTAGTCAAATTTCGCTACTGAATTAGTAGTTTTTTACAAATAATTAGTTATTTTTTAGTAATTGAGATAGAGAAAACTTGTTCAAAGTTTTACTATTAAATTAGTAATTTTTTCTAATTCAGATTTAAAGAGCGAAGTATAAAAATTAATTTTGCAAATGTCTGGGCTAAACTTTTCTTATTACAATCAGGTCGAAGTCGACGTTCACGATGCACAATTTGTAACAAAAATTGTTTTTCACTTTCGTCTTTAGTTATAATGTTATTAAATTCAGTTATTAATGATACTGCTCGCTCTGCATTGTCATTAATAACGGGCAACTTATTAACAAGTGCAGCTGCTTTACAGTAATTTGAATTCGATTCCCATGTCGCAGGGTCGCAATCAAAGAAATCAGTTGAAATATCTAACAATACTATATCTACAATGACTGAAGTTTCCGCGATTTAATACAATGTTTGACTTTGATTTTTTTTTCAAAGCTTGCACTATTTGTCGTACAAAACTGTGTAATATAAAGCCTTCGCCATCCACCTGGCATGATGAACAGCTACTGGCTTTTTAAAATTTATTCCATTGGGAGGGGTTCCACTTAAGAAAATTATCATTAGTTCCAGGAACTCTCTATAATCATTGCGTGAGGTTTTTTCTTCCTAAGGAACAATTTATATGTTGAAATAAAATATTTAACAAATTTTCAAAAAGTAAATTTAATAGATTAACGACATTCAAATCTACCCAATGGAAAATTGCCATTGTTAAACAGTAAATTTCTCATTGGGTAGTTATTGGTATTGTATTATACCAATAACTAGTCCGACACCCAGCCAGTGCTAGCTGTTAGACTCTATTTCAAATTAGTATAAATTTTCGCTTATTTTTAGATAAACGCATAGAAGAATTGTATTGCGTGACAGTAAAGTATTCGCTGCCACGACAAAATATGTTTGCAAATATAGGGACAGCGAACATTTTTGGCTAATATTGTTCATCTTAGCAAACTTTGTTTATTGTCATAGTAAATAATTTGCTGTGGTTACTAATTTTGTTAGATTCAACAGCAAACATTAGTTAGCCACTGCAGACAATTGATTCTTTCCCTTGTACTTTTCACTAGAAATTGATTACATAACTAGCCAGTACGGACTGCCAATACTAGACGTCAATATTGGCGCAGTACTGATACAGATTTACAGCCAGTACCGCACCGACTCTGGCAAGCCAACCTTTGGCAGAAACAACAGTTGTAAGCATCGGCATAACCTAAAAAATTTTCATTGGGTAATAACACAATGTTAATAATTAGTAACTTGAATAATAAAAATTTACTTATATTGAGCAAAAACTCTGACTGATTCAGATTTAAAGATCATGTTAAGTAAGGTTTAATATTAACTGAGCGCTGGCAGAGTACTGTCCAAGTACTGGCCGAGTACTGGTATAATGTATAATAAAAAATATTTTAAAAAATATTAGCACTTGTAGCACATGTAGCACTTTCATATAGAATCCCTATTTCAAAACCTTACGTAGGATTTGATGTAGGATCTAAGGTAAGATCTTACCTAGTACCATATGTTAGGTCTTATGTGATTTCTTAGGTAAGAAATTATCTAAGATCTTACGTGTGCATTTGGCAAAAGATCTTACGTTAGTTCTTATGTAATTTCTTAGGTAAGTTCTTATGTAAGTTCTTATGTTCTGCAATAAAAATAAAAAAATTAAATTTTCATATTTTTAATTTTAAAAAATGTTATTTTCGTAAATTAAATTAATTTTATTTGTTATATTATTAAATTTAATTTTTAGACAGTTTTAAAAATGTCTGAAAAAATATTTTAAAAATGTCTAAAAGAAAATATTTTTAAAAACATATTAATAGTAAGGTCATTTATAACCATTCATAATAGTTTGACTCCCTTTTATTTTTTGGTAAAGGAAAGATGTCTTGTATCTTGTCCTTTTAAAATACTGATTTTTCGATCCTTTATAAAACTTAAGAGTACAATTTCATTTGTGAGGCAGACTGATAACAGCCCTCCGACGGCGGACCGAAGAAACAACGTCGCGGGATTATTCTTTTTCAAACCGTTCCAGCTGTGAAGTATATACGTCACGTAGTTTGTTTACATTGTGCAAGGTTTCAAATAAAAGGTTATAAAGTGAGTAAATTACGAATTTTAAATAAAGTGTGGCGCTTTTAATTATTTTAAAATGCGAGGAAGATAAAAATTTAATGAATATGTACACAGTGTGCAGTTATAATATTGGTAAGTTTTCATAAATTAATTATGTTTAAACATTTTCACAAAATTAAGGTTATTGTTTTTACACATATTTTATTACATTTAAATAATAATATAAATTTGTTTAAATTATGTATTGTTTATAATAAATGATTAACTTAATAATATAATTTTAAAAGATATTTTTTAATATTAATTTAATCAGTTTTGTTAATATACAACTATAATTATTTAAAAAGCTTTTTTAATAAATTACAATTTTGAATACGTAAGTGTTTAGATACTATTCTCAAAGAAATTTTAATAATATAAATAAATAAAGAATTAAATTTTATATTTTTAATAATGTCTTGTATAATTTAAATTTGTTTTTATTCAAACTATATACTTTTAAAATAAAAATGGTAAAATATCATCATCATTATTTTAAGCATTAAGCTGAATCGTATAATTTTTTGACAAATGCTGGTTATTATTAAGTTCTTAATGTCCATAATTAATATATTTAAGAATTTCTTTATTAAACGTTTCATTTAATTTTTAAATTTATTCAAATCTATAATTATAAAACATAATGTAGTTAATATATGTTATAAAATATAATATAATTATAATTTATAGATTATATAATATCTTCGTCAATTTATTTTTAAATTATATTTTATATTATTGTTTATTACAATAAATAAAATTATAAATTATTAAAATATATATGCTTGCTATTTGTCCTAACCTAATACGTAATATATAAATGTAAATAAATAATTAATTAAAAGAAGGATTTCATTGTTTTTTTTATTAATAATGGTAATTTCATTTAATACTTACAAAAATTCAGGTTTTTACATTTTGTTTTATTATACTAAAATACATTAGAATTAGGAAGAATTCTAATAAATAATAATTCTTCTTTTTTTTCAGAGAATATTTCAATAAAAAATTTCTATTCTTAAGAAATTTCTCATCAGATGCTGTAGTCTTATTAAAATTTTAAAGAGAAAGCACCTAATTATGATGATATTACCTTTGGAATCCTATCTACACCTTTGTCTCAGTTAAAAGTTATAATACTTTAAAGTAATATTTTAAAACTTTAAAACATTTAAGAAAAAGGTAAGCAATAAAGATTAATTTAAATAATGATAATAATAATAATAAAAGAAATATTAATAAAACGCAATTAATATTATTTATTTATTTTGCAGGAAATCAAGAACAAAAGAAAGGTCACAAGATTGTACATTAATGAGCGGCCCTGATTTACAATTGATTCATTATCAAGAGGCGAAACCACCAGAGCAGCATATCAAAAACGGAAGAAAATCAATGGGTTTCAAAATAATAAACTATTTCATGAAGATGACAGACTAAAAGTAAAAACTGATTAAATTTTCTAATTAAAAACCTTACTCCATCTGACACGAATTTTTGGTAATTTCAAAATACTTTACAATTATTTCCTGACCAATTAGACATAAAAATTAACTTTTACTATAAAAAAATCATTTTTCTATCACTATTTATTTAAAAATTAATTTAAAATTACAATTTTTAAAATTATACTGCCCAGTATTTTTTTTCGTAATTAAAAACTGCTAATTATTCACTTTTGTTTCTTAAAAAAAGCATACTCAAACTTTTAATACTTTTAAACTATTAAAATTTCCAATTTTGCAAAATTATACTGGACAGTGATTAACGTTTTTTATTCTAAAGATACTAGAACAAAAACTGCGCGCTACGCGCGCCTTGTCATGGTGTCATTTTAACATATGAATAAATAAAGGCCAGCTTATAGAGTATGATGTAACGGGAATAAGGTTGTAATGATTATAACACTATTTTCCTAAAATTCTAATTTATATTTTGTCATGAAAATCGTTAGAAGTACCTGAAAGAAAAATAGAAAGGTCTGTTAAACGTGATGTTCCTTAAATATTAACTAAATATGAATTTTTGAGTTTCCTTTTTTTCGAAAATTGTCAAAAATAAATTGTAAGCAAATGTGGGAAGAAAGAAAATTTTATTAAAAAAAAGTAAAAATGAAAAGAAATGTATTGACGATAGATCGATGTAATATATAAGAAGTGCAAGTTTGGTCATTTCAATGTTGGAAAATTTCAAAATTAGTCCAAATGCAAATTCGGAGATTTCAAAATAAAGATGAACGTTAGTTCTGTGATTTCAAATGTCGGAAAAATGCAAAATTGGTTGTTCTAAAATTGTGACTAATGTAGATTTGGTTACTTCAAAGTTTTGTCAAACGGTTATTTACGGATTTGGAAGTTATTGTATTTTTAAATGTGGGTCGTTAAATGTTTTGCTTAATACGATTTGAGATAAATGCAATGTCTAGTGATTGAATATTCTGACAAATATAATTTCCGTGATGTAAATTTTCAGGCAACTACAACTTCAGATTTTAAAAGTACATACCAAGAAGTACTGTAGCCCTAGGAACTTTAATAAATAAAGAAAAGACGATTTGGAGGAGTTAAAAATTTTAAGAAATGCAATTTCGTCAATTGATATATTTAGCAAATACGAGTTTAGTAACTTTAAAATTATGACAAACGTAGATTAGAGAAGTTAAAAGTTCGGACCAATGCGACTTCTGATAATTATATAGTCCGACAAATTGCAACTATAATAATTTATTGTTATCCTTAATCATCTCTCGCATACAAAAGCGTAAAAAGTTGAAAATAAACAACAATTTTCTTTCCAGTATGGCATTTTCGTCGAGTGACATTTTCAGTTTCTCTTTAGTCATGTCTAACGTATTGAGACGGCTATGGGCAAGCTCCTGTATATGTTCTAACCTATAGTATAAGGTTATGTTTCAGTCTTTCATCTTGATATTTATTGTTTAATTTTTTAAATTACACTTCTAAATTATAAAATTATGTAGCCCTTTCTCTAATCTCATTTCTAGGTCAAATAGTTTAGAAGTTAAGGGAGGGGGGGGGGGAATGGTCCCTTTTAATTCATTTTTGGTAAAAAAAGTTGTTATTTCCTTGACAACGCTATGAACAACACCTTGAATAATGTTCTCTATATTTTTCGTGCAATCTACACGTGAAGATACATAAGTGTACCAAATTTCAGCCCTCTAGGTCAAATAGTTTAGAAGTTAAAGGGGGAGGGGGGAATGGTTTTTGGGTACGGACTCACGAGTCTCCTTATAAGGCTTCCGCCGAACACCGAAGGTGTACGGAACCCTAAAAAACGATATAAAACGCAATTGATCAAGGCTGTCACAGGACCTATAATCAAGACTGTTATAAGCCCTAAAACCTTATAAAAAATTTAAGGGCCTCCCTCTAAAAAAAAATTCTTGATTTTTATGTTATTTATATGAAATACAAGCCTGTACCCTTCAGCAAAAGTTTCATGTACTTGAAGATAGAATTATTTTCATAATCTGAGCGTTCTTAATTATTTTTCTTAATCTGCACATAAAAATATACAAATATACCAAATTTTAACCCTCTAGCTCAAATAGCGTCAAAGTTATAGGTAAAAAACTTTTTTTTCGAAAATTTGCATTTTTTTTTTTTTTTTTATAACGTTTTGACTGTTAATCCATACAATTGTCCTGTAATCTACACGTGAAAATACATATGTGTACCAAATTAGAGCTCTCTGTTTGTTAAGAAGGTACATCTTTGTTTCGTAAATGTACGGAACCCTAGATTTTGGTACGGGTGTAACTCGTACTTGCCCGATTTTTTTTAAAATTATAAATTCCTTTTGTCCATCTTATAATTATTTTTTCAAGTTACAACTATTTCTATCAATATTCAAATATTTTTAAAAAATTTTGAATTAATTACTTAAAATGTCATTTTTTTCAATCTTTCTATTATTGTCATGAATTTATTAAATTTGAAAATCAGTTTCCATTTACTCATGTCATTATTCCACTGGTAGGCTTTCTTATTGGATAAATATTATTCATCGATTTTTTTTATTTATTATTATAGTTTATTTTTCCAAACATATGGAAAAGTAATCGCTCGCTCACGCGCGTTATATTTTATATGTCAAAAAGAAAAAAGGATATATTTTCAGTGTTTTCAATGTAAATGGAATAAAAATATTTAACATTTCATAATTTTAAATATAATATCACAATTTATTTTTTGAAATAATAATTACATTATTTGTTTCTTTATTTTTCAAAAGGAAAAGAAACAGAAGAAGTCAATAAGACATAAAATGATAAATAATTACAATTTTTGTCAATTTTGTTACTTAACCCTTTAACGCCGGGACGCAATATCCAAGCTTCAAAGTTATGGACCATACATTTAAAAATTTCAAGATGGCGGATCCAAAATGGCGATGACAGAGTTTTTTTTCAAAAATTTGACACCCCGTGGACACTTCTTTTAATTCTCATGTTATCTGTATGACAATGAGTGTCTGAACGTTTTTGGGGTCGTTGATTGTGAATCTAAAGTCAGATTTAAAAAATTCAAAATGGCGGATCCAACATGGCGGTCAATATTTTTGAAATTGATTGGATTTATTTGAAACTTGTTACTCGGGGGTTTTTGGGGTCGCTGATTGCGAATCTGAAGTCAGATATCAAAATTTTTTAAAATTCAAAATGGCGGAACCAATATGGTGGTCGATATTTTTTAAATTGATTGGATTCATTTAAAACTTGTTACTCGGGGGTTTTTGGGGTCGCTGATTGCGAATCTGAAGTCAGATTTCAAAAATTTTCAAAATTCAAAATGGCGGAACCAAAATGGCGATGACAGAGTTTTTTTTTCAAAAATTTGACACCCAGTGGACACTTCTTTTAATTCTCATGTTATCTGTATGACAATGAGTGCCTGAACGTTTTTGGGGTCGCTGATTTCAAATCTGAAGTCAGATTAACAATATTCAAAATGTCGGAACCAATATGGCGGTCGAAACTTTCGAAATTGATTGGATTTGTTTAAATTCGTTAGTTAGGGGTTTTTTGGTCCGTCAAAAATAAATGTAAAGTCATATTTGAAAAATTAAAAATGTCAGATCTAATATGGCTGTCGATATTTTCAATATTGATCGCATTTACATGAAGTTTGTCATCTTGGGCTAAGTATTAGATACATGGTTGTATGTTCTGAAGTGATTAAAAGTATTTTAATGTTGCACTAGTTTGACATCATTATTTATTTGTTACTTCTTTGAAAACAGCATTTTAATGTAATTTACGATGTAATGGCACTAACTTCATTTTGTATTTCGAAAATTTTTGAAATCTGACTTCAGATTCGCAATCAGCGACCCCAAAAACCCCCGAGTAACAAGTTTCAAATGAATCCGATCAATTTCAAAAATATCGACCGCCATATTGGTTCCGCCATTTTGAATTTTGTTAATCTGACTTCAGATTTGAAATCAGCGACCCCAAAAACCCCTGAGTAGCAAGTTTCAAGTGAATCCGATCAATTTCGAAAGTTTCGACCGCCATATTGGTTCCGCCATTTTGAATTTTGAAAAATTTTGAAATCTGATTTCAGATTCACAATCAGCGATCCCAAAAACCCCCGAGTAACAAGTTTCAAATAAATCTAATCAATTTCAAAAATATTGACCGCCATATTTGATCCGCCATTTTGAATTTTTGAAATCTGACTTTAGATTCACAATCAGCGACCCCAAAAACGTTCAGGCACTCATTGTCATACAGATAACATGAGAATTAAAAGAAGTGTCCACTGGGTGTCAAATTTTTGAAAAAAAACTCTGTCATCGCCATTTTGGATCCGCCATCTTGAAATTTTTAAATGTATGTTCCATAACTTTGAAGCTTGGATATTGCGGACGCGATATTTTAAGGTGAAGAATTTTTGTCATTACTGCTTACATGAAAAAAAAATCATTTTTGTATCAAAAATGTCAAAAATTTGCATTTTTTTTTTTTAAAAAGTGGCCATAGCTTTTGGAATTTTTTTTTTTTTTTTAATTTTGATGACAGATTCTGAAAGAGCGATAAAAATTACGTAAGAAAATGTTATTCCGAAAATTTTCTACGTGCCTAATAACAAAAAATATTAACGTTGAAAAAGACTGGAAAAAAGCGTCCGTCCCGGCGTTAAAGGGTTAATGAAAATAAGAATTTTTGTGTATACACTCATAACCTTACTTTCAATATTTACATTGTTTTAACCATTACATTTATAATTGATGAAACTCTATTTAACTGTTTTCCTTGATCATAAGACCTACAGACGTATTTCATGAACGCACTTTTAAATAATAAATGTTGATAAAAATGAATACTTGTGCATAATTATGCATTTACTATATTACAATCTTTTAAATACAATTAATATTATGCAAATCTTCATGTGTTTTAAATTAATTAAAAAGATTATGTGACCAACCTAATACAATAATTTTCTAGTTATATAGTCAAAATAAATTATGCGCAAACCCACAATTGAAACCGATATGTATTTAAATGTAATAACCCTGCTAAGAGTAAAAAGATAAAAAGGGAAAGAAATATGAGGGTAGAAAGTGATTACACTTTTCCTGTCCCTTCCATATATCTACTTTGCATTCCAAAAACACAATATCTTTCTATCTCTAAACTTCTGCCTCTTTATATCTTTTCTTTATTCGCTTTGAATATGTATCTGTTTCTACTAAAATAAATAAATCTCTTCCTATCTCTTCGTCCATTAACTATTTTTATCTCTTTCTATATCCCTTTTCTATCCCCTTCTTTTTTACTTTGCTATAAGAAATGAATCTCTTTCTATTCCCTATCTTTTAGTTTATCTACCATTTTAAATACCCAATTGCTTTAGTTATTTTATATGGTATTATATATATCTATATATACTGAAATTAATCTGATATTTAACGCGTATAATACTGAAAAACGTTTGGTATGATGGAGCGATCCCCTAACCTCCTGCGCATTAACCTCTTCTATCTTTTTCTATCCCACATGGTATTTATATTTTTAAAGATCCATACTGGAAATAAAGAGATAGAAATCTTATCACTTTTTATCCTTTCTTATCTCTGTTATAGAAAGAGATAATTCTATTATTTAAATATACATTTTATTATTTCTCTATTTGTTTATAACAAATTGTTTAAACAAATTTTTTTGTAAACAATTTTTAATATAGAAAATAATTGTTTGGTAAACGGTCCTCTTTCCCGTAGTCACTTTTTTGATAAAAATTTTTCTCTAAGCATGAACCTTAATGGGTTCATTTTCATGAACTATTTGCAACTGTGCTACAAAGTACCTTCTATAATAATATTATATGTTAAGAATATATATTCTATTTTTACAAGAAGAATTATTCAAAAATTTCTTTGTACACATAATTTTTAATACATTTTCTACTTCTTTGATTTCCTAAATAAACTTTGATTGAATTAAATGAACGAACTCTTGATAATGCAACATATAATTGACCATGATTAAAAACATCTTTTCTTAAATCAATTGCAATTTTATGAAATGTCTGTCCTTGAGATTTGTTTATAGTCATAGCAAATGCTAGTTTAATTGGAAATTGTGTTCTTTTAAATGTAAAGGGATAAACATTTTCACAGTACAATAGTATTCGATGTATGAACACAATATTTCCACATTTATCTCCCGTTAATATTTTGCATTTTATAACATGATTAGATAAAGCTAAAACCAATAATCTTGTTCCATTACATAAACCTTCGTTAATACTAAGATTTCTTATAAGCATGACTACGGAATTTATTCGTAAATGCAAAACATGTGGTGGTAAACCAGGTGGTGATAGAGTGTTTAAGTAATCAGGTAAAATGACTTCATGATCATTATTATTATCACGATTATCTACACTGTCAATACCTCTATAAACTTTTTCTTCGCTCTTATCTAATAACTGGACAACATTATTATTAATTTCATCTACATCAATATTTCTCGGAGCTAAAATAGCACATAATGCCAAATCTTCAAACCTTTTCTGTTTAATCAACTCTCCATATACATCTGTACTGATATCAATATTTCCTTCTTCCAGAATGTTGTCTGGTAATTGAACACAATCTTTTACATCGTTAAAAGTGCCATTTCCTATGTCAAGTAAAAAATTAACAAATTGTGTTTCTTCCGGTAAAGCTCGCATGTTTTCAGATAATGTAAATTTTGCAAATATCTTCCATAATTTGCTGTTTTTAATTGACAAATTTATAATTTCAGATCTTGTACCATTTTGTTTTATAGGTAATACTTGTCTAAAATCACCTCCTAAAATAATCGTTTTACCACCAAAAGGAACATCTACTTGCATAATATCTCTTAATGTTCTGTCCATAATCTCTAAGGCATACTTCGGTGACATTGGAGCCTCATCCCAAATGAAGACATCAACATTTTTCAAATACAACCCCTCTTTAGATTGCACTTTTATATTTGAAGATGAATCATTATATAATGGCACGGGTAAACCCAATATTTTATGAACAGTTCGACCCATGGGAAGTAAGGTTGCAGCTATCCCTGTAAATGCCATATTGCAAACAGTTTTACCGAGACTCCTCAATAAATGCCACAATGTAATATACATAAATGTTTTTTCTGATCCTCCAGGACCATCGACATATACACACCGACAAGTATTATCGATATTATCATTTACTGCATTTAATATAAAATCGACTATATCTTTTTGTTTGACGTTCAGTTTATCATACCTTTCTTTTCCTAATTCCTTTTCCTCTTAAATATTTATAGAGTGGGTAACTGCAAAATTATCAGTTTCATCTTCTACATCCATCAATCCAAGAAAATCATTCAACTTATAACCTTCATCAGATAACATATTTTTGACATGTATGTATGCCATTTTTTCAGCAGCAATGTTATCAACGTTTCTAGCATAATCTTCGGACATATAAATTTTGAATTGTTCCCAAAGTTCACCAGCATTTATAGGACGACAGTGAATTAAAATTCTGAAAAATAATCGTCGAAGTGATTGAGGCATCATCCATAAAGTAGACTCTTGTAACGTTGCCTTCCATTCATGATCATCCTCTATTAGTCCTAATGCTAAACAAGCTGACGTAAATGTCTCATGTAATACGCCATTAACAGTCTTCAATGATTCGTATGAAATCGCACCTTTAGTTGTAAGTAATAATAATCTAAGGTGAAATAATTCTGTGTGGCAGGGATTAACAGAATAAATTCTGCCTATTGCCTTCTATTTACGCAGTCTCTTGTTCCATTTACATTTTGTTTTATCCCATGAATAATATTCGGGAATCTCAGTATAAAAATACTGACGAGCATTTACATCACGTTCATTTAAAAGGAAATAGTCTAATAATTTTGTATTTTTATTTAAATTAAATAATATTTCTTCCACTGTATCTACTTGCCGAATAAGAATATTTTGCTCATTTTGTAAATGTATTGGTAAACGATTTATACTGTGACTTTTTTTGGATAAAGTTTTACTTAAAATTCTCCATGCTGCTTCTACTGGACCAACATATCTGTTTTCTTCATAATGATTGATTTCATTATGATTAATAGTAGCTTCTCCATTACTATTTGTAATGATAATTGATGCAGCATCATGACCCTTATAAATATATTTATACAAATATTTGACGGACTTAATACTGGATACAACTTCAACATTAATATGACAATTGAATGTTTGTGAAAGTTTAGGAGAATAAGGTACAACAAAACGATTATCAACAACATATTCATTAGGTCGTGTATAAGTTTTACCTGTGTTTCTTCTTCTATATACCACATAACAATTTTCTTCAACAGTAGTGTCTTCTTGTAAAGGTGTAGGAAAATTTTTTGAGCATTTTCCATCAACGAAACACCAATCTCCACAAAGACCGTGTATATTCTTTGCCATAATAATTTCATGTAATCTAGGATTAACCAATTCATCTGGTATTTCAGCTGAAATATGTCCATCAACACTCTCTGGTGTTAATATTTTTGAATTGGACGTTAATATAACCAACGAATGGATATGTGGTAATCCCCTTTTTTGAAATTCTATAACATAAACGTAGGACTTGACATCTTCAAAGCATTTATTCTTAACAATACATTCTATCAAATGTTTTACTTTTAAAGAAAAGACTCTCGCGGCAATGTCAGGTCTATCAGCTACTGTTTGATTAGGTAATAAATTTTCTGTTATTTCTTTCCACTGTGGATTACATGTCATTGTTATAAATAAATCTGGTTTACCATGTTTTGCCACAATAGCCATTGAATCTTGATATAATTCCATCATATTACGAGGTGAACCAATAAATGTTGATGGTAAGACAACTAATTTTCCTAGAGGTGTATCATTCCTTTGTGCTACATCCTTCATGTGATCTATTAATCCTCTGTAACTTTCACTTCGCAATTCTGTTTGATGATTTGCGCAAAATTGAAGCTGATCTTTTTCCATTTTAACATAATTGTCAACCAGCCACTGTTGAAATAGTCTTCCACCGTATAGAAACTGATTAAATATATCATCTCTAATTGACATTTTATACTTTACATAAGATGCCCTCGAAATTCTATGTTTTTTCAATCTTTTATCTGTATCATTTTGAAGCATATCAATACAATAACCTTTTTCTCCAAAAGGATAAAATAGAGGATATATAAAAGGTTCTACACAAGGATCCAAACTACTAACAAATTGCAATTCTTTACTTATTTTGTTGTACACAGTAACATAAGAATTAGGTATTTCACCTTCTGAATTTGTATTAAAAATAGCAGCTACTTCATTAACTCTTTGAAAATTAAATCGCCGTGGATCTTTTCCTTTTTTTAAAGTAAATAATAATTTCAATTCTGGAATTTCTTCATCATTTTTTGTCGCTAACGCTGTTTCTATTTCTATAACTTCTTTTATCATTCTAAATGATTGACTGAACGTATTATGTTTTCTCATAAAATTCTCAATTCCTCCTACAATATCTCTATCTAATCTATCATTTTTATTCAACCTGTATTCAATTGCATCATCAGGATCGTAAATAAACAATTGACCATAAGACGGATCATCACCGTTTTCAGGGAATAAAGCTTTATTCATTTGATGATATATTTGACCTTGTATTTTAAAACAATACGGTCCTCTTCGTGTACCATGGAAATTAATAACATTAGCATTAAATGACGCAAAAGCAAATGAATTATTGTGACATCTTATATTTTGGCGAAAATGGTTTGATTTCTCATGTGAACCATCTAATAACATTTTCAATTTAGATGGATAATTTAAAGGTTTCAATTTAATACCTCCATGGCTACAACAATCAGCAAAAGAATACTTTTTGTTATCATCTTTTTTATGTTTCAGGTTTTTAGTATCTGAATTAGTTATTTTAGTACTAACTTTTTCATCTTTGAAGTGTTTAGCATCACAATGAGTGCAATAAAGTAACATTTTACCTAAATAATTCTCTGCATAAGTACGTGAATGCAATTTATTTACTTTTAGTTCTTTTAAAGAATTATCTGATGTATTCACCAAATCTTGATTTAAACAAGAAATAGAAGAATTTTTAACTGTATCATAACAATTATTTGTGTCTCTCTCTCTTAACTTATGCTTCTCTAATTCTGCCTCTATATAATTTTTCTTTTTTTTTGCACGACAACGTTTCACGCTTTCCCTGTTCAACATTTGTCCATGAAGAAGTTGTTTATCTCTTTTATTATTTTCAGACAATTTATTAATTTCTACTTCTTCTATTCCATGTAATGAAGGAAAAGATTTCTTCACTTGAATTACAGTATCTTCTGAATCAATCATTTTTCTTTTACTTGCTTTTTTTTTTACTACGTCACTTTTTACTTCAATAAACTGCAAAATAGATGGAGAAACAACTTCTATAATGGAATTTTCATTATTTATTTCTACATTTCGGAAATGTGAAATTGTCTGAAAGGATGTTGATGGTATTGCGTTCACAACAAGAGTTTGAGAATCTGCATTGCAAGTTCCTTTCTCCACCTCTTCTGATACATTCATTTGTAATTCCTTTTTTTCTTTCAATCTAGCACGATAGCACTTCATTGATTCTCTATGCAATTTTCGTTTTTCCATTTTTTTCTCTACAGTTAAACTCCTACGATATCGTCTCACTCTTTCTGTACTGACAATTTTTGTACCAACTTCTTGTAATTGTTCTACTTCTTCTTTGGTAAATCTTTGCTTTTCTTCAAATCTTTTCCCTTCTATTAAACACGTACTAAACTTCTTCATTCTTGACTTTACCAAACTTTCAATATCTTTTTCCATTTCTTGTAATATTTTTGTCCTTTCTACTTCGCCTATTGAATCCAACATACACAAAGATCTCTTTTCTGTAATTGTAGGTTTTGGTAAATCAGTAATTTTTCTTTTACTTGCTTTTCCTTTTACTTCGTCACTTTCTAGTTCATTAAACTCCGAAATAGATGGAGATACAGCTTCCGTAATGGAATCTTCATAATTTATTTGTACATTTTGGAAATGTGAAATTGTCTCAAATGATGTTGATGGTATTGCGTTCAGAACAAGAATTTCAGAATCTGCATTACAAGTTCCTTTCTCTACCTCTTTTCTTACATTCATTTGTAATCCCTTTTTTTCTTTTAATCTAGCACGATAGCGCTTCATTGATTCTCTATGCAATTTTCGCAATTCCATTTTTTTCTCTTCTGTTAAACTCCTACGATATCGTCTCACTTTTTCTGTACTGACAATTTTTGTACCAACTTATTGTAATTGTTCTACTTTTTGTTCGTTAAATCTTTCCTTATCTTCAAATCTTTTATCTTCTGTTAAACTGGTACTACACTTTCTCATTTCTGTCTTTCCCAAACTTTTAATATCATTTTTCTTTTCTGTGCTCACATTACTTTTATCATTTTGTCGTTTCATGATTTTATACAAATCTTTATTTATATAATCAAAATATGTCAAATTGTAAAAATGTTAATCTAATAACATATCAAATTTGCAATGCACAATTTTAAAATGTCAAAATTTGAATGACCAGTTCACAGTTATATTAATAGCAATTGACACATTTGCAAATATCTAATAGAAATGTTACCATTTGTATTTTCTAATTTTATAGCCTTCCACAAATGATTAAAATTTTAAACACAATTCATCAATTAACAAATTTCAAAATGTTCCAATTTACAAAAGACCCATTTTAACAATTGTCGAATGTAGCAATTTTTCATTTTTCTATTTTTACATTTATTATTTATCAATTATATTCAATAGTCCAATTTACCAGTTTTCTATCTTACCAATTTTCCACTTTACAAATTAAACAATTTTCCAATTAACCTATTTTCCAATTTACCAATTGTCCACTTTGCCAATTTGCCAATTTACCAATTTTCCACTTTGTCAATTTTCCACTTTACCAATTTTCCAATTTGCCAATTTTCCAATTTACCAATTTTCCACTTTGCCAATTTCCCACTTGACAAATTTTCCACTTGACAAATTAAACAATTTTCCAATTAACCTATTTTCCAATTTACCAATTGTCCACTTTGCCAATTTGCCAATTTACTAATTTTCCACTTTGTCAATTTTCCACTTTACCAATTTTCCAATTTGCCAATTTTCCAATTTACCAATTTTCCACTTTGTCAATTTTCCACTTTACTAATTTTCCAATTTGCCAATTTACCAATTTTCCACTTTGCCAATTTTCCATTTTAACCAATTTTCCACTTTACCAATTTTCCAATTTGCCAATTTTCCAATTTATCGGTTTTCCACTTTGCCAATTTTCCACTTTACCAATTTCCAACTTTGCCAATTTTCAACTTAACCAAATTTCAAATATAACAACTTTCCAAATTACAAAATTTTTCAATGTACCAACATTTAATACAAAAATTAAAGTATACTCAGTGCTTATAACTGCTACCTCTTGTTCAGAAATAACAGTAAGTCTAATAACTTGGAAATTGTACGGTATAATGATTAGAAAAGAAAAATATTTCTATATCTATCACTACCTGCCTCGTTCTATTTTCAAGAAAGTATGTTTGCTTACCTGAAACAAAATTATCTCTCTTTCTCCCTCTTGGTCCCTCTACATCTCTTTCTCTTTTTCCTTCTCTCACTCGCCCTCTCTCTGTCTATTAATAGTCTTTACAAAAATTATACCTTGTGTTCGACATCTTTTTCATTTTTATTATATAAAAACTCGATAATGTTATAGCGAAAACAACAAAACAAAGTTGGGGGTCTTTAGGGTCCCTAATTACGAATCCATCATTAGTTTTTTAAAATTCAAAATGGAATAAATGAAACATTTAATAATCCGTGTTACATATTTTTTTTAGGTACAATGACTTCCAATTATTAAAAATTAAATATTATTTTTTATTTCTCTTTTGTGACCAATATTTTTTAATCTCATTTTAATAATTACAAATTCAATTTTTAAAAATATTTTACAGTAAATGTTTGTAATTTTTCCTTACTAACAAATTACCAATTCAAAAATATAAGAAAATTGATTTGTCTAAACAAATTAAAATTGTTTTTATTCTTTAAACAATTAATGAAATTAAATAAATTACACTAAATTCTTTTAATTATTTTCATTATTCTCCTCTTCACTATTTAAAAATTTCTAAGCTTTTAAGATATTTTAATTAAAAACAAAGTATGAACAAAATTATTTAACAACTAAAAATTAAATTAACAACATAAGAAAATAATATTTTACACCTATTTACTTGTAGCATATTTATTAATTGAGGGCCTGGATGCAATTAAGAGATACGGGCAACTTTCGAAGTCCCCTGCTTCTGCCGGAGACTCGCTGTACGCGGGGCCAACGAAAGTCACGCGTATCCCCTTATTGTATCCAGCCCCTCAATTGTACTTTCCTTAAAAGTTTGAAAATTATTTTTTCAATTTCAAAAATTTTTTCTTTAAAACCATCATTAAAATGTTTACTTAAATTCTTTATTAACAGTACAATTTTTATTTAAATATATAATAATTAATTAAATATATAATAATAATTAAAATACAATATTATTTGGGGTCATTCACATATCACGTGATAAAAATTTTAGCTAATTTGAACCCCCTCTCACCTCTACGTGATACTTTTTCTATTGTTAAAAAAATTGATTTTCCATGGAGCGTGATATTTTGCTTACCCCCCTCCCACCCCTAAGGATAACACGTAATACGTGGATGATTCCTTTTCCAAGAAATAACAGATAACGCCTTTCTGTATAATAATATAATATAATTGTACGAAATAAAGGGGGGTTGCTTTAGATTTTAAGATGTCTTTATATATAATACTATAACCTATAAAGGCGCCGTAAGTTATATTATTATTATACAGAAAAACGTTTTAAAATCCAAACCAACCCCCCTTTATTTTGTACAATTATATTATATTATTATGTAGAAAGACGTTTTTAAATCTAAACCAACCCCCCTTTATTTCATGCAATTATTATATTATTATACAGAAAGACTTCTTAAAATCCTTATGTTATTATACAAAAAGATGTTTTTTTAAATCCAAACTAACCAACCTATATTTCGTACAACATTATATTATTATACAGAAAGATTATCTTAAAATAATCTTAGATTATTATCTTAAAATTCAAACCAACCTCCCTTTCTTTCGTAGGAATGTATGGTATAATTATTCTTTTTAATTTATACCTATGCTTTTTATTAAGGGAAGAGGTAAAAAAGATTTAAAAAGCTAAGAAAATTAGGAAACGTATATAATTTAAGAAAAAATATCGTTTCCTCACATGTAAATTGTTTAAACAATCAAAATTGCAGACGGATAACTTTGTGATGTTTTTTTAATGAAGAAAGTCGAAATCGAAATGCTTCTAAGAGAAGGTAATAAAAATTTGTTTTAAACAATTTAGATTATTTAAAGAAGTAATATAAATATTTAATAAACAAATTTTTTATAAGTTGTTACTAAAGAATCGACAGCTGTTAAAAAAATATTTTAATTTGAAAATATAAGAAACATACATTGTTTAAAATAAATAACTTCTTATTATCACAATTTCATTAAAAGTTGATTTTAAACCATTTTAATTGTATAAACAATCGACTAAATTAAGTAAATTAAATTGCAATTAAAAAGTTGTAAGCTTTTAAAATATTTAAAATAAATGGTGGTTCTTTAAGACACCCTATAGAGAAACGAAGAATATCATCATCAGCTAACTCTGCCTTTTTCTATCCCAGACACCTGTTATACCTCTCTCTCTCTTTCACATTTCGCACGCTATATTCTAAATCTTTTATTTCGAACCCACCTTTCGGTTTCTCACGCTTTAGTATATTCTGTCTTGCCGTTTCTCACCAGCCAAGCATTACATTCTTAAGCATGGCAGTATATCTATAGCTATGACTAACTGATTTCTTATATAGGAACTTTATTAATCGTCTCTGGATATTAAAAACACATGCTTAAATTTAATACATTACCACACTTTCTTAGTCTTTCCGATAGTGGAAATTTTTAAAAATTCCAAATCACAATATTTTTGTCTTTGTTTACAATTTTTCTCGTTTTTAATTAAATTTCAAATACATGTTTACTAAGGGAAGAATTAGAATTTTGTTTATATGTGATAAAATGAATTATGTTTTTTATAAGCCTAAAAAAACCAATAAATTTTGTTTTAAAAAACAAGAACAAAAAATTTATCGGGCTGCATAGTTTGGTTCATACTTGAATATAAATTAACTTTTACTAACATAAAGATTATAAACTTGTTTGTTTTTGATCAATTGAATTTTGTGTTATTATAAGCCGAAAAAACCAATTTTCTGTTTTGAAAATAAAAAAAAATAAATTACCGGGCTGTATAGTTTAGTTCAAACTTCAATATAAATTAATTTTTATTAAAATAAAGATTATAAAATTCTTTGTAGGAGAAAAATCAAATAATCTGTTATAAATAAGCAAAAATAATTATTTTAGAATTTTCAAAAACACAAAATCTAAGTACTGGCCAAATTAACTTTGCAATTTAGGATTTCAAAAACAATTTTACTCAAAAAAGAAAAAAAACTTGTTTGTATGCGATAAATTAAATTTTGTGTTTTTATAAGCCGAACAAAAATTAATTTCGTGTTTTGAAAATATAAAAAAAATTAATTACCGGGCTGTAGAGTTTGGTTCACATTTAAATATAAATAAATGTTTACAAACATAAAAATTATTAACTTGTTTGTAAGTGAAAAATTGAATAATCTGTCGTGAAGAAGCAAAAATAATTATTTAAGATTTTTGGAATACAAAAAACTTAATTACTGGCCATCTAAATTTTAAAATTTGGAATGTGAAAGGATTTTTCATCAAAAAAATAATCAACTTGTTTGTATGTGATAAAAAGAATGTGTTTTTAAAAAACAAAATAACAAAATTCATGTTTTGAAAATCGAAAAAAGGTAATTCTCGAGAGGTGTAGTTTTGTTCATTAGAGCAGGATTTTTTTTAAAGAAGGATTACAAAATTGTTTGTACGTAAGAAATTCAATAATTTGTTTTCAAGATAAAAAAATAACTATTTTCATATTTAGACAAATGGCCCAGATAATTTAGTATTTTCATGTATTAAAAAAATAAATTACTATCAAGTATAACTATGTTAATTGGCATTTAATTAGTCATTTTTAAAAACGACAAAAATTGGATACCAATCCAAAAATATTGTGATTTGGAATTTTTGAAAAAATTTTACTATCGGGAAGAAAGTGTGGTAATGTATTAAATTTAAGCATGTCTTTTTAATATCCAGAGACGATTAATAAAGTTATCTTTAAAATAAAAAACGTTAAGGACGTTGGAACCCGAAAGCTAAGAGTGGCGTAGAAACACTTTTTCCTCCTTTGATCGAAAATTTCCCTTTTATGAATTTTTTTTAAAAACACTCGACACTTTTTCAAAAAAGGGCTATGGTAGACAAAAGTATTTGAGATAAGGAAGTTTTTAAACATTTGTTTTATGCAAACAAATGTGCCTACGAGCGTCAAAATTAACTCCCGTTTTGACATTGCAAGATTTTCCGTAAAAGATGGCCACCGCTCGTCAGCTGGACACAGGCTACGTGACATGGGCCTCAAGGGAGATGGCGGCGGCCATCTTTTACGGAAAATCTTGCAATGTCAAAACGGGAGTTAATTTTGACGCTTGTAGGCACATTTGTTTGCATGAAACAAATGTTTACAAAATTTCTTATCTCAAATACTTTTGTCTACCATAGCCCTTTTTTTGAAAAAGTGTCCAGTGCTTTTAAAAAAAATTCATAAAAAGGAAATTTGTAGCAAAGGAGGAAAAAGTGTTTCTACGCCACTATCAGCTTTCGGGTTACAACGTCCCTAATCACTGTCCAGTATAATTTTGCAAAATTGGAAATTTTAATAGTTTTACTTTAAGAAGAATAATTAACTTATTTTTGTGTTAAAAGTTTGAATATGCTTTTTAAAGAAAACAAAAGTGAATAATTAGTAGTTTTTAATTACGAAAAAAAATACTGGGCAGTATAATTTTAAAAATTGTAATTTTGAATTAATTTTTAAATAAATAGTGATAGAAAAATTATTTTTTTATAGTAAAAGTTAATTTTGATGTCTAATTGGTCAGGAAATAATTGTAAAGTATTTTGAAATTACCAAAAATTCGTGTCAGATGGAGTAAGTTTTTTAATTAGAAAATTTAATCAGTTTTTACTTTTAGTCTGTCATCTTCATGAAATAGATTATTATTTTGAAACCCATTGATTTTCTTCCATTTTTGATATCCCAGTAAGAAGAGAGTAATTAAAAAATATTAAAAAATGTTAATATTTTTGAATACGTTTTCTGTCCAATACATTTGTATCCGGTGATAGCACCTACTTTTACCCGAAAATCAATCCTTATGAATATAGGTTTAAAAAATTTGTCAATCCAAATGAATCCCTTTATAATGGAAAAAAAAGAAAATGAATATTTTTTAATATCTGCAGTTCAGGTTATTGAATACAAATGAATCCCTTTATAATGAAAAAATAAACTAGTTATTTTTAAATACCCACACGTCAGATTATTCTATCTGAATGAATATTTTTATAATAAAAATGCAATTAAAATAAAATGAAAATTTATCCGAATGAATACCCTTATAATTGAAAAATATAAAATGAACATTTTAAATACTCACGATTCAGTTTTATTTAATCCAAATAAATACTATTATAATGAAAAAAAAAATGAAAATTTAATATTTGAAAACACATAGTTCAGATTATTCAATCCAAATTAATCTCTTTATTATTTAAATAAATAAAACCAAATCCATTGTTCTAAATACTCATCTCTTTAAAAATAAATCAGTGAAAAGTCACTGAAGAAATTCAAATTAATATACATTTCTACTAATTTTTTTAAATTCTTTACTAAAGTTTTAGTGAAAATTGACTGAAAATAAGTAAAAAGTTCCACTAATTCGAATTAGTGACCGTTTTTCACTAATTCAGATTAAAAGAGCACATTTGAAATCACTGTAAGGTGTAAACAAAGAAGTAACAAAGAATTTCAATTTTTGAAATTAATTTCATTAATTTCGATTTATAGGGTTATAAACAACTCCCATAAATGGGGGGTATTTATACACAATTTATGTAATTATTAATTTATAACTAATATCCAAATGAACCTAGCGAGTTGTAGTCTTTTCTAAATTAACTATTTTTTTATATTTTAAAATAATAACTTATTCAGTCAAATTAACCACAACAACCAATTGCAATTGTTATAAACAAATTATTGTTAATAATGATTAATTACTCACAAATTCACCTGGAAAGACACAACTTTTTCCTAATTTTACAAATTAATGGCCTATGGTTAGAAAAATAAAAATTGTTGACTGTCAATTATTATTTACTAGCAACATTAATTATTGGTCATTTAAAAACATAAATTTTTGCAAATTCAAATAATGAAACTTACGAAATTGAAGAATATATTTGAAAAATGACAAAAATACATTGACATTTAAAAACAAATGTCGAAAAATAGCTACATAATTACACAATTGAAAAGAATAGTTTAAAAATTTTAACAATAAATTTTAATTTTAAACAAAAGAGTTGAAAAATTATAGGAATAACTGTTGGAAATACCTAATTGTAAATTGAACAACTGTATTGAAAATCGATAAAAATAATTGAAATTGAAGAAAATAATAAAAATGGAGGAAATAAATTGAAACTTTGAAAAAAATAATTGATAATAAACAACAAAATTACAAAATGGCAAAAATAATTGACAATTGAAAACAAAATTCAAAAGATGGCTAGATTAATACACAACCGATCAAAATAACTTAAAAAATCGAAGAATAGTTATAAAATTTTAAGATAATAATTGCAAATTGAAAAATTGTAGAAAATAAATGAAAACTGCGGAAAATGATTAATAATATTGAAGGAAATAGTTGAAAAATGACGAAAATAATTGTCAATTGAAAACAAAAATCGAAAAATAACTAGATTAATAGACAACTGAAAGAATAATTGAAAAAATTAAACAAGAAATATTAAATTTAAAGAAAATAATTGCAAATTGAAAAATTAAGAAAATTGTAGGAATAATTGCAATTTTTAAACAATTTTTATGAGTGTACAAAATAATTGAAAAAGTCCAAGAATTATAGGAAATTGAGGAATTAATTGAAAATCGATCAAAATAATTTAAAATTAAAGAAAATATTTGAGAATTGAAGAAAATAATTAAAAATTGAAGAAATAAATTGAAAATTAAAGAATTGAGGAAATAAATTGAGAACTGAAGAAATACATCGAAAATTTAAGAATTAAATTAAAATTTTAAAAAATAATAATTGATAACTGAAAAAAAATTACAAAATGACGAAAATAAATGACAACTGAAAACACAATTCAAAATATGGCTAGATTAACACGCAACTCAACAAAATCTATATAAATAAAATCAACATTTTGTCTGTACATTGCGCCAAACTCAAAAAATTTTACATACTTTTTCGTTTTAAGTGATAAGAATCACGAAAATGCAAAAAAAAAAATTCTGTCTGTCTGTCCAGGATTTTTTGTCTGGGCATCACTTAAAAACGGCTCAGCCGATTCAGGTGAAATTTGGCAGAGTATTAGAGTATCACTCTACTTAGATTTATAAAAAAAAAACTTTAGAAAATATTATTAAAAGCTGAGATATACAACTAAGTCACATTTTCACATACACGTACATACATACACATAAACATGCATATATACATATATACATACACACACATATACACACAAACACATACTCACATATACACACACTTTTCACTATGATATTTGTAAACAGCGGATTAAATTACGTAAGCATACGAAGTATCAAAAAGATTTAAGGTTTAAGCTGCGAAGTACACCCAAATTTGTTTCAAACACCTGCATGAAAATAATTTTTGTCAAAAAATACTTTCTGTCGGAAAATGCATGCTTTAAAAAATACTTTCAGTCAGAGAATATTTTTGGTCAAAAAATACTGTTGATGGCACGCCACTAGATTTCGATGCCCGCCGAAGGCGGGCTCGAAAGCTAGTAATTTATAAAATCAAAGAATAATTATAAAATTTTTAGTTAATAATTTAAAATTGAAAAATTGTAGGAATTAATTGAAAACTGCGGAAAATAATTAAAAATTGAAGTTAAAAAATAACTAGAGTAATTGAAAAAATGAAGAAAATATGTGAAAAATGACGAAAATAATTGTCAAGTAAAAAGAAAATTAAAAAATAACTAGATTAATAGACAACTGAAAAAAATAATTGAAAAAATGAAACAAGTAATATTAAATGTAAAGAAAATAATTGTAAATTGAAAAATTTAGAAACTTATAGAAATAATTGTTGGAAATAATTGCCCATTTAACAACTGGATTGAAAATCGAAAAAAATAATTAAAATTGTAAAAAGTAATTGAAAATAGAAGAAAGCAATTAAACATTGAAGAATGGAATTGAAATTGAAAGAATATACTTAAAAATTGAAAAAGAGTAATTGAAAAAAGCCGAGAATTAATAAATATATCTTAGAAGAAAAAAATTGAAAACTGAAAATTGGAAATAAAAATTGAAGAATGGCATTAAAAATTAAAGAACATAATTGAATAATTGTATTTAAATTTGAAGAAAATAACTGAGAAATGAAGAATTCTAGAATTGAATAATTGATTTGCAATTTTAAAACAATTTTTATGAGTGTACAAAATAATTGAAAAAGTCCAAGAATTATAGGAAATTGAGGAATTAATTGAAAATCGATCAAAATAATTTAAAATTAAAGAAAATATTTGAGAATTAAAGAAAATAATTAAAAATTGAAGAAATAAATTGGAAATTAAAGAATTAAATGGAAATTTCAAGAAAATAATTGATAATTAAAAGAAAAATTACAATATGACGAAAATAATTAACTATTAAATATTATAGCTATTGCTAATAATTTGTGGTGTAAAAAACGAAAATAATATGTACCTAAAATTTACTTAGTAATAGTATCCATTTTTCTATCCAGAAAGTCTGGCAGTCCATATAGCACTTTCACAACCGTTTTTATAGTTTTTATAATGAAAACCGAAAAAAATGTTGTCAGTATAATTTAATTTTAAGTTTTGAATGAGCGTTTTTGGTACGTGTTGACCGGATCAAAATTTAACGAAAACTGAGTTTACAAGGAAAGTGACAGTTGAGATGAAACACATGTTAAAAGTCATAAAAGGATCAAGCGAGGGTTCAAGAAAAGTTTTAGTTGTCTCGATAGGAAAAAAAACTTGTTTGTGTGGGTGCATTGTTATGAAGGGGTCAAGATTTTAGAGACCTCGGGAAACATTTTTGTGACGATGTAAATGAAAATACTCGTGAAAATATATTAACAGAAATATTGCTAAGATTAAAACTATAAAATTGCTTGGTAAAAAACAGATAAGTTGTTAGTGTCATTACGTTCGTTAACTGCTGTTGTATCCGTTAATTCATTTTAAGGATCATACGTTTTTTATAATTTCCCGTTCTGTCTAAAATTTTTGTCTCAATTTTTACTTTATCAAAATCGAAAGTATGGTCCTTAAAACAGGCATATTCGGTAAGAGCAGTCCATTTATTAGGTGATTCATAAACATCATCTTTGTGTTCTTTTTTTCTTAAGTTTAAGTTGAAGAATGATGTTGACTGAGCATACATTGAGGCATACATTGAAGTTGTGTTTTTATTTTAAAAATTACACACTGTCAATACAGATTTCAAAAAAGATTTTTTTTAATAAAGTCTAAAAAAAATTTAATAACTTTCTCTCTAAATCTGAATTAGTGTTTTTCTATTAATAAATTATTGATAAGTGGAAAAATTAATAACAAATTAGTAAGATTAGTAATAATTTTACTAATTTGTTTAGTAGAAAACTACTAATTTTTAATAAAAAACTACTAATTGAAATAGTAGGAAACTACTAATTGAAATGTTAAAGTTTCACTGTTTCAATAAGTAGTTTTCTACTAAAAAATTAGTAAAATTATTACTATTTAATAGTAGCTCACCTTTCACTAATTCAATAGTAGAAAACCACTAATTCAGATTTAAAAAGCTTCAAAAGATGATTAATTTAAATTCTTTAAAAATGTATTCAAGAATAATATTTAAGTAAAAAAAAATTTTATTAATGAACACTTTTATGAAACTTTCATCAACGTCTTAATAAATTATAAAGATCACTAAAAATTATCTTCAAATTTACGTATTTTTCGCTTTTTAACCCACAATTAAGGTATTTCTCTTGCAGTTATATACTTGAAAAAATAGTTTTTTATGGATTCTCTTTAAATTGTGAGAAAACGTTATTTTATATGTGCCTTCTATCTGGTTAAGATTTCAGGACCCTTTACCGTCTAAAATTTGAGATATTCTTGTTCGAAATTTCAATTTTACATGCAAAATGATAAAAAATTGAAATTTCGAACAAGAATATCTCAAATTTTAGACGGTAAAAAGGGTCCTGAAATCTTAATTAGATAGAAGGCACATATAAAATAACGTTTTCTCACAATTTAAAGAAAATCCATTAATCCATAGAGAATCGATTTTTTTAAGTACCTATAACTGGAAGAGAAATATCTTAAGATGCAACAGTGTATAAAAACGGTGTATAATTTTGCGCCGAAGACGCATTATAAATGAGTTCATCTGAAATAAATAAAAATTTATCAAATATTAAGTTTCAATCACATGTAGAGATGAAATGAATTGTCGGTATTTAAAAATATTAGTTTTATTTTAATTTAAATTTTATTATAGAGAGATTTATTTGTATTGAATAATCTAAGCTGTAGGTATTAAAAAATATTCATATCATTTTTTTAATTATAAAAGGTTTCAATTGGATTAATTAAATCTGAACTGTAGGTCTTCAAAAATATTGATTTTTCAAAAATTTTAATTTCATTATAAAGGGATTCATTTGTATTGAATAACCTGAACTGCGGACATTAAAAAATATTCATTTTATTTTCTGTATTTATAAAGGGATTAATTTGGATTGACAAATATTTGAACCCATATTAATAAGGATTGATTTGCGGATAAAAGTAGGTGTTATCACCGGATACAAATGGATTGGACAGAAAACGTATTCAAAAAGATTACATAATTTGACTTTTTCTTCGAAAATCATAAAATTTCAATCTTTTTCAATTTCCTCCTTCTTACTGGGATGCTGCTCTGGTTGTTTCGCCTCTTGATAATGAATCAATTGTAAATCAGGGCCGCTCATTAATGTACAATCTTGTGACCTTTCTTTTGTTCTTAATTTCCTGCAAAATAAATAAATAATATTAATTGCGTTTTATTAATATTTTTGTTATTATTATTATTATCATTATTTAAATTAATCTTTATTGCTTATCTTTTTCTTAAATGTTTTGAAGTTTTAAAATATTACTTTTTATCCCACAGGCACAAACATGGCGCTTTTAGATGCCTGTAGGCAGGGTCTAAACGCATTCATTTGTTCGACCGGGTAAAAATGGCTTCCATTTTTTCCCTAAGGGAAAAATGAACAGCTGATCCATGCATTTTTTCCACCACAGGGCAAAAATGGCCGACATTTTTATACGGTCAAACAAGTGAATGCATTTAGACCCTAACCTACAAACATTTAAAAGCACCAAGTTTGTGCCTTTGGAATAAAAAGTATCGTAAGCAACACGGGTTTAAAGTCAGTCCAATTTGTTTACAATAGCCCTAAGCACAATGAAAACTCGAAATCACAAATTTTATGACGTAAAATCTTAAGCTTCGTTCATCTTTTTCTATCTCATGGGATTCTGTTTCTCTCTCTCTCTAACTGTCGGAAATCTCGAAATCTCGAAATCGCAAGTGTTATGTCTTACTATCGTAAATTTTATCTCGCAAAATCTGAAGTGATGACTTTTGTGTATGAAGTAAAGAAGATTTTTAATGGAATATATTGACATAAGAAATAAACAGAAGTATATAAGACATATTTATTAAACAAAATAATACGTGGTAAGTGTAATTTTTATATTATATGCAATTAAAGATTAAATTAGAGATTAGGTATAAAAAAGTTTCATTACATTACAAATACAAATATATTTTTCCTTCTAATAATTTTCATCACAAGCAATACTTTATTGAAAATATATTTTTATTATCTAGAATCAAACGGAAAATCATGTAAAATAAAATTTATTTGTAGTATAGGTATGAAAATATGCGAGTGAATCTGGATTAGGCAGTCGAATCTTTAAAAAAAATCACGTTAATTGAGGTTTGTAAAGAAACATTTTCCTTTTTGTGAATAAGAATGAGTGTAGTTTTAAGTACCATTTCTATAAAAGCAAACTATAATTGATAATAGTCTTGATATTAAGGAATAACATGTGAAACAAAAGAATAACAGTTCGTGTGAATCCTATTGTTTCCATTTTACTACTAGTCAAAAATGAAAAACCTCTTTGAAAGTAAGAAGTATAAAAAAGTAAATTTTTTCTTCTTATTTCCTGCAACAAGAGCATTGATTGTCATCTTTTAATTTAAATGTGATAAATCCAGTTTATCATAAACATATAGACTGAACATAAATAACTGTATAAAGTGATAAGAAAATATAAGACAGAGGTAAATCAAACGAAGATTACTCAACGACATAACCTTAACAAAGTGTTGAAATTAATGTCGTATCAATTAATTCAATTATCTAGTCACTTCAACGAGGCCTATAAATTTCCTAAATAACATTGTAGATTCTTAATTATATATTGAATTCATAACTGTATGAAAACAAATTATATGATATTTCTATAATTTATGGAAACAAAACAAGGTTTTATAATAGAGAAAAAATATCGATTTCTGTGGAATTGAATATTTTTTCGAAATTCTATTCTATGTAGTATATATATTTCCCATCTATTTTTTTAGATTTTTAACGCTGTATTAAAATAAAAACTATATTTAAAAAAATTAGATTCTATTTTTATAATTTATAGAAACAAGAACTGATTTTAAAATATACACAAAATATCAGTTGTTGTAAAACCGAATATTTTTCCAATTTTTAGTCAATGTGGCTAATAAATTACACACATGTTATTTTAGATTCTTAAAGATAATTTAAATTCAGAATTGTATTTAAAAAAAAGTAGATAATATTTTTATAATTAATATAATACAATTATTAAATGAAAATATCTTAAAGAATGTAAAAAAATATTTGGTAAATTTATTTGCCACATAGAATAGTAATTTTTTAATAAATAATCGATTTCACTAAAATTAATATTTTACATCTAAACCAAAATCTGTTATTAATGCCGTAAAATAAAAAAATATAATCAAATTTCTATTGTTAATGCAATCGTGAATTTAAAATATCAGAAAGAAAAAAAAATATTTGGGAAAATTATTTGCCAACTACAATAGAATTTTGAAAAAATATTCAATTCTACAAAAAATGATATTTTCTTTTGGAATAAAACCTTAATCTGTTCTCATAAATTATAAGAATAACATATATTTATTTTGAAATAAAGTTTTAAATTCGGAACATCTTAAAAAATCAAGAAGAATATTTGGAAAATTTATTTCCTACGTTCAATAGAATTTGGAAGAAATATTCAATTCCAATGACATTACTATATTTTCTGTAGTCTACAATCTACTTTAGTTTCCATGAAATAATTAAATATCATGTAATTTTTTTTACATACAATTCTGAATTTAAAATATCTACAATACTTAAAAAAAATTTGTGGGGAAATTTATATAGCACATAGAATAGAGATTGGAACAAATATTCGTCTTTACAAAAATTGATATTTTGTGTCTACTCTAAAACCAGTTATTGTTTCTATAAATTATGAAAGTAGATTCTAATTTCCTTCAATACAATTTACATATTAATACAGCTTTAAAAATCTCCAAAAATAGTTGGGAAATTTATATGCCACATAGAATAGAATTTGGAAAAAATATTTTATTCTACAAAAATAGATAATTTTTGTCCATTCTAAAATCAGTTTTCCATTGCACAAAATAAAAAAACATCAACTAATTTTTTTTTTAATACAGTTTTAAATTACATATATCTTAAAGGAAAAAAAAATATTGGTGAATTTTATTTGCCATATATAATATAATTTCAAGGAAATCTTCGATTGTACTAAAATTTATATTTTCCTGTAGTCTAAAATACATTTTTGATTTCATGAAATAAAAAATTATCAACAATTTTTTTTTAAATACAGCTCTAAATTGAAAATAAATAAAAGAAATTAAAACAATATTTGTGGAAATTTATTTCTGAAATTAAACATAATTTGGAAAAAATATTAGATACTAAAAAAATCAATATTCATTCTCTAGTCTCAAATATATTTTTGATTCCATAATTCTGCAGCAAATTATGGGTTTCTTATTAACTGATTTAATTTTGTTTCCGAACAATTAATAACGGTTAATGTAAATTTAAGACTTGACAAATATCAATTAATAATTTCAGACAATTAATAGTAATACATTTATATGGAATGTATAATATGAGAGATATTACAAGTTTCAAAAGCAGCTGCTTTAAAGCAAAACCAAGAAATGACGAAGAGCATGGAAAAGCATACTAAACAATTTCTTATTATTTTATTTGCATAATATTTTATATAATAATTATACAATATAGAACAGTATTTGCAAATATTAAGTCGGAGCTTGTAACAGTGTAAAATTCAACTGTAAAATTTGTTCTTACATAAGATTTATATATACAACTACTTTCATTTGCAGAGATAAACATTGGTAGCATGGCTTTATTAGAAGAAGACAGGGAGGAGTTCATGATGAGCTTGTTAGCTTTACTGCACATTTGGAGGATGTACAGAAGCTCAAAAATTAAAAGAAAGAGGAGATGGTGGGTAAGAGATGTAAACATGAGGCGAGACACTTTGGGTCACATGGAGACTTTATTCCAAGAATTAAAGAATGATCCTGATTACTTCTTCAAATACACTCGGATGAACATTATTCAATTTCAAAAGTTATTGAAGAAATTGACACCCATACTAATAAAGAGAAGCAATAGAAAACCACTTTCTCCAGAGCACAGATTAATCATAACATTAAGGTTTGTTGCAGTCATCTTTTAACAGTTTTCATTTTAAGTCGTAGTTTTTAAACTACTACACAATACTCTGCCAATAGTAATTAATTAATTTCACAAAAGGAACGGAATGTACTGAATGAAAATTTTCAAAGTTATTAATTTGTTAACTAAAATTGTTTACACAATTCAATAATGTTTGTGAACGTTCTTTAACTGTCTCATTATTCCAGACCAATAGTTTTTAATTGTACAAAAGATACGAAACGTCAGTAAAGTAAAATGTAATTTATTACTTTAACAAATGAAACAGGATCGGAGGAATGAATATTTTTAAACTTATTCATTGATTAACTAAGATTGTTAAATCATTTTGAACATTGATTGCTATTATTACCTAGGAACCATTTAAAAATATTTTTCATAAGTTTTGTGTATATTTATATAAGTATATATGAAGTTTCTGACATCAAAGGATCTTAAAGTCCCTTCTTTAAAAATAATTTTTTTCAATTCTAAAAGGTTATTAACATTTATTTCAGTTAATAAAAAACATTTTAATTTTTTAGCAGTTGACAATTGTAGGACAAACATTCACGAGTATTTTAAAAAAAAAGATAGTTGAATTCGTGTCATTTTTGAGTTGTCAGCAGATTTTTGTCAAAAAAATAATGCTTTTGGTAAGAGTGAGTAGCTGACGCGGCCTGATGCGAGGCGACCGCGTCGCAGGGCGCCGCGCGCCAAAATCCGTTCTTTGAAGAATAATATATTTAAAAGAAAGGGGCATTCACAAAATTTATATATTGATACGATACAGCATCACCCTTCGTTTTCAATAATTTATTTTAAAATTGAACGAATGGATTTTGGTGAAAATAGCAAATTGAATATTAACTTGCAACAGTAACGCGCACCCAAGCGCGCAACACAGTTTCCATTGCTCTTCTTCATTAAAAAGTATTAATTTTTGCAAATAGAAATAATGGGAATTACGAAATTGAAGAATATATCGGAAGAATGACAAAAATAATTGAGAGGTGGAAAAAAATTCGAAAATTGACTACATAATTACACAATTGAAATCAATAGTTTAAAAAATTAAAATATTATTATTAACTTTAAACAAATTATTTGAAAAATTTTAGGAATAACTGTTCGATATAATTGTACATTGAACAACTGGATTGGAAATCGAAAAAAGTAATTTAAATTGAGAAAAAAATAATAAAAATTTGAGGAAATAAATTGACAATTTCAGAATGTAATTAAAATTTCAAAAAAGTATTTGATGACTGGAACAAAAATTAGAAAATGAGGAAATTAATTAATTATGAAAAAAAATTAAAAATTAAGAAAAAAAGAAGAATTGTGAGAATAATCGGGATGGGAATTTCTTTCTTTTAATTTAATGAATAATCATAAAATTGAAAGAGAATAATAAATTGTCAATTAAAAACTGATGAAAATTATGGATAAAATTGTACAGAATAAATTTAAACTGAAGAAATGTATTGAAATATCAATATAATAATTGATAATAAAAAGAAAGTTTTATACAATGACTAAAATAATTAACTATTATAGACAATAATTTTGAAATGAGAAACATAATTTACAATCAAAAGAAAAAATTTTAATTTGTAGATAATGTTAGACAACAAAACATAATATCTAAAAAAATTTTTAAAAGATTATACAATTTACATAGAATAATTGTATATTGAAAACTGTTTAAAGTTGTAGCCACATAAAGATTGAAAATCATTTAATTGTTTCTGTTCATTTACAACTTTACATTTCTGAAACTACAAATAGGATAAATAATTTATTGAAATTTGTACTTTATGTAAACTTAATATTCTATATAAAAATAACTTTTCTTCTATGCAAATTAAAATTGCTGCCAAGTTCAAGAAATAAATGAATAAGTTAAGGTGAATAAGAAAATTTTTAAAGGAACACGAATTTTTAAATTGTAAATTTAAAAAAAAAAACAAGAAAAATAAATAAAAAATTTAGTTCCAAATTTATAATGTGGATTATTTGTATTCTTCAAAAGTTATAACAATTCAAGTTTCAATTTTCCTAACTTTAAAATAGTTCCAAAATTAAAACTGCTTAAAAGACATGTTCACTTCAATTAATTTAAATTGCAAGTAATTTAAATTTTTATTTGTTAAAGTCTTAAGACTTAAATTTATTTTCTTTTAAATTCCTTTAAATTTTAATTAATAACATTTTTAATTAATTCAAATTTAAATTGTTACAAACTTGACACATTCTCAAAATCTAATAATTCATATTTAACTTATTTTTAACATTAAACATTACATAAAAACTAGTAATTTAAAAAAAAAAGTTTTATTATATACTGAAGCTGTAATCAGTAGAAATTTTGAAAACAATAACTCAGACTATAATTTTCATCAATGAAAATTGGATCTACTGGAATTTGAAATTAAGTGAAATTTATATTTACAAGACAAATGAAAATTGTGAAAAGTTTAAATGTTTCGTTATTAATAATTAGAATAATAAAAAAGAAAGTATTGATTACAATGTAGATAATTTGAAGCCTAGTGACCAATAACAATTTATATTACTTTAAACATCAATAAATTAAAAGTTAAATATATACTCATTCTTAGTTACTAATTTAGATTTTTATTAAACATAATGATTTCAAGATTTTCATGATCTCAATTTCCAATGATCAAAATATCAATTAATTTAATCACAAGAAAATTTCAAGTTAATTTATATTTATAGAATTAAATTTTAATTTATTAAAAATTTAAGTGTATGCAAATTTCAGTTCAATGCCTTAAAGTAAACTATATTTTAATTAATTTATTTTCTGTCAATGCAGTTGAATCAACTCTTATAAAAGTACAGTTTTATTTTAATTTAAATATACATTTCTTCAAACGTAACTGATTGAAAAGAAATATATATATAAGTGACAAACTTCAGGTGCGGATAGACAAGAATGAATGAATGAATGAATGAATAAATCTTGAGGATTATTATTATAGATTATTAAGAAGTAGGGTCCATTTTGTAAAATATTATAAAATGAAATTTACAAATGAAAAGATCATTAAAAAACATTTAAAAATTGTA
The DNA here is from genome assembly GCA_037103525.1 of Ganaspis brasiliensis. Lineage (NCBI taxonomy): Eukaryota > Metazoa > Arthropoda > Insecta > Hymenoptera > Figitidae > Ganaspis > Ganaspis brasiliensis. The sequence goes on from JAZKLR010000486.1 coordinate 1,674,081, forward strand.
CTCGCAAAAATTTTTTTTATTACCAGCCAAGACAGAAAATTAAGTAAGAAGACGGTATTAAGCAAACTTGACAAAATTGACCCCTCTCTAATCCCTTCAATTGTTCATAGAAGTAAAAATTTTTTTTATTGTTTTATTACCCTCTGGATAGTGCAATAAATTTCCTAAGTTTAAATTTTTTTGAAAGAAAGTAATTTTGAGTTTGGGACATTACACGTTAAGTGCATCATATCTGACATCGCAGAAGATGAAACATTCTGTAATACAAATTTGTACATTGGAAATAATAATGTTCTCTATTGATTTCATTGAAACAGATTTTTAGCTGCTGGAAGTGATACTTTCACGTTAGCGACATCTTTCAGAGTTGGAGAATCAACAGTTCGAAACGTCATACGTGAGACATGCATGGGTATTACAAGAGTTTTGGCACCAAAATACTTGAAGCCTCCAACACGTGACGATTGGTTGCGGTCTTGCAAAGGATTTTCTGACAGATGGAATTTGCCAAACTGTGGGGGAGCGATAGATGGTAAACATATAACCATTCGAGCACCTGCGAATTCAGGCAGTATGTTTTTTAATTATAAAAAGACGTACAGCATTGTGCTCATGGCAATATGTGACTATAAGTATAAATTTAGTCTAGTTGACATTGGGTCGTACGGTTCCACAAATGACGCTGGCATTTTTGAAGACTCCGATTTTAATCATGGCTTAATGAACGGAAATTCCAATATGCCTGAGGAATTAATGCTACTTCCCAATTGCAATATTGCTATGCCATGCTACATTGTTGGTGACGATGCGTTCCCTCTGTCCATGAGGATGTTGAAACCATATCCTGGATCATTCTTAGGCGATATTAAAAGGATTTTTAATTACCGTCTGTCGCGCGCAAGAAGAATAATAGAAAATAGTTTTGGTATCCTTGCCTCAAGATGGAGAATCTTTTATCGGCCAGTTGGGATGGATCCTGAAAAAATGAGCAATGTTGTGATGGCCACTATTTGTCTTCATAACATGCTTATGACAAAAAATGAAGATGAATCTTGTGTGAGTCGCAGATACTGCCCACCTTCCTTTGTCGATCGAGAAGCCCAGAATGGACAATTAATATTAGGTATAATTTTTAATTAAATTTAATTTTAATACATTTTTTTTTATTCACTCAACTTTCCGCTCAACATTTAGCAAATATTCACTTCAATGTTCAATCCACTTCTGTGACAAACTTTTCACAAAAATTCGCACGAGGAAAAGAGATTTGTTAACTCAACAGCGATCTTTAGTTGGATTAACGGGCATGGACCCTGTTGCACATAGTCTGTTATTTTGATGCCGACCATTGCTGTTGAATTAACTATTGAGGTGTCTGTTAGGCATTCCCTGTTGAACCTATCGGGGAAGTCTGTTAAAGTAACATTCTTTCCTTGTTGGGTTAACAGACTTTCCAGATTGCTTTAACAGGGGACGCCTAACAGACACCTCAATAGTTAATTCAAGAGCACGGGTCGGCATCAAAATAAGAGACTCTATGGAACAAGGCCCAAGCCTATTAATCCAACTAGAGATCGCTGTTGAGTTAACAATTCTCTTTTCCCCGTGCAGTTCAAATGTTAAGTAAACTTTCACTACGAGAATTCACGAAAATTTCATTTAAATGTTGCATGACCTTTTGCGACAAACATTTCACGAACATTTGATTTCAATGTTGAATCAACTTTTGGGTCAAACATTTAACGAAAATTTAATTTAAATCTTCAGTCAACTTTCACGAAAATGTAATTTAAATGCACAGGAAACTTTCCCGACCAAAATTGGACTAAAATTTAATTGAAATCTTCAGCTAACTTTAACGTTAAACATTTATTTAATGGGGACATTTAAATCTTTAAATAATGTACACTAAGCTTTGCAACTACATATTCCGAACTATGCAAATAAATGTTTAATAAATTTTCAAGAAATTTTCGGTGCTGTGGGGGATACTTCATGGAATATGTATTTTTTCGAAGGGTATTAATTTGGTATCTAGAATGTTCTGGAAATAAATCTTTATCAACTACTTAATTTGTTTTTCATTAGACAATGAAGATAATTGTCACTGTTGCGAAATTCAACGTTCATAATGAAGTAAAAAATGGTAACTTGCAATTGGGAACGTTCTGCCATAATTATATTATTTCCTACACAGTAGTTATACTTTTAATGTTAACTCATCTATTCGATAGGAATATTGATTCCTTTTTTCTGTTACAGGAGATTGGCGTTCTGGTGTTGACCAACTACAACAATTACCTTTACGAACAGGATCACGTGAAACTCGATCTGCTAATAACATGCGGGACACACTAGCTGCATACTTTCAAAGTCCAGAAGGACAAGTTCCCTGGCAATTACAATACATCAGACGGGGAAGCAACAGAGATGATTGAGCAATTTGAAGTGCCTTAAAATATGCTATCTAATTTCACTTCTTATCAACGTCCTTGGACGCATTAAAATTGAAGCGGTATATTGCAGATGATATTTCAACATTTTACAATTTGGTAAATACTGTTTTTGTAAAATTGAACTGTTTTTCTAAAATGACTGCACTGAAAAAAATTTGGGCGGGCAGACGTGCCTGCGAGTAAGTCTGCCTTACCAAATCAAGTACACCTGCTCACCTCTGTTTGGGTCGCCAGAGCTCTTAATGTGGGTAAGCTGACGACCCAATGTGAGTAAGCAGCAATCCCTTTTCATTGGTACGGCACGGGAAAATGATGGTTGTGCATCTACCCTTGCCTGTGAGAGCTCAGCCTTACCAGTGTGGTACGTCTGAGATACCAAAAATAGTGCGTCAGAGCTCTCTCAAGTGTGGAAGGCAGCGCGACCAGCCCTGAGTGGTTTGCCGGCTCAAAGTTTTTTCAGTGTGCCCTCTTCTTTCCCTTAGCCTTGCTACTGAAGAGTACAGAAATATTATTCTCAATTGTGAAAACTAAGGGACACATTTCGAAATGTGTTTCATGATTGTAGAAATTCAAAAATTGTTTATAGAATATTTATAATTTCTTCTAATATTTTCTCTCTTATCTTCCATGTGCTCACTTCTTAGGTGATGCTAATCCTTTTTTTCAGATCTGAAAAGTGTTGGACATATTTGTAAGTAAGTTCCATTATTTCAGAACCTCCAACAATTTTTTTTGTAGAATTGAAGTAATTGTTTCCAATATTTTTTCTCTAATCCTCTATATTTTTACTTCTTAGGGAATGATATCTATTTCCGTCAATTGTATAAATTAAGGAACATATTCCTAAGTATGTTCCGTCTTTTTAGATTTTCATTACAATTTTTTCTGTTTTTAGAGATTAAACTTTTCTGCTATTTCTCTTAGTGGTGGTTTCTTGGGGTTGATTATTCATTTTGTTAATTGGGAAAATTATGGGACATAATCCTAAATATGTTCAGTCGCTGTAGGTTTTCATTATAATTTTTTTCGTTGATTTTTGGTTTTTTGATGTTAAAATTTTACTGCTATTTCTCTTAGAGATGGTTTTTTTTGTTAATTATTCTTTTTGTTAGTTGGAAAAATTAGAGGTAATATTTCAGAGTGTGTTCCGCCCTTTCAGAATGTCATTACAACTTTTTGTAGATGTTTTGTTTTCTATGTTGAATTTTTACTGCTATTTTCGTTAAGGCTCGTTTTATGAAGTTGATTATTATTTTTTTTCGATTGGGAAAAAGATTAGATATATAACTGAGTATATTCCCTCTGTTTAGATTTTCATTATAATTTTTTGTTGTTGATTTTCGGTTTCTCAATGTCGAAATTCTACTGCTATTTCTCTTAGGGGTGGTTTCTTGGGGTTGATTATTCTTTTTGTTGATGAAGAAAATGATTAGAGATATACCTGAGTATATTCCGTCTTTTTAGATTTTCATTATAATTGTTTTTGTTGATTTTTGGTTTTTGAATGTTGAAATTGTACTCCTATTTCTCTTGGGGGTGGTTTCTTGGGGTTGTTTATTCTTTTTCTCAGTTGGTAAAATTGGTGGTCGTATTAGAGAGTATATTCCGTCTTTTTAGATTTTCATTATAATTTTTTTTGTTGATTTTTGGTTTTTGAATGTTGCAATTTTACTGCTACTTCTCTTAGGGGTGGTTTCTTGAGGTTCATTATTCTTTTTGTCCATTGGGATAATTATAGGACATACTACTAAGTATATTCCGTCTTTTTAGATTGTTATTCTAAATTATTTTTCGACTTTTTGGTTTTAGGTTTTAAAATTTCCTGCTATTTTCCGGGGGGGTGGTTTCTTGAAGATAATTATTCTTTTTGTTAATTGGAAAATAATGGGACATATTCCTGAATAAGATCAGTCGCTTTAGATTATCTTTATAATTTTTTTGTACATTTTTCTTTTTGTATGTTGAATTTTTACTGCTATTTTCGTTAGGGCTCGTTTTATGAGGTTGATTATTCTTTTTTTCGATTGGGAAAATGATTAGAGATATACCTGAGTATATTCGGTTTTTTTAGATTTTCATTATAATTTTTTTTGTTCATTTTTGGTTTTTGAATGTTGAAATTTTACTCCTACTTCTCTTGGGGGTGGTTTCTTGGTGTTGATTATTATTTTTGTTAGTTGGAAAAATTGGTGGTCATATTCGAGAGTATGTTCCGTCTTTTTAGATTTTCATTATACATTTCTTTGTCATTTTTTTTTTTTTTAATTGTTCTGCTATTTTTCTTTGGGGTGGTTTGTTGAGGTTGATTATTATTTTTGTTAATTGGGAAAAGTATGGGACATATTCCTGAATATGTTAAGTCGCTTCAGATTTTATTTAGAATTCTTTTGTACATTTCTTTTTTTTGAATTTTAAAATTTTACTGCTGTTTCTGTTGGGGTGCTTTATTGGGGTTGATTATTCTTTTTGTCAATTAGAAAAACTAGAGGGCATATTCCTGAGTATGTTCCGTCGTTTTAGATTTTCATTATTATTTTTTTTTGTAGATTTTTGGTTTTTAGTGTTGAAATTGTTCTGCTATTTTGCTTAGGGTTTGTTTCATTGGGTCGATTATTGTTTTGGTCAAATGGGAAAAGTAAGGGACATATTTCTGAATATGTTTCATCATTTTAAAACTTCCAATAATTTTTTAGCCGGCTGAAAGTAGCAGTCAGACCGCAGCACCCTTCCATAGGCGCCAACCGCTCATATTTCCAGCGCGTGCCCCCCCTAAAATTCAACTACGCCGGAAGCAATTAGCCGACTTTAACGAAAAGATATCATATTCTAAGTCAAACAAGACTCTTTTATGAACAAAAGGAAACTAATAAACAAAACAATTTGTTATAAACAATCCTAACAAACCGAAAAAAATTGCTAAGAATTCCATTCTCGAAGTAATAAGAGAAATGAGCAAAATTGAAACGGGTAGAAAACGTCCAAACATTCTTTAAATAAATTAGACACATTGATAAATGTTAAAAAAACTATAAACAAATTAAATTGTTATAAACAATGTCCAGCACCCCTCTTTAAATATCAAATTTCGGATTTTTTACAAAAATTGAGATTAAAAAAAAAATTCAAGGGGGTAGAAAACGATGAAACTTTCCTGAAATGATTGAAACCCATTGACAAATGTAAAAAAAAATTATAAACAAATTAAATTGTTATAAACAATGGCCAGCATCCCTCTTTAAATATCAAATTTCGGATTTTTTACAATAATTGAGATTAAAAAAAAAAATTCAAGGGGGTAGAAAACGATGAAACTTTCCTGAAATGATTGAAACCCATTGACAAATGTAAAAAAAATTATAAACAAATTAAATTGTTATAAACAATAGCCAGCACCCCCGTTTAAATATCAAATTTCGAATTTTTTACAAAAATTGAAATTAAAAAAAAAATTCAAGGGGGTGGAAAACGATGAAACTTTCCTGAAATGATTGAAACCCATTGACAAATGTAAAAAAAATTATAAACATATTAAAGTGTTATAAACAATAGCCAGCACCCCTCTTTAAATATCAAATTTCGGATTTTTTACAATAACTGAGATTAAAAAACAATTTAAGGGGGTAGAAAACAATGAAACTTTCTTGAAATGATTGAAACCTATTGACAATCATTTCAGGAAAGTTTCATAGTTTTCTACCCCCTTGCATTTTTTTTTAATCTCAATTATTGTAAAAAATCCAAAATTTTATATTTAAAGAGGGGTGCTGGCTATTTTTTATAACAATTTAATTTGTTTATAATTTTTTTTACATTTGTCAATGGGTTTCAATCATTTCAGGAAAGTTTCATCGTTTTCTACACCCCCGAGAATTTTTTTTTAATCTCAATTTTTGTAAAAAATCCGAAATTTGTTATTTAATCAGGGGTCTTGGTTATTGTTTATAACAATTTAATTTGTTTATAATTTTTTTTACATTTGTCAATGAGTTTTAATCATTTCAGGAAAGTTTCATCGTTTTCTACCCCCTTGAATTTTTTTTTAATCTCAATTTTTGTAAAAAATCCGAAATTTGATATTTAAAGAGGGGTGCTGGACATTGTTTATAACAATTTAATTTGTTTATAGTTTTTTTAACATTTATCAATGTGTCCAATTTATTTAAAGAATATTTGGACGTTTTCTACCCGTTTCAATTTTGCTCATTTCTCTTATTACTTCGAGAATGGAATTCTAAGCAATTTTTTTCGGTTTGTGAGGATTGTTTATAACAAATTTTTTTTGTTTATTAGTTTCCTGTTGTTCATAAGAGAGTCTTGTTTGACTTAGAATATGATATCTTTTCGTTAAAGTCGGCTAATTGCTTCCGGCGTAGTTGAATTTAAGGGGGGGCACGCGCTGGAAATATGAGCGGTTGTCGCCTATGGAAGGGTGCTGCGGTCTGACTGCTAGTTTCAGGCGGCTTAATTTTTTGTTAGAATGTAAGTAATTATTCCACATATTTTTCCTCTGATCTTTCATATAGTTACACCACCTTTTTTTGTCTGTGTAGTACATTCTTTTATTATTTATGTTTTTGTTCGGTGATGATGAATATTGCAGATTTCTATTTTAAACAGTAGGAATATAAAATATAATGAATATAGAGTTGGTAACATTGATATTTTAGTATATTTAATTGATGATTTTAATTAGAACTCGAATATAATTTAAAATTCAGTACTCATTTACATTCGATTAATAAGAAATGCGAAGAGTGATAATTGGTGTAGAGAAACATTCGCTGTAATGAACAAACTGTTGAAATTATGAATTTTATGAAATTTTTTAACTTTGCAGGTTTTGAACAAAGCAGCAACGTATATTGTGATACTTCATGAATGCAGGAATTCAATTTCATCCTGAAATATTTGGAGTTTTTTAAAAGGCAGACTTTACGCAGAAATATTTTTAAAAAAGTGAAGGTTAAATTGAAGCTCTAAATTTTGTTAGCATGTAATCGATCATTTCCCATGCCAATGGACATAAATCATCTTATGTACAATGAAAGTGTTCGCAGTTTAGTCATGTCCAGGTTAACTCGGTTTTAAAGAACAATTAAATTCTACAAATTTGAACAAGCAAATAAGAAATGTATTTCTTTTTTCTTTTTCTATAGGGATAATATCCATATGTACATGTTCTGTACAATTCTTTTGTCAGTTGAAGAGGTGATATTTTCTCTTTATTTTTCTGCTCGTATAATGTACAGTTTAAAAGAATAAGAGATTAGATTCTATCTCTTCAGTAAATATCGCACATATTCTTCTTTAGTTTTATAAAAAGTTTTTTTATTCATCACAGATATTATCTATAATTTTTTGATTTAGAGTAGACACTTTTAATGTAAGAATTATTTATATTTTAAAAATATTATTAACCAATTCTGCCCATAATATGTTCACATGACACTTTTGACATGAGGTGAATGAAATGTTTGTAAACACTTCAAAATCTGCAGGAATTGTGGCATTTCATTTTAACCATTGTCAATAAATTCGAATTTGTCTTTCTCTAAGAAATTTTGAAAAGTGGGTCGACGTCAGTCACTCGTAAATGAAATAACATGATTCATGTGACTATGCAATGTAGCATCGGAATGAAACGGATTATTTGTGAATGATGTGGAAATAATTTTTCGTTAAATTTACATTGATTTATAGATTCAGAGTTATTGGTTCCGAAATTTCGGTCTGTCTGGGTTCAATAATTATTTACAGTGATTGACATGAAATCTAATCTTTTGGCCAGAGATCACTTACACTTTTTTAAATAATGTATTACATTTCCCTCTACTAATAAATATGGAAAAAACACATTTTTCAAAGAAAACTGAACGTTTCTTACTGAATTTTTACATGTCCTTCTTTAGCCGTTAAACATTTTTAAACTTAACAAAGTAATAGAAACTGAAATAAATATCGCATATCCATAACATGAACCGTACATTAATTTGTTTCTAAACTAGAGAAGATCTAACACTTGAAAATTAGCGCAATAGAAGTGAAATGATAAATTTGATTTTTGGCTTTTTTCACTGGAAGTACTGTGCATAGTATTCTGTTACATTGGCAGCGCGTTTTACTGACCAAATGAGAAAAATTTTATAAGTTCCACAGAATTTTGCATGTAATAATGACGTCATTTTTTAAATGACATACTACTCCTGCACTCCAGAAACACGCATCTAAATACTATTCTTTCATACTAATACTGTTAAGATTAACATACTAAATTGGCACTTCGTTTTACTATATGAAGAAAATACTTCTGTAAATTTGACGAAAATTTGCAGTTTCTTTTCTTTTAATGACAACAGAAATCATTATATTCAAAAATATAGTTTTCTAACACTAAATTCCTGTTTAGGAAAAGTCTAATTTTCCTTGTCAGAAGTTCACAGCCTTCGATCTCGGTGAAAGTAGGACGTGAACGCAAGAAATACATTTTAAAGTTTACATGGAAGTTAGTGTATGTATAAAAAATAACAACAAATATCTAAAAAGCAGTATACCTTTGCGTTCACTTATCCACTCCGTCGGATATAAAAGAACTAAAATAATCTTACAAATTACAGATTTTAAATTCTTCTCTTATAATTTAATACAAATTAATAATTCTTTTGCCTTCTTTTCCAGACGATAAGACACGATAAAGTGGATTATTCAAGATTACACTTTTCATATACAAAAGGTACCGAAAACTTACAATCTGCCTAATTGCAAATTATTTCTCATTTATTTTTATGATGTAAGAAGCCTTCTAATGTACTTAATTCTGTTCACTTGTAAATTAGAAGTAATAGTCAGTACCAGTTTTTAATAACGAAAATATATACGATTCTTTAGGTGCTTCTATATCCACTTAATTCACTTTTCATTTTTTATTATCTTACAGACAAAACAACAGAATATAATAAACTCATGAGTGTTGAAACATGTTTTCTAACTTTAAAGTTAAGTTACAACAAGCTGACAGCACTAACAAGTAATATGTACTTTTCTTTTGTTTATAATCAAGTTGAAGGTTATAATTGGCAAATAATTCAATTTAAAATAAGTTGTAATTAAGCTTTGAAAAGTAATATATGACAATGACTTGTAAATTGCTTGAAAAAAATATAATACTTCTATACATTTATCCAAATTATGGAATTAGCTCTTTGTACAAAGCCTGTGTAAATTGTGCCTGAAAGTACCATTTTCTTTCTTGAGGTAAATATTTCATTTTGGAAATTAAAAATCTTGTAAAAATTTCATCTTCATTTTCAGATTTAAATGTTTCTGATCCTGATTCGTTTTTCCCATCGAAGTATTTACTCATGATATCGGTTAAGCCAGTTATTGAATCTTCTACTTTGTCCGAATTATTATTTTTCTTAAATCTTTTTGGATTTGGAGGTATCGCTGATGCTCCTTCGGACATTATTGAAGAACTAGTTGAAGAACCTTCTCTAAAACAATGTTTAATGACAGCCATTCATTAAAGTTTACAATGATGAAACCGATTGCGAATATAAGTTTGTAACTTACTGGAAGCTATTTGTAGAATCAAGATTTGTTGTCTTCGGAAAATTGCAGACGCTCCTAAAAAAATAGTTATGAAATTAAATATATTCATCTTTCATTATTTTGGAAACATGAAGAATATCATCTTGAACTGCAGATGACAAAGGAAGTGAAAAACGTTTATTCCCTTCCCATGAATCCATACATTTTAAACAATTTTTATTGTGAGAAGAAGATAATTACTTTCTTGGCTTCGTGAACTTCTCAATGAAAGACATTTGTTCGACATATTTAAATTTTATCCTATGCGACGTTCCACTGCCACTTTTTGATTCAGCTCTTTCCAATCTTTTCTCTTTGACATAATAACCCTTTAGAACTTGCCACCTTCTTTGCACTTCACGATCTGTAATAGATGAATTTAAACAAAAAGATTAGTTAAAGAGTTAGAAATACAGGACGTACTTATTTCTTAATTAAATCAACAAAAAGGAACGTCCAATAGCAGCCGTTCATACATTTTTAATAATAAAAATTCTTGATTGGAAAATGTCATATATTCATAACAGGGTTGATAAAAATCATAATTTTTTTAAAAATAATCAAAGAAATCCAATTTATTTGATGTAATTGGAATTTTTATTCTTTAAATCGAATCTTTTTGATCTGAATTAAACATTAATTTACTAAAAATATAATGAGTATATGAAATCTCCAAATGTTTACTTCAGTAAGTAGGTTATTGAAGAAATAAATAAAATTTTTAAAAAAAAAGTAACACAGGAATGAAACAGTGACTTATAAAAAATTAAAAATTCCTGTAAAATAAATAAATTTTTTAGGGAGATTTACTGCAATTAAAGTAATAAAACATAATGGAAACTAAAAAACGTTGAATTATATTCCAAAAAAGAACAAAATTTTGAAAACAGAGAAATTAGAAAATTATTTTACAAATTAATTGGAAAAAGAGCAATTACAATTTTCTATAATTTAAGAAAATTTAAAAAGAACAGAAATTATATGAAATACTAAGACAATGTTGGAATGAGAACATTGAGTATATAAGATTGAATGCACATAATTTGAAATAGAAGAATGAAGCCTTTAAAAAAAATCGAAAATTTGGATATTTGAAAAATGTAGATAAGATAAACGAAATAAAAAGTTCAGTTAATATGATAATTACTTGTTTGTGTAAAATTATAGAACTATCAAATATTCATAATTTTAAGATAAAACATGGATAATTGGAAAGAAGGAGAAATACTTCTTAGAAATGGAAAATTAATGACCAATTATTAAAAAATTCATTAAAATGAAAAAAAAGTAGTGTAACATAAAAAAAATTACATGAATATCAAGGAAATATAGAAAGGCGTTATTCCTTAATCTAAGAAACTAAAAAAATTTAAAAAGTATAGAAAAGGGAATTAAGAGAGGTATATATATCAAAATAAATGAAAAGAAAGTGAAGAAAAGAATCTTAAAAATCTTGTAATGAGGTTTTCTCCATTGACATAACCACAAACTAAGAAATAGCTTCTCCCATCAAATAAAGGTATTATTAAAATTAATTTCAGAAAATTTTGAAAGAATCAGTTGTACATTCTCCGGAACTACTTATTTTGATCTGAAACTTGTTCTGAAATAAAAATTATTTATCATTTCATGTCTTTTCTTTAAATCTAGCTAAAATCTGTAATTGTCATCAAATTTGGACTAATAAAATTTTGTTCCTTGACGCATTAGATAAAATTTTGTTTCTTACGTTTTTATAAATAATAGATTATTTAAAAGATATTTAACAAATAGAAATTGTTCTTAACCTATTTCTTAAACAGGATATTATTTGGGAACACCTAACAAATAAAATTTTAGAGCATCTTTCAACAAGACAAATAAATTAATAATAGTTAAAATGGGATGAAACGTACAGTGATTATATAGACAGTTTAAGAAAATGCACATATGTGACGCCGCGCGAGAAAAGGGACCTATCGCTAGAAACGTTAATTTTACAGGGCGAGCGTTAGAAGTTACAACAATGCATTGCGACCAATATAAATTCTAACGCTTCATGCTTAATAACTCAAAAAGTAATTGATGGAAACAATTTCGGATTTTTTCAAATAAAAGAGCGACTAAAAAGTTACTTTTTGGCATAAAAAATGAAAAATGATATTTTTGGCGATAGGTCCCTTTTCTCGCGCTGCGCCACATATTGTTAAATAATTATTAATTAACATTAAATTTTAGTTCAACTTAATTTTATCTAAGAAATGTGCAACAAAATGTTTTAAAATTTATTGACATCATAATTTCGAATAATATTATTTAACGTTGGGGAGGACGATTGTCAAGTTTCAGGTTATGGAAATGGAGAGAACTTCCTCAAAAGTAAAAAAGTTTAATCAACTTTAATCAAACACATTTGTATATTATTATACTTCAAATAAGTCGAACAATAAATTTTGCCAATTAAGGGAAATGTAATAAATATATGTAAGAATAAGTCAGTTTGGAAATAAATATCATAGAAAGTATACAAGATTTAAAAGAAATGAAATAACCAAAAAGAAAATGAGTATTTATGTTTATAAATATGGAAGTAATTAGGAAAATCAACGAAATTTCCTAAAGTATCAAGACAAAAAAAATGAATAATATTGAAAGTAGAAGTATAAAAAAAAATTGTAAAAACAAGAAATTATAAGATAAACATTAAACACTTTAGACAAATTTAATTGTCTTAAAAATCTTTTCTTCTTTCTCTTGAAAATTGGAAAAAAAAGAATTATCGTGAATATGTAACGGAAGTAACATTATTTTATTATTATGCATTATTTAATTGGCATTCAAATTTGAATTATTTCAATTTTAAATGTTCGAGCGAAGTGGAATGTGACTTAATTGACATTTGAAATTTATATAATTCATAATGAATTCAAGATATACAAAATTAATAATATTCTTTGCTCTCTTTTTACAAAAAGTTTGTAAATCGTTGTTCTTTCGATCATCTATATCAGCATAACTTTATAAATTTTATAAAGATTAAAATATTCAAATTGAAATTTTTTAAATTTATCCACAAATTTGAGTTTTGTTTTTGTACCAGTCTGATTTAAAGTTTTTGAAACCTCATTCCAAGCGGTTTCTCTCATGTTCTTATCTTTCGCATCACAGATTGATTTATTCCAAAGACAAGGATACCCATGCACAGCGTCAATCAGCAAGCCATCTTCATCATCATCATCTCCACCTACTTGCACGTCACTGTCTGATGAATTGAAAAAATCCCGACCTTCCAAATCATCTTCCCATGAATCTAAATTATTACAAAAATACAATATTATTACTTAAAATAATTAAACCTTAAACATAAAACTTATTCCTTTATCTTTTCAGAAATACCGTCAATCGGGGTAATTATACCCACAAAACCGTTTTTTTTTAGTAAATAATTAATTACAAATCATAATTAAAAAAAAAAAAAAAATTTAACTATTGGGTGCTGCTGTAGACATCATTTTAAAGGATTTCTGTAAGTCAGGAGAAATTATATTTTTTTTTCAATTATCAAGGCTTAAAGATGTGGATATACTTCCCTCCATGTTGGGGCAATTGTACCCATCAAAGTCTGTTTATTTATAAAATAGCCTAAAAAGAAGTTTTGATAGTTTTAATTATATGAAATTGTTTCTGTAGATAATCTATAGTCTAATAAAAAATTAAAGAAAAAAAAAAAATTTTTATAGAAACTATTCAACTTATTTGTGAGTGAAACACTAAAATTGTACTGAAATCTATATTTAATAAAAAATTAAAGTTACAATTTCTTAGATTAAGTAAATAACTTAATATAATTACTAATAAGGTTTCTAAGTTATTTTAAAAGAAGTTTAAAAATTAACTTGAAAAACATATACACATCAATGACAGCTACTGCTTTCAGGTTATCTTCTAAACTTATAATTTATTTCTAATTATATAACTTATTTCCAGACTTTTGACACAAAATTCGATCAAAAATTTATAAAAACGATGTTCTGTACACTTACTTAGTTACTACGAAAAAAATTTTCATAAAATACTTGATTTTAAATAATGGGTGTAATTACCTAGATAATACTGGTTCGTCAGTGTTTTACACTTTTCTATTCAAATATGCTATAAGCAGTTAGCACATCACGTATACGTCATCACAACTAAATGAACGATACCTCTCTGCAACATTTTGCAAAACACTAGAAATTTTTACCAGATCTAGTATAAAGTTTGGGGCATCTCTGAAATTTTTAAACATGACTTCCACGAATTTACTAATTTCTTTCTACTATCCGACAAAGAATTATGTAATTACATTATATTTAGTCTGTACTGCAACTATCAAGGAATATTTATTCCTAAAAGCAACTTTATACATTTTCATTTAAAAAAATTAATTCTTAAAAAGTGGCGATGGGTACAATTACCTCTGGAACGGTAGAATTACCACGGTTGACGGTAGTAATAACTTTTATAAAGAAATGAAAGAAATAAAGAACAGAAAAAAAAGAATAGAAAGATAGAGAATAAAATAAATAAAAGAAGTCAAACCTTTATTTACCTAACCTAAAATTATGTTTATTATCATAATTTCAAATATACAATTCAACCCTTTATTCACCTAACATTACATTATGTTCTATAATCATAATTTAAAAATAGTACACTTACCATGTCCAACGTTTATTTGTTTTTTGTTCATTGCTTCTTTTTGAAATTCTTTAAACTTCTTATTGTCATAATCGTGATCAGTCATCATGTGTTGTTCACTTCAGATTTTGCGAGATAAAATTTACGATAGTAAGACATAACACTTGCGATTTCGAGATTTCGAGATTTCAGACAGTAAGAGAGAGAGAGAAACAGAATCCCATGAGATATAAAAAGATGAACGAAGCTTAAGATTTTACGTCATAAAATTTGTGATTTCGAGTTTTCATTGTGCTTAGGGCTAATGATGTTTGTGTACTCGTTTACGTCTCGGGCTTCGCCCTTGACTGTCACTCGTACACAAACATCAGCGTAAACAAATGGCTGCCTTTAACCCTTTGTTGCTTAATATACTATTAAAGTATTATAACTTTTAACTGAGACAAAGGTGTAGATAGGAATCCAAAGGTAATATCATCATAATTAGGTGCTTTCTCTTTAAAATTTTGATAAGACTACAGCATCTGATGAGAAATTTCTTAAGAATAGACATTTTTTATTGAAATATTCTCTGAAAAAAAAGAAGAATTATTATTTATTAGAATTCTTCCTAATTCTAATGTATTTTAGCAGTCATGGATTTAATAAGATTACATTGAGAAACGTCAAGAATATGATTAATTATTTCTATAAAACATTGTTTAGTTTATAGTAAGATTAAAACTAGTTGTAGTTTAGTTAAATCGTTTAGCCCTAAGTTAAATACAAAATGTAATTTATAGTATAATAAAACAAAATGTAAAAACCTGAATTTTTGTAAGTATTAAATAAAATTACCATTATTAATTAAAAAAACAATGAAATCCTTCTTTTAATTAATTATTTATTTACATTTATATATTACGTATTAGCTTAGGACAAATAGCAAGCATATATATTTTAATAATTTATAATTTTATTTATTGTAATAAACAATAATATAAAATATAATTTAAAAATAAATTGACGAAGATATTATATAATCTATAAATTATAATTATATTATATTTTATAACATATATTAACTACATTATGTTTTATAATTATAGATTTGAATAAATTTAAAGATTAAATGAAACGTTTAATAAAGAAATTCTTAAATATATTAATTATGGACATTAAGAACTTAATAATAACCAGCATTTGTCAAAAAATTATACGATTCAGCTTAATGCTTAAAATAATGATGATGATATTTTACCATTTTTATTTTAAAAGTATATAGTTTAAATAAAAACAAATTTAAATTATACAAGACATTTTTAAAAATATAAAATTTAATTCTTTATTTATTTATATTATTAAAATTTCTTTGAGAATAGTATCTAAACACTTACGTATTCAAAATTGTAAATTATTAAAAAAGCTTTTTAAATAATTATAGTTGTATATTAACAAAACTGATTAAATTAATATTAAAAAATATCTTTTAAAATTATATTATTAAGTTAATCATTTATTATAAACAATACATAATTTAAACAAATTTATATTATTATTTAAATGTAATAAAATATGTGTAAAAACAATAACCTTAATTTTGTGAAAATGTTTAAACATAATTAATTTATGAAAACTTACCAATATTATAACTGCATACTGTGTACATATTCATTAAATTTTTATCTTCCTCGCATTTTAAAATAATTAAAAGCGCCACACTTTATTTAAAATTCGTAATTTACTCACTTTATAACCTTTTATTTGAAACCTTGCACAATGTAAACAAACTACGTGACGTATATACTTCACAGCTGGAACGGTTTGAAAAAGAATAATCCCGCGACGTTGTTTCTTCGGTCCGCCGTCGGAGGGCTGTTATCAGTCTGCCTCACAAATGAAATTGTACTCTTAAGTTTTATAAAGGATCGAAAAATCAGTATTTTAAAAGGACAAGATACAAGACATCTTTCCTTTACCAAAAAATAAAAGGGAGTCAAACTATTATGAATGGTTATAAATGACCTTACTATTAATATGTTTTTAAAAATATTTTCTTTTAGACATTTTTAAAATATTTTTTCAGACATTTTTAAAACTGTCTAAAAATTAAATTTAATAATATAACAAATAAAATTAATTTAATTTATGAAAATAACATTTTTTAAAATTAAAAATATGAAAATTTAATTTTTTTATTTTTATTGCAGAACATAAGAACTTACATAAGAACTTACCTAAGAAATTACATAAGAACTAACGTAAGATCTTTTGCCAAATGCACACGTAAGATCTTAGATAATTTCTTACCTAAGAAATCACATAAGAACTAACATATGTTACTAGGTAAGATCTTACCTAAGATCCTACATCAGATCCTACGTAAGGTTTTTAAATAGGGATGACAGTAGAGTATCCTTATTTGTCTTCAATTCCTCTGGAATATCTGGATCCGTTATTCCGGTGTTAAAGTTTTCTTTATTCAATTTAGACCATTTTATTTAAAAATGCTTAAATTCAGTTACATCTAATCCAGAAGTTTTTCCAAAACATTTTTCAAAAACAGATATAAGTAAAATTTCTAATATATGATGGCGACAAGCGAGGTACAACAGTTTCTTCTTCAGTTTTTTTTTCTAAAAGAGTGCAACTTCCATTTACTATTCCCGTATTTGTTGCTGTAGTATCAAAACACATTCCTATTACCCTATTTGACAGTTTCCATTCTTTTAACAAATTCATAATGGCATGAGCTTGAGCTTCTCCAGTACCTTGAGATAATTTATGCACACCAAGCAACTGGTTTATGTTTTCCCCAACAACAAGAACAGGTAAGCGATCTACTTTTTCAGTTTGATCTAACAAGTCCGGTAAAAGCTTTCCATCCCATTGAACAGCTACTTTTGATGGCAATTTTATTTTTTCCTTAATTTCATTTGAAAGTTGCTTTGCGTTTTTTGGCGAAACCTTCTTATAGTTTGCCAAATAAGAATAGTTTTATTTCAGTTTATCCCTATAATATTTGTTGTTGCAGCAAAAATGTATGTTGCTTTGCGATCTGAAGTTTTTGTTCTATCTAAAGCCAAACACACTTCTGAATTCAAAACTTTGACTTTTTTCAAATTTTTCTTTTTCAACCTACATTGGAATTCTTCACACACTTCCTCTTTTTTTGAATTTTCATTATTTACACTTGTCCATTTTCTTCTTCACAAGAAACATTATCTGTAACGTAATCAATATCACCGGCAGTGCACTTTTTGACCATACACGTAGTAAAGGACGAATGTTTCTTGACAACTTCTATTTCTGACAATCCTGATCCTGACATATCAAAATGTGTATTCAATTTTTCTGTAAATTGAAATTCTCGAACAGATTTCAAACACGAGTTGCTTTTCTTTGCTTTCGTGAAACGTATCCAATGTTTATATAAACGCTCTAATTTATTTACCGAATTTCATTCTTTCGTTGTAAATAACTTTTTACTTTCCCAAATAATTTTGCACTTTCGGATGGTGGAGTAGGCACTTTGACGTACAGTTTTCTTTAAAGTGCGATGCTGATAAAAGAAAAATTGGAGTACTTCTTTAATATTAGGTAATTCACTTCCACAAATTTCATTTTCTTCCTGCCCTATAAGGTAAATAGACTTAGCACTTCGAGTAACAGACATTTTAAAAACGGGAAACTTAAAAATATTACAGTAAGCTGTTAATTTTACTGGAGTTAGAGAGATCTATTCGCAGACAGAGTCCGCTAAATACTGCTGCTCTGTTAAAATTGTAAGAATCAGGTACAATTTTTTGTACTACCTTTAAAAAAAAGTTTCTAAAATCTAAACTTTGTAGCAACAGTCATTCTTAGGTTACTAGTTGTCTTTTACTTAAAGGTTAGTAGTATTTTATAAAATCGCAATCCATAAATACTACCTGAAAATTTTCAGTTAGAAACCCAAGTTTTAAAGAAAAACAGTTAAAGAACTGCTTAAGTAATAAATTTTTGGAGCCTTTATAACCTTTTCGTGTCAGGTAAAGAGTCTCCAGTTTATTGAGTTTCCGCGAGAATTTAACGTAGATTTAACAACCAACAAATTAAGAATTTCATACTTAGATATCAAAACAAAAAAATTCTATGAAGGAGGGGGTAATTGGGGGGGGGGGGTAAAACTTCAGGTGAGGTTTGAAAAAATTATACTACAAATGACTATTTTTTAGTAGGTTTTTTTTCCGGGGGGGGGGGGCAACTTACAACCCCTCTCTGTATACGCGCCTGGTTGGGGTAATTAAAAACAATTGGAATTTACGCTTAATTTATAATTTTTTAAACAAGTTTCAGGCCTCTCACTTATTCCACTATTGCCACTTTTTTCAGCTGCTGCCACTATTTAGCTACTATTTTGAAAAAATGCCCCTAATGACACTATTTTCAAGTTAGCTGTTTAATAAGTCTCTAAGTCTAAGTATATGCTTTCTGTCTTTTTCTTTATTAGGCTTCAAAAAATTATTTTCATTGAGATGCAAAAAATAAACAAAATACTGAAGCTGAAGCCAAAAAAGGGGAAGCTCATTAGAATTAATTAAAAGTAACTAATTGTTAGTCAAATCGTCGCAGAGTTTTTGTTTCAGAAATTATTAAAAAATAACTAATTAATGGTGAAATATGACTAATTATTAGTAAAAAATAACTAAAAAATAGTTCAAATTTGACTAATTGAATTAGTAAACAGAATTTTGTTAAAATATTAGTTATTTTGAAATAACCTAAAAATTATTTTTTTTACTAAATGATTAGTAGTAATATAACTATTTGAATTAGTGACTGATTTTTTTTTACTAAATGATTAGTGGTAATATAACTATTTGAATTTAGTGACTGATTTTTTGCTTTCAAGTTAGTTATTTTTGACTAATTCAGATTTAGAGAGTGTTTTATTGCATGTAGGATTTATTTCCGAACTTTGAGGGAAAATCCATTATATTATTCGGATAATTTTCCAATCTTTAGAAATAAATTCCGATTTGTTTGAAATGAATTCCGATTTGTTTGGAATAAGTGCATTTTTTAGAACTACGAAAATATTTTCATCTAGACTTAAGATTTATTTCCTAACTTTTGGGAAAAAAATTCATCGCGTTTAGATGATTTTCCAATTTTTTTTTACCAATTCATGGGAATTATTTCCGAATTTTTGGAAAAAAATCCTCTATGTTCAGAAATTTTTTCAATCTCAATTTTTTTTTTAAATAGGGGTTTTTTCCAAACTTAACGAAATAAATCCACTAATTCTCAGGATTAAATACATGGGGCTAAAGATTCTAAGACCAAAGATAATCCTTAAAAATTTGGAGACTGTTAAAACATCGCAAATCACACTAAATTAATAAATGGCCAGTTTGATTTTGTTCCCATTACCCCAGTTAAAATCACAAAGACAAATATTACTATTAAAGAACTTTTGTAAATAAAGTATTTCACACACTGCAAAAACTGCTGTCTTTTAAAGACATTTTGGTGTCCATTTTGTATATAAGACACAAAAAATGCCTCATGTTAAGACACTTATTGCGTCTTAGATACAATAAAGACGCCAAAATGTCTTAAAATAAGGCACTTTCGAGACACTTCTTTTTAGAGTGTATGTGTTTAATTTAAGGTATTTTTAATTTATTTTATAAAATAAAAACAGTAAGATTATTAATTTTTGTTCTTTTCATAAACATAAGATTAAATAAATAAATACATTTATATATATTTGTTAATAAATTTATGCCACTTTTGACACTATTTTTCATTGCGAAACTGAGTGAGAGGCCTGAATTTTACTATTCTAAAAGGATTTTCTACCTCTCTTTTCATCCATTGTCAAGACACATAAAAGGGAAGATAGGGAAAAAATCAGTTGTTAAAATCTTCGATCGAAAACGGGAAACTTGGACTTCGATGTGCGACATCTAAATATTAATTTAAAATTTTGTTAAAAAATGGTTATGCTTCAAAAAATTGTGAAGAATATGAAACTGATTTAGGATTTTAAAATTACTCAATTTGGGGTTTTTTGGACCACCCTAATGTACCCGTACATTGACTTATGGCTGCAGTTGCGCTCCTACTGGATAAAGGAGTAATTTAATGTCGTCTGCCAATGTTTTGTTTTATCCGTTTTTTCGACGCATTGGTGATGCTTTTGTAAAAAGAAAAGTTTGTTACATTGGAAATAATTTTGAACTATTTACATAGTCGTAACTAGGATATTTTGGTAGGGTGGGCCCCATACAGGCCTTATGTCAATGTTATATGTATATGGGGCATTCTTTCTCAATGGGAGACCCCATGCTCTCCAAAATTGGTTTAGGTGTAGAGGGTTGTATAATAGCTTAAAATTTCCGGAATTTTATCTACTTTTAAAAGCAGAGTGGCATATTAATGATTTCAAGATGGCGGATTTAATATGGCGGAAAATGTGAACAAAATTGTTAAAATTAATTCTTATTTCCTGTGCCAACAAAATTCATTTTGACAAAAAAGATGCACAAGGTCTTAAAATACAGCTGCTTATGTCCACTTTTAAAGACAAACCAGAGATATTAAACAATTCAAGATGGCGGATGATTTTTCCAAATTGCTTCAATTCGATTGAAACTTGTTACTCGAAGGTTTTCGGGGTCGCTGATTACGAATCTAAAGTCAGATTTTGAAAATTCAAATAAAAGTTTTTCTAATACAATTGACCCAAAATTAATAAATCTTAAGACTAGTTTACAGTCCAGATTGTGAGAGAATCAGGAGATTGTATAGTCCAGTCAGTGAAGGTAAGCAAGTTATGGTTCAACTAGCAAATGTACGACAAGATGAAAAACAATACTTGCTATTGGTCTAATCAAGAGGGGTAAAGCAAAAGCAGAATGTAAGTATAACTTAGTCAATTAAAGTACTTATTCAAAAAACTAAATTAAGACAAGTAACTAAATCTAATAGTTGAGTACATTTCCAGAAGGAGCATTCGAATACCTTTTTATAAATAATTGCTTATTCTCACAGACAAAAAACATAAAATTTACAAAAAAATTATAATCAAGTTCTAAAATAAAGAAACATACTCAGAAATATGTCCCCTAATTTACCCAATCCGCCATATTAAATCCGCCATCTTGAAATCATTAATATGCCACTCTGCTTTTAAAAGTAGATAAAATTCCGGAAATTTTAAGCTATTATACAACCCTCTACGCCTAAACCAATTTTAGAGAGCATGGGGTCTCCCGTTGAGAAAGAATGCCCCATATGTATATTACATAAATTACTCATATGCTAGGTGGGCCAGAGAATATTTTAGGTGGGGCTGGCCTACCCTGGTCCCTACATAGTTACGCATATGACTATTTACAAAAAGTAAATTATTCTAATAAATGAGTAACTAAATATCGTCAGTCTCTGTTTATATTCATTAATTATATGATCATTCGTGATACATTTGAACCCACCGCGATCAAAAGGGCTTACGCGTGACTTTCGTTAACCTCTCGTACAGCGAGTCTACGGCTGCGCCAGGGGACCTGCGCACTCGTTCATAAGCCCTTTTGATCGCGGACGGTTCATTTGTAGAAATAAAAGTTGGTTACAGTAAAAAAAATTTTAATTATTTACAAAAAGTAAATAATATTAAAATCAAATAAACATAGAAAAAAAAGTATTACTACCTTCCCTACTAGAAGTAAAGAGATAGAAATCTTATCACTTTTTATCTTTTCTTATCCCTGTTATCTTTCTATCGACCCCAATCTCTTTCAATCTTTACCTTAATCACGATGACCAGCTTATCGCCGTTAATCGGCTTTTCTCTATAACTTTCAATCTCTAATCTTTACCATCCTATATCTTTCTATTGCCTCCAATCTCTTTTAATCTCTACCTTAATCATAATGACCAGCTTATCGCCATTATTCACCTTTTTCCTATAACTTTTAATCTCTAATCTATACCTTTCTATCCAGTCCTATCCCTACCTTAATGGACATAGCGAGTTATCGCTTTTAATCACCTTTCTTCTATAACTTTTAATCTTTCACCTATCACCTTCTATCCCTTCCTATCCCTTTCTATCTCTTTCTATCTCTTTTTATCCTTTTCTAACCCTTTCTATCCCTACTTATACTTTCCCATCCCCAACTGAAAGAATATGATCACTTACTAGATTACTGAAAGTAATGAAAGGGAAGTGATTAAAAGCGAAAAATGATCATCTTAACCCTTTTACACCCAAGCAAAATTGAGCAATTAAAAAAACAAAAGTAAAGTGGTTCTTACAGTTTTTGGGGTCGCTGATTACGAATCCGGTGTTAATTTTCAAAATACAAAATGGCGGATTCAATATGGCGGACAAATTTTGTAACAGTGGTTAATATCGCTTCAAATTGGTTACTCGGGGGTTTTTGGGGTCGCTGATTGCAAATCTAATATCAGTTTTCCATAATATAAATCTGCGGATCCAATATGAAAAAATAATTCCTTGAAAACTGCTTAGATTCACTTCAAATCTCGGCTCTGGTAACCAAATATTTTAATTTCAAATAAACCAACTGGTTTTTAAAGATTTGATGGCTGCAGTCAGTTAAACATATAAATTTTCAAGAAGTAACACCGGATTCGTCATCAGCGATTCTAAAAACCCCCGAGTAGCACAATTCAAGCGAATATGTGACCGCGTCGGAGAAAAAGATGCTTATGACCAAAAAATTTTTTTTCGACTGGAACTGGTCGTATTACATTTTTTAGACCTTAAAATACATAAAACCGTCAAAAACAAAACAACGATTTTTTTGGCCATCAGCATCTTTTTCTCAGACGCGGTCACATATGAGCAGTTTTTGAAAAATTCTTTTTCCATATTGGATTCGCATTTTGAAATTTGGAAAACTGATATTAGATTCGTAATCAACGACTCCAAAAACCCCCGAGTAATTAATTTTAGGCGATTTTATATACTTCTTTAAAAAATTTTCGACACATTGGATCCGCCATTTTGGATTTTAATAGACTAACACTGAATTCATCTATTTTATCTATTGGAATGCAAGTGATTATATCATCCACATATCGGTGATAAAATGGAGGTTTAAAACTGAGTTTTTTAAGACAATCACTCTCTAAATCATCCATGACCACATCCGCAAATAGACCCGAGATGGGAGAATCCAAAGGTGTGCCAAATAATTGCTAATATTAATAATTACTGATATTTGTGTAAAGAGAAGTAACATCTAAACTAATTAAAATATGCACTTGTGGGATGTGAATGTTATTTAATTTCTCTATTAATTCTATGCTATTTTTTATATATGACTTAGGTTTTTTAATACAATTAGATAACGTAGTAATAGTTGTTTTGATAAAAAATACGTTGGAGAGCCAATAAGAAACACTATAGGACGCATTGGCATATTAGTTTTGTGAATTTTTGGGAGTCCATAGCATTTAGCAATTGTTGTGTTTGTTTGTGTTAGTTCAACATCATAATATTTTCTGTTAAAAATTATTCCAGTCTTTTAAAATAGTGTATGTGTTTTTTGTAGGTTTTCTACCAGATTGTTTTTTATTTTTTTGTAAGTTTAGGTGCCATTTAACAGTGTTGTCATTTTTGTGTAATAGTCATTTTTGTCCATGGCTACTGTAATGTTGCCTTTGTCAGCGTGTGTGAACATAATTTTACTATGATGTTTTAAAAAAAGTTTTGTGTCATTTATTTTTTTAGTGAAAATGCGGTCATTTATATTTATTTGTTTTGTTTTATTTCTGGAATGATAAACATCATTTATTAATTGATTTCTGATGTCATTTGCGATGCTTTGATCAACTTCATTATAAATAAAAAATTGTTCAATTGATTTTATGTATTCAATTATTGATTGATTTTTTATACTGGATCGTGAGTTGAATTTTTGTCCTAAGCAAACAACATCAATGACATTTTGTGGGATGTTGCAATTTGATAAATTTTTAAACCATTTGGTTTTTAAATTTTGAATTTAACTGTCATCTTCATACACTTTTACAAATTTATTGTTATGCTTATTTTCAAGGTTAGTAGTGTAACGTATGTTATTTTCAACTTGTTTTGACAAAATGCTATTGAAAGTATCGAGTGGCAAAGATTGTGACAGTAATAATTTATTTTTTTGTAATTGTTTATCTAGATAAAATAAATTAATATGCGTGTCTTTAATGGCTAAATTAAGTAACAATTTTTTTAAATTTATTTACAATTTTTTGAAATTTTTGGTTTATGCTATTAGTTCTGATGAGGACAGCATTGTCTGTCGAAACGTCAAAAAAAGTGTTTTTAAACCTTTACTTTTACATTTTTGACTGACTCGGAGAAATCGATAAATTCACTTATACATGTAAAATAAAATTAATTAACGGCTTTTTGCGGGACGCCGTTGAGGATATGTTCACTAAACATATTGACGAAGGCATTAATTATAATATTAAAAATCTTGACGCCAACGAGTTTCGAACCTATCTAACCCTAACTACCGAACCTAAATGCGAGCGCATTAAACCTCACGGCTACCAAGGACTTGAAATATATCCTAGAAAATGTAAATGATGTTTTACCTTGGAAGTTTCTCTGGTAACTGATGATTTACATTTTTTGAAATATATTCCAAGTCCTCGATAACCGTAGGGTTCAATGTGCTTGCATTTATGTTTGGTACACTGAAAAAAATGATTCTGTAGTTTTACCACTGTGGAAGTAGGAGCGTTTATTACCTACTTCTATAGTAACAATTTTACATGTTTTACGGATTTTACTCGCAGCGTTGGGAATAAAACTTTAACCTTATGTAAAATTCCTAAAGCTTTTGTAAAATTACAGAATAGAAAATTCGCTGGTTATGAAATAAATATAAGTATTAGAAATTCTTATATAAAAATAAATTATGAATTTTATTGTGAAATTAAAATGAAGCAATGTAAAATAAATAACATATATAATTTCACAAAATTTTGTATTTATCGTTTTAAACTTTGGCACTGCACCTGAACTTAACCTCAACCTTATGAAAATTTTCGAAAGATTCTGTCGTTTCTTCGAGACAAAAGGGAGATAAAAAATGTTAATTTATGAATTCAAACGAAGTTGAATTTCTTTTTATAAACAAATGCCCGTAGACAGGCAAAATAGCCACATATAACCAATTCGTTTTGAAGAAATCTTAACAACTGAAATGAGAAACTACTTTTAGACGTAACACAATTAGGTTTCTAATTAATCATTTTTGCTAGGAATTTTACATGAGAGGATTATGGATAAATACATCAAACTGTAATATTTTTCTTCAAGACCCTACCAATAGAAAATCACTGGAAAATTATTGGAAACTCACTGGCCCAGTGAGCTACTAGCGCACTAGGGTTTATTGCTACCCTCAGGCCAGGTCAACATTTATTGCCCGTTTTGAAGTAGTCCTTTTAAATTTAGTTTCAAAAGAAATTAAAATTATATTGTCACAAACCATCTGTGGCTCTTTATTGAACATATATTTTTATGTAGATTTCTTAAAAAAATATTTTTCTGAAAATTCAATATACATTATGCGAGTATATACCTAGATTAAAAATTGTGTCAAAAATATAACAATATATTTATTTACAGAGAATAATATTAATTAATGAGCTAATTATGATTTAAAATTATTAATTAATTTTATTGTTTATAAATTATAAGATTAGTTTTTGCAATTGTTATTTTCTATAAAAAATATAAATGTCTATAACATATATTTTAATAATTAATTATTCTTTAAGTATTTTATTGATTATAATTTTAATTTAGTAGTATACATTTTTAAAATGGATTTTAGAAATTCAGAATAGTGAAGTATTGAAGATTTCAATTTTTGTATTGCAGACCTCAAAAAGTAAAAGTATATAAAAATGCCGGGTTGAAAAACATGAACTTAAATGACAAAAGAATTGGAAATCTACTGTTAAAGCAGGGATCCATTTTAAATCCCCATATCTATTGTTACCCTAGCTAATAATTTTTCGAACCTAAATATTTTATGACTTGAAATTTCTGCAATTTAATTATTTGAAATTTTTAATTAAAAAATTTCGAATCCGTAATACTTCATGATTCCAAATATCTAAAATTTATTGTGATAATTTTATATTTTAAGAAATTATAAGGTATTTCATAAACCATAAATATTACGTTAAAATTGATATCATTTTTTAAATCAAAGTCAAAGGGATATGTAGTAAACATAATAGAATCATAAAAATAGTTCAAGTTCATGAAAACAAATATAATGTTAAAATAAATAAACATTATTTTTAGCGTAATTATTTTTGTGCCCGAAGGTCACCAAAAGTATTTATGTTGGTCATAAACCGCAAAAGGGCCCAAGAAATTATTTTAACCTCTTAAGGGTTTCCAGTGGAATTTTCCATTGCCATAAATCGGACTTAAAAGATTCAATAAGCATTGAGTGAGTAAATGTTTTAAATACTATCTGAAAACGCATTGAAATAGCCCAAAAAACTCAGTGATTTTCGCCAGTGAGTTTTTCAGTGAGTTTGTATCGGTAGGGGATGATAAAATTGAGATTATAAACGGGATTTTTACGTACTTTTGTAATTTTACAGTTACTCGTGAATTTACTACTATGAAGGTAAGTGATTTTATTACCTACTACCAAAGTAGTACATTCACAACCCTTAATGTACATTTTCTGAAAAATGTAATATTACATTGCTGAAAGTTGTAGAAATTCAAATTGATTGGTATTATTGTTACTTTCGAAAGAGTAATATTGCAGAAAGTTTCTAAAGTAACATTACAATACGGACGTAATTTTCCTGAAGTATTTTTTACAGTGTAGTTAGGGTTAGATAGGTTCGAAACCCGTTGAGCTATGGCTCATGACTTTTTTTGAAGCCTCTGTGACAAGTTGTACAGTGCGTTCCACTGCTTGAGTGTGACATAAGAAATGTTCAAAAGCCTAGGATTTTGGAACAGCGTTTTCTAAAATCATCTGTTGTAAGCTATCATTGTCGACAGTTTCCATAACAGGCCGTGAAGTTACCATACAGGTCTCCCAGTCAATCATATCGACATAATCCGTTGACTGAAAAATTTAGTTTCGGTAGTATGTATTTTCTAACTGTAAAAGGTTGGCATTTTTCACGTGCGGCTAATATTTTTCGAACTGTGAGTTCTCTTATGCACTCTCTATCATCAGTAATCATTGACAGAAGCAAGTGTTCCGCTGTTGCGAAGAAAGCGATTGTAGAAATGACAGTTTTGACAACTGCTCGGTAATTTTTAGGCAAGAAACGTGATGACTTAACAACAAACCAAACATGGCGTGCTCCATTCTTGATGGGGTGGTCGCATTTAATTCGAAACCATGATAGAGCATAGACCTTCAGTATGAAATTCACAAGCAACTTAACATTTGAAATTGGTCTTTGAGAAGAAACACAAAGCCTCAATAGTCGATTGGCCGTTGTCAACCATCGCGATATATTCAGGACACCTGGCTCACATTTAGCAAGATCTTTTAGCTTCTTACCAGCTTATATAGCTGGACACATTCTCAACAAATAATTCTGATCTTTACTCAGCATTGATAAGTCGACAAAAGGTAACTCAGAGTCGATAGCCTTGAAACGAACTGTTGGGAGCTTCTCAAAATTCTTCAATTTTTTTCCAAATTGGTCCAGAAAAGCCTTCTTGGCCTGTAGTTGATCCATCAACGAAAATGATGAGATGCCGGAGAGAAAGCTCGTTGAAATGCAAAAGACATATGACCCACTGAAGCGGTCTACCTATCTTTAACTCTAGAAGCCTTAAGACATGGTTACCTGTGTTTATTGTAGTCCTATCAGTACCTACAACTTTGAGATCTTCGAAACCACCAGAAACTCGTTCGTTTACGTAATTATATATTCCATCAAATATATCAGCGCTACTACCTGATTTGGGTGTTATGTGGCCCAAATATGTAGATCCTGGCTCTCGAACTAGAGAAATGTGTTCCTCTTTGATATTTTCTGAAAATATTTAGTACTATGCTCTTCTTTCATCAAAGTTTCGTTAATATGACGATCGTCAAAAGTAGATGCCAGTAAGATTTTCATACATCTTCCTGTTTCAGTTCTCTACCAGTTCATGCTTTTTCTCTAGTTATTTTGTGTCTGTCGATAACTTGTGTTTTACTTGTCTCAGATACAATACCAAGATCTTGCAGGACACTTGAAGTAATGGCGGCTGCTTCCCCATTTGAAACACCATTCTTTTGAGCAACCAAAGCTGTGTTTGTTAACTTCACTTTGATCTGCGTCGAACCACGTGCTGTCGATGCTTGAGCTTGATAGTCGCCATCTTTATCATCATGATCATTAGAACTGTCAACTTGAGCTTCCAAATCTTCAATACTCATTTTTCATCAAAATTTCGAAATTTCAAGACTGTTGCCGGAACTGAAACCTTCAATGTACAAAATTTAAATTTTGCACAATTTTTAGTGACCCCAAAACACAAGTTACCCGCACTAGGCTGAAACTCTAGTCAACTTCGTATATTTCAAGCCGCCCTAATGTGCAAGTATCAGATAAATCTACTGCGCACGTGTAACTTTCATAGAAAACTATGGCGCATGTGTAAATTTAAAAAACTTGTTTAATTAAAATATTAACCCTAAAAGTTGATACATAAAAACAGAATGATATAAATACTTAAACAGAATGAATAAGTACATAAATATCTATAAATTATAATTTTGTATGTACAAGTGCACAAGAGAAAGTATTTTCCTTGTACTTTATAATATTATAGTAGATTTTATTATTTATACTTTATCTGTATAGCCTTTGTTTATTGTTTTGAAATTTTAATTTTAACAGCTGATACTTGGTCTAGTGTATACACCGAACTGGGATGTTTTCCCGTATTATTTCTGCTTGTGTAGAATTCAATTCTGTTGCAGCTGTTTAATTGAGGTTATATGATCAGAGTTTATGATGTAAATTGAAAGCAGGGGTATTTGTTAAAATATTAAAAAAGTAAAATGTGCCAAGAACGACTGGATTTACCATGTGATCAAGTCAGGTTCGTATGGACAGAATTAAATTTCACACAAGCAGAAATAATACTGGAAAACATCCTAGTTAACCCAATTATTTTCGTGTGTGCCAAATTATTTTTCTTGTACTGGGTTAGTTGTTATGTCGACGAACTTCTGCGCAGATGCAGTATAGTACAAGCAAGCTTATCATAACGTGCTTTTTCAAAAGTAGCATATCATAAGGTAGATGGTGTAACCAGACTCAGTGAACATTTTTCCAAAGTCGCAACCTTTCGGTGCAACCTGGATGATTTCAATCATCCGAGTTTCGTTATGTAAAGGGTTCTGCAACTAGTTGAAAACTGGATATGTAGCCGTTAACATCTCGGAGTATAGACCTTGGGGGCCTAAGAATTCGCAGGTGACACGTTGCTTAAGCATGGTTCAAATCTGTCTTTAACTACTTTTCTTTTTCTTTTAAAAATAATAATTACCTTTTGACTTGGTAAAAAAAACTGCTCACACAGCACAAAACATTTCGTGAAACTTGCCTGACCCTTACGCTCTAAGTTTCGGAATATTCAAATGAATGTTCAGACAACATTGAAAAAAAATTGCAAAAATGAAAATAAAAAATCCGGCCCAATGGTGGTCTGGGGAATTTATCGCTAAAAATTAAAAAAAAAACGTCAAAATCCATAAAAAATTGTAGACTGTAGGTAATTATGAACAGTAAATTACAATTTTGGACCACTGTGGAGAGGTTGTTGAGTTTACTGAAAGTAAAGCAAATTAAATTAGAAGCTTTATCTTTCCAGGCTCGATCAGCCTTAATTCTCACTTCCACGTGCGACTTAAATTAATATTTCATCACATTTACATTTCTTATTAAGGTAGTAAGTCATTGATTTATTTATGGTAGCTAGTTAAAAATTTTATAGTGCTAATTATGATGATCTTTCAAAGTACCAATGCAATGGTCAGCCGAATCCAAGTGGTACAACTGAAAATATTACCTGGTTAGGAACGTACTAGATGTAACATACTTTACCATGATCAGACGTAAGAATAATAATAGTATTTTCTTCCAATTCTAAAATTTTTAATTGATTTAGAAGATTTCCAATCAAATAATCAATGTATGTTACTGATGCGTAGTATGATTGTATTATCTTCTTGGCGAAGTAATCTAAAACAAAATAATAATATATTTGTTAGTTCTTACTCACACATAAATATTTTAAGAGCATAGCCGTGAAGTGCTATTACATCCCGCAGTGAATTGGCTTGTCCAAATTCTTTTTTAACCCACCGGCACAAACATGGCGCTTTTAGATGCCTGCAGACAGGGTCTAAATGCGTTCATTTGTTTGATCGTATGAAAATAACCCTCCATTTTTTCCTTAAGGTGAAAAAATTGTATGTTAAAAGTACCTTGTTTGTCTTTAAAATAAAAAATATCGTAAGTAACATGGGTTTAAAGACAGTCCAATTTGTTTACGTTGATGTTTGTGTAAATATATTGCTGCCTTTAATCCATTGTTGCTTTATATACCATTTTACGTTTACTTTGCGCCCCCAATACTGATTTTCTTTTTCTTATGGTGGACTCCAACGTACTTTTCACATTTTAAGAATAGTAAAGAATAGTTTAGAAAAATGGAGTAACCCAGGAATCATTTAATATTACAAGAATATCACGATAATATTACATTGAATATTCCGATTATTATGGGCTGATATTGTGTCATAGTGGGCCTGTATTATATAAATAATAATAGAATGCTTTCTTTAGTGAATATAATGGTTTATTTATAACAAATCTAAAGTTACACAAGATTATACAGATTCATTATCCGTGTACATGCAGGATCAAATATAAGATAGGATTCATTAGATTTTATAGAACTGTCCATTTGAACAAAAGACTATTTAGCCTATTACAATTTACTATTTGTTTATAAATAAAGAGTAAAGACAATAAAAAAACTTACTCTTAAAGTGATATTGGTAATTTGGGCTGAAGTACGCTAATCGTTGCTGACACTGGGGTGCTATTACTTGAACGCTGGACCAACACTAGTACAGAAAAATTGTGGATTTTGAGTTCCTTTAAAAGGACGAACGCACTTCACGACTCAAAACTTTACGTCACTGGCGAATTGTTGAAATCTATATTCTGCCTGATTGTTTAAGAACGTTACTCTTTAACTAAAGGTTCAATTTTTTAGACTGATAAATTGCGCAGAAACTGGGTTTCAATTAAGCGTAAGAATTAACAGACATGACAAACTATAGTCAGTATAGACGGAAAAAGGGTCAATAAATAATGCATGGTTACAAGAAAGGAAATAGATTAAAGCCGTTTGAAGGTAATCACACATCAGGACTCAGAGATTTTACGTCGTTGTCGAATTATTTACGACTCTGATACTTGCCTGTTTATGAACTTTACCCTAAAATCCCGTTATTAAGGCTAACGATTTGCGTAGAAACTGATTTATTGTCAGGCATAAATATCGACAGTCGAGCGCAGAGCTTTAGCCAGTACTGGTAATATCACTGTCAAACAAGACGACAAACTCATCGAAAAATGATTGCAACTGTTCAATCAATTCAATAATTAATCTTAGTATGATAATAATCAGTAGACATCCAGTAGGCGGAGAGACAAGACGATGTCAGATATCCTTCTTGTCTCTCATCACTTACTGCGTCACGCATACAATCGTATTCATGGTTACTACTTCTTTGTCGCAGTATGATGCTCGAGTTTAACTTCATTATCATCGCAAGACAAACACTGATTATCGACAGTACAGTTACTTATGGTCAAAGATTCATAATTGAGTAATTAATCTTAGTATGATAATTAGTAGAGAGTCAGTACTAGCGGAGACACAAGGCGATGTCTGATTTCAAAAGTTAATAAATTTATATTTTGTTATTTCGAGAAAATTAAACGATTGTAGTTTCGCACCTTACCCCTAGTGTTAATTATAAAGTAGAAAAACTATACAAAAATATTTCTATTAAAATGTTTTTTGCACTTAAGTCGATTTACTTTTAATTACAGTTTTTTATAATTGAGGAATTAAAAGGTTTTTGTAATTTTTTCTAGAAAAAAAAATAAAAATTTCAAAACCATCTGGGTTAAGTACAGATTTTTTTAATTAAAAATTATTTGCTAATAAATTTTGTTTTCTGAATTTAACAGTGACAGCTTGATTTGCATGATTCCTAATTGTGATTATTTCTACTTTTTTGGAAAATGGATTTATCAACTTTTAAAAAAGTGCTCCTCAGTTACAAAAAAGTAGAAATGCATATACAAAAAGCTACGTAGCACATGAAGGAGGGGAGTTGGTTTGAAGATGCTGATAATGAATCTGAAGTGTGTTTTTTAAAATTTAAAATAGTGAATCCAATGTGTCGGATATAATTTTTTAAAAAAATTTTATTTGCTTGAAACTTGTTACCCGGTGGGTTTTGGGGTCACTGTTACAAAGGAAATATTAGTTTTCGAAAATTCAAAATGGCTTACTACACCTTAATTCTGAGTCCTTTATTCCGTTTTTTACATACACGTAATCTGTATCCCATCCGTTGTAAGAATTAGCCTTAACGACTCCTGTAAATGTTGGAAGTCGACATCACCAACCCTTACTAAGAAAAAAGTTATAGGCAAATGAGTTACCAAGAACCGTTAGATGAGTTAGAAAGGGCCGTTAGAAAGTAACGCTTCTTTTTGGAGAGAGTGAGAAGCAAATATTTTTGCAGGTAATGAGAAAGAGAAAGACAAATTTTCTTTCTTTTCTATGACGAGACCGAACGCGCGCCCCAGCGCGCGTTTTTACGTATTCAGATATGGCATGTTGGATAGTTATGTGAATTCTTAAAGAAAATCATAATAATATAATTAATAATGAAATGTGTTTATGGAATTATTTGTTTTGTTGAACAACTTAATATATAAAGAAATGTAGTACGACAATCGGAGGGGAAGAAATTTGGGAATAATATCATGTAAAATCTTGAACTTTTTTAGGGAAAAGTAATTTGTTGAACAGTTGTGTTTAGTATGAAACGTGTATGTAAGATATGACGTGTTTTTAGTTTGGGGGTAGTCCATGAACTTAGAACAAAATTTGAAATTAGGTGAGAATGTGTAAGGTGGTATTGAATGTAATATTTTTTTGTATTTGGTAAACGTGAAAGGATGAATGTGCTTTTAATGTTTGTGAGATAAGTATTAGAAATTAGTGTATGCAATTCTTTCATTTTTATTCTTTTATTTCTGTTATAGTTTATTACGCGTTTAATAAAGAAAATGATGTATAAGAATTATAAAAATTGTTTGTATGTTATCGTGCTAAGCATTGTTGTAGTATCTGATAATATGAAATTAATGTTTATGATACTATTTGTATTGAAAATTGGTAACAGTAAAAATAAAGAAAATATGTTTGTAAAAAGTGTGACGTTCTCATTAGATGTGTCGGAGAAAACATTATTAGAATGAAAATTTTGAATGGGATGAGGGATGTAATATAGAAAATGATTGGTAATATTTAATTCTGCAATTTCCAATAGCACAATACCAAAACACAGTTTGTTTGTAAATAATATGTTATTGTAATATAATAAATGAATCATCATTCATGTAGTAAATGTGGAAGAAAATGCAGAATAATGTAGGCCCAATATAGTGTATGAGTTTTTTTTAGGTTACTTCAATCTTGAAGTGAAATAGCTTTACGTGTCGTTTGACATAGAAAAAACTTAATTAACATAAACTTTTTACAATGAAAAATGATTTGTTGTCCAACTGTAAGGATGTTATTATTGTCAAGATAAAAGAAGACAATGATAAAAACAAAAGGGAATAAACATGAAGTATGTGTTAAATATGAATTGCAAGTAAATTGTACAATTACAGAGAAGCATACAATTGGAATACTGTCATAGCATTCAATAATAAAAATAAGTTTTACAAAGCTTTCTCACGCTGACAACAATGGAGAATGATTTAGATGTTCATTTTCTTAATTTGAAATAAATGGACACAAATTATAAAATTTTAATTGTTTGTTTCTATAATTATGTGAATTATTTATGGACACATTATTTTAAATGGAACTTGTAAGATCATTCAATAATTCTTGGTATACGTAATTCTTAATATTTGAATTACTTCATTGATCTCCAATGAAAATACGTAATGATTCACCGGATCTTACTCTGGAGAAGGCAACATATAGTTGTCCATGGTTAAAAACGTTTTTACGAAGATCTATTCCCATTTTCTTGAACGTTTGTCCTTGACTTTTGTTTATTGTCATTGCAAGTGTAATTTTTACTGGAAATTGTCTCCGTTTAAAATAAATGGATAAATATTTTCACAGTATAATGTAATACGATTAATGAAAACAATATTTCCAGTATTATCACTTGTTATAATTCGGCACTTTAATAAATTATATCCAAGTTCTAAAATTTGTAATCGTGTTTCATTACACAATCCTTCATGAATACTTAGATTGCGAATTAACATGATTATACAATTTATTCGTAATTTTAATTAGTAAGATGAGAAGCTTGGAGGATTTGAAATATTTAAGTATTCTGGTAAGATAAGGTCATCAATATCACCATTATCGCAATTGTCTGTACTGTCAATGCTTGTATCAACACGCTCTGTTGTGTTTTCAAGCAATTCAACAACTTTTCTGTTTATTTCTACAACATTAACATTTCTAGCAGATAATATAGCAACATCTGCAACATCATTAAATGGACGATTTCTAATTAAATCTCCAAATATTTTCTCAACGATGTCTTTGTGCTGTGCAATTAAACATTGTTCTGAAATCACAATGTTATTATCAATATCATTTTCAGTGCCTTTACCTATAGATAATAAGTATTTAGCAAATTCCACTTCTGTGGGTAATCTTCGCATATATTCTGTAAAAGAAAAGGTTAGGAAATGTTTCCATAATGATAAAGATTTTGTTGATAAATTAATTAACTCTGATCGATTAGCATTTTGTTTAACAGGAAGTAATTGTCTAAAATCACCATCTAGTAGCATAGTTTTTCCTCAAGAAGATAAGTCAATATTCGCGAAGTCAAGTAAAGTTCGGTCAATCAATTGCAAAGCATATCGCGGTGCCATTGGAGCTTTGTCCCAAATGAAAATATCTGCTGATTTAAGGAAATCAGCTTCTTTTGATTGTCATTTAATGTTTGACAATGAATCATGAAACAGTGGAACTGGCATACCGAATGTTTTATGTAATGTTTCACCACATGGAATTAAAATGTCTGCAATGCCTGTGAAGGCCATTGTACAAACATTTTTACCTTTACTTTTTAACATATGATAGAGTATTGTATGTGTATATATCTCCCTATATCTTCCTATATTATAAAAAGATTTCGCCGCCGCCGCCGCCGCAGATTCAGAAATTCGGGAAAATGGACATGCCTATCCCAAATGGACATTTTCCCGAAAGAATTCAGTATTATCGAATTCGAAATCCCGAATCGAAACTCTCGAAAGGCTTATTCAAAGGGACATTTTCCCGAAAGAATTGGGTATTTTACCGAATTCGAAAGCCTATCCTAAATGGACATTTTCCCGAAAGAATTCGGTAAAATGGACGTGCCCATTTTATCGAATTCGAAGTCCCGAATGAAATTCCTGTTTAGCTATCCGAAATGAATATTTTCCAAAAAGAATTCGGTATAATGGACATATACATTTTACTATGTAGATTCTAAATCCCGCTCGCGAATGGCCTACCCGAAATGAACATTTTCCCAAACGAATTCGATATAATGGTCATGCCCATTTTAACGAATTTGAAATCCCGAGTTAAAACTCCCAAATGGCCTATCCGAAATGAATATTTTCCCAAAAGAATTTGGTAAAATGGACATGCTCTTTTTTCTGAATTCGAAATCCTGAATCCAAACTCCCGAAGGGCCTATCCCAAATGGACATTTTGCTGAAAGAATTCGGTAAAATGGACATGCCCCTTTTTCTGAATTCGAAATCCCGGATGGCCAAACTGCCCCCCTTAATATTCCCATTATCACCTACCCCCCTACGCCGCCGTTATTTCAGATCCCCTTTTAACCCTGCCCCTAACAATCCTATTATCCCTTACCCCTCTAAGCCGCCACCGCGGCCGGTATTTCAGATCCCCCTTTAACCCTCTCCCTATCAATCCTATTATTCCCTATCTCCTTTACGCTGCCATCGCCACGACTATTTCAGATCCCCCTTTAACCCTACCCCTAACAATTCTATTACCACCTACCCCCCTTAACGCTGCGGTCGCTGTGGCTATTTCAGATCCCCCTTTAACGCTGCCCATAACACTCCTGTTATCCCCTACCCCCTGTACGCGTTCACCGCCACCGCTATTTCAAAAACCCCTTTGAAAACCCTCCCTGCTAACTCTTCTATAATCTCCTACGCCCTCTACGTCGCCGCCGCGGCCGCCACTATCTTTTTGTAATATTTAATTTTTGTTTATATTTATAATATGTAATATTTTTATAATTACTATAATTATAAAAATTAATTAATTTAATTATTTAACTAGGCCTGGGCTAGGCTTGAGTCAGGTCTAGACCAGTCTAGACCATCTTTCTTCTAAAATCTTTTATTTGATTTTTATTTACTTTTAAAAAATGTGTATCTTTTTATTTCAGAATTTGAAGATTTAAAATTGTACATTACTTTATGACTGTAGATTTGAATCAATGAGTAAGAAAAGAATAAAAAAAAACGGGTTAAAGATTTAATTCAGAATATGAATGAGAAATGCGTTGAGAAAAAAAGAGAGAAAGACTTGATTGTAAACATGAATGAGAAATGTGTTGAGAAAAAAAGAAAGATTTAATAGTAAATATGAGTGAAAAAGTTCTTGCTAATAAAAGGGAGAAAAATTTGATTGCAAATATGAATGAGAAGCGTGTCGAGAAAAAAATAGAGAAAGATTTAATTGAAAATATGAATGAAAAACGTGTAAAGAAAAAAAAAAAAAAGGATAAAGTAATACATATGACTGAGAATAGAGTTTATAAGAGAAGAAAAAATCAAATAATTCGAAAATTTAAAAAGTTAAATTTTTTAAATATAAATTATTTAGATTTCGGGGACATGGATCATAAATGTTCAGATTGCTCTGCTTTATTTTGGTCAATGGAATTTTCATATAAAAGCTGTTGTCACAATGGAAAAATAAAAATATCTCCTTTAAAAGATTATAATACAAAATTAAAAAGTCTTTTATATAACAAAAAATTTAGAGATTTAATACGATTTTATGATAACAGATTTTCTTTTGGAAGTTTTAATGCAAATATAAAAAATGATCTAAAAAAGGGAGTTTATAATTTAAAAATTCAAGGGCAAGTTTGTCACTCTATTCCAAATTCACTATTAGTAAAAAAAGGGGAATCTCCTATTTTGGGTCAAATTTATATTTACGATGACATTGAAGCAATTAATAAAAGATTAAAATTAAAGAATAATTTAAATAAAGAATATATAGAAATTTTAACAAAAATTATGAATAATAATCCTTACGTTATTAAATATAAACATTTGTACGAATTATCTCAAGAAAAAAAATTAGATAAATACAATTTATACTTTTTAAACAATATTCATTATAACAAACATACATATAATAAACCAAGAACTGCAGAATGTGCTGCTTTAATTGTCTCAAAAGATGGAGAAATTCCTGAAAATTTTGATTTGTGTATTTATCCCAGAAATGTTCCTGAAGGCAAAGATTCAATTACCTTTCTAAATAAATCTTCTATTTATTTAGATCCATTAACTTTTCCAATCATGTTTCCTTCAGGGGATTTGGGATGGAGTTTTGATTTAAAACAAAATTTTAAAAGTAGTAAAAGGTTAACAGCTTTGCAATATTATTCTTATCGCTTAGCTTATCGTCCAAATATTAAATTTAGTCCCATTTTATATTGTGGACGTTTGTCGCAGCAATATGTAATTCAAGCACTTATAGTTATTGAAAGTACAAGAATGGATTTTTACCGGTATAATCAACAAAAATTGAGAGTAGAATGTTATCAAGGTTTATTAGATCATGTTAAAAATTCTGCATCAAATAATTTAAATAATTTTGAAAACAAAGAACGTTTAGGCAATATATTTATTTTACCATCGAGTCACATTGGTAGTCCGAGACATGTGCATCAAAACTATCAAGACGCAATGACTATAAACAGAGAAATTGGCAGACCTGAGTTATTCATTACTGTAACGTTTAATCCAAATTGGCCAGAATTAAAAAGAGTACTTTCAAAATTTCCAAAAGAAACAACATGTAATGACATTCCAACCATTGAAGTTCGATTATTTTTTGCTAAATTAAAATGTATAATAGCAGATATCATTAACGGCTCAATTTTTGGTGATGTTTTGGGATATGTTTATACAATAGAATTTCAAAAAAGAGGATTACCTCATAGTCATTTACTATTTATTTAAAATTATAAGAATAAATTATTGACACCAGAAGATATTGATAAACATATTTCTGCAGAAATTCCGGAATATGATGATGAACTAAAAGATTTGGTTTTAAAATTTATGTTACATGGTCCTCATAGTGAAAATTCTTCTTGCTTAAAAAAAGATAAAAATATTTGTTCAAAAAAATTTCCAAAAGAATTTTGTGATTACACTGAAATTCAGAAAAATGGTTTTCCTAAGTATAAACGTCAAAATAATAAAAATAAATTATATATCTATAATTCAAAATTAAATGGTGAAATTATAAATGTTGATAATTCTATGGTTGTTTCTTATAATCCTATACTTTTGAAAAAATATAACTGTCATATTAACGTTGAATATTGTGCTTCTATCATGAGTATTAAATATATTTTTAAATATTTACATAAGGGTCATGATAGAGCTTTTCTTGGATTAAAAAAAGAAAAAGATAATGAAATTTATGATGAAATTAGGGACTATCTTAATGCCAGATATATTAGTCCTATGGAAGCAGCGTGAAGAATAGAATCATTACCTCTATCTGGACGATCTCATTCAGTCGTTCGTTTAGCAGTACATACAAAAAATCAACAACAAATTTTATTTAAGGAAACTAAAGAAAAAGAAGCTATTAGTGAGAATTGTAATACTACACTCACTGCTTGATTTGATTTAAATTTAAAAGACAGTAATGCTAAAAAAATAAAATACTCCAATAGTCCCAAAATTTTATAAATTTGATAAAGAGAATAAAAAATGGGTTAAAAGAACAAATTTTTGTAAATGTTTAGGAAGAATGAATAGCGTAAGTCCAAAGGATATTGAAAGATTTCATTTAAAATTAATTTTAAATCGCATAAAGAGTGCAACATGTTTTGAAGATTTAAAAACATTCGAAAATACAACTTACGATTCTTTTCAAAATGCAGCTATTGCCATTGGACTAATAGAAACTGATGATAAAGTTTTCAAAATTTTTGAGGAAGCATGTAACATAATGATGCCAAAAGAATTAAGACGGTTTTTTGCTTGGTTTCTTATTGCTGATAATTCACCTTCACAATATAATATTTGGAATAAATTTAAAGAATATTTTTGTGAAGGATTCGCGAATAAGAATAAAGACAGAACTTTAACAGAAATTAATAATATTTTGAATTTAGAAAACTTAACATGTTCAAATTTTGGTTTACCTGAACCTCAGGAAATTGAAGATTTAAATAATAATGTAAATAGCGAATCACTTAAGCATGAAAATAAACAGATTTTTTTAAAATTTGTGAATCAATTAAATAAAGATCAAAACTTAATTTTTCACAGTATCATTAACAATGATTATAAAATAATATTTATTGATGGACCAGGAGGTACAGGCAAAACATTTTTATATAAAACTTTAATATATTATTATCTTTCAATGGGAAAAAATGTTTTATCTATGGCATGGACAGGAATTGCATCAATTTTGTTACCTGGTGGTATGACAAGTCATAAAACATTTCGATTACCATTAGATTTAACAAATATTGAAACAACATTTTTGAAATTAAAATCAGATAAATATAGATTAAGAAATTGTGATATTATAATTTGGGACGAAGCTTCGATGATTCCCAAAAAAGCTTTGGATATAGTTGATAAAACTTTAAGAGATTGTTGTTGTATTGAAAATGTACCTTTCGCCGGAAAATTAATAATATTGGGAGGGGATTTTCGACAAATTTTACCGGTAGTAAAAAATTGATGTAAAAAATTAATTGTTCAACAATCTATAAAATTTTTCAGTTTTTGGAATAAATTTAAAATTTTGAAATTAACTAAAAATATGAGAACATCGAATGCTGATTTTTCAAAATTTCTTTTAAACATAGGTGAAGGTAAAGTTAAGTCCTTATCAATTCCTGAAAAATGGAAAACAAATGATGTTTGTTCTAAAATTTTTGGCTCAGAAATTAAAAAAGAAGATGATGTTTCAAAATTTGCAATCCTGGCATGTCATAACGATGATATAAACATATTAAGCAACAAAATATTTAAAAAAATTAAGGATAAAGAGAAAATTTATTACAGTATAGATTATGTAAAAAATAAGGGAATGGTTCTTACTGATGAAGGTTTACAATTAAATTATCCACATGAATATTTAAATTCTTTAAAAATTCCTGGTCTACCTAATCATAAACTGATTTTAAAAATTGGCGCCATAGTATATAATGCTTATAAGAAATATAAGCATCAATGATGGGTTATGCAATGGTACCAGACTAAAAATTTTAGAGTTATATAAATTTAATATAAAAGTTTTAATAATAACTGGAAGTAAACAAGGTACCACTGCATTTATTCCGAGAATAACTTTGGATACTGGAGAATTTTCAAATTTACCGTTTATTTTATTTAGAAAGCAATTCCCAATAGTTTTGGCATTTGCAATAACAATTAATAAATCTCAAGGCCAAAGTTTTCATAAATTGGGTATTTTTTTTAATAAACCTTTATTTTCTCACGGTCAATTATATGTGGCATTGTCAAGATGCACAGATCCAGACAATTTATTTATTGAATGTAATGATAATAAAGATATAAATAACATTGTTTGGACCGAAATTTTTTATTAAATTCTTGGTTATACAAAAATATCGACAATAACCATTTACACTAAACATTTTTTATTTATTTAAAATTTTTAATTTGCTAAAAAATTTTAAAAATTAATACAATGTTTTAACAGAACATTGTTATTAATAATTAAACAAATTCAATTACTTTCAAACTGTTTTTTAACATTAAATGGATTCTAATATTTCGTGTAAAATTACAAATATAAACCAAATTTAAAATGAATTTTAAAATTTTAAATATTTAATAGAAGATATATTTATTTTTCCAAATAATGCATTTTATATATTCTTTACAAAATATAACTAATCATTTTTTATTTAGATTTTGAGATACGAAATTGGTTACTTCCCCGTAGTGTATCTTGGAAACAAATTCATTGAAATTTAAGATATTAAATTAATTAATTTAATTTTAAAAAAGTAATTAGTAAACAAAAAAATATTTGACTTATAATTTATTTTCAATGAAATTGGCTAAAACCAATAGAAATAACCATTAATTATAGATCGCTAATAAAATATTCATTTTATAAATAGATATCTGGAATCACAGAAAATGAGATGCCTTCAATGATAAACAATCGAATTCTGAGAGAGAATTAGTTTGAGAGAAAACCCCTAACCAGATGTACCTTTAAAATTTTAATCAAATTAACAATTTTGACCTTAACTTTTTCTAATATTTTTCATTTAGAATATTGGTGAAATATTAGCTTTTATTTACCGGACAACTACCAATTTTATTTTACGTCAAAACTTGAATCAAATAGGGGGGTTGGCGCGCGAAGCGCGCAGTGGGGCGAAGCCCCCCTAGTATATATATATATATATATATATATATATATATGTTTTACCTGATCCACCTGGACCGTCGATAGAGAAACATGACGTAGAGATTTGTTCGGTTTGCATAACAACTTTGAAGATGGTATCAACGATATTTTTCTGTTTAAAATTCAATGTCAAATATTGTGTTTCGCTAATGTGCGCATTATCAATTGTGCAAGTATTGACATTGATATCATTAACGGAATGAATATTATACTGTTGTAACTGAATCATTGTAGGGAATTGATTGAGGTCAGAACCATCTTTAAAAAGAAAGTTCGTAATTTCTTCATAAGCTTTTTAAGAAGCTTCTTCATCACTATGCTCTCTTTTGAAATCATCTGATAATGCGTCTTTAAATGTGTCCCATAATTCATGTGAATAAATTGGTTGGCAATGAATTAAGATACGAACAAATAGATCTCTTAACTCTCTAGGTATTATCAAAGTTTCTCCTTCCTTCATAGCATTTTGCAATTCTGCATCATGTTCAATGAGACCTAAAGCTAGACATGCATCACGAAACTTGTCATAAAGTTGACCGTTAACTGTTCGAATATGTTTAAAACTTTTAGCTCCCTTGACAGTAAGAAGTAATAACCTTAAATGAAATAGTTCTACCTGGGTGGGACTTGCATATAGCTTCTCCTTTTTCTTATTTAAATACGTAATGGCATGGTATTTCAGGACACGTAAAATGTCAAGCTTCTGGATCACACTGATTTAAATTAACATAATCAATTAGCATTGTTTTTTTTCTAAGGCAGTTGTAATATAATCTGTATTGTCTCCCAGAGGAATAACGACAGTTTGTTGATTTGGTATCTAAGCGAGTGATCGTATGACTTTAACATTGTAGTGGTCTTCAAAATACTCTATCACACGCTTCAACAGGCCCAATGTAGCGTGTATCGATGAAGTGTTTTATTTCATCATGTTCCAAAATGGCATTGGTACTGTCAGATGGAGTAATAACGACAGCAGCAGAATCATGTCCTTTATAAATGTACTTATACAAATATTTATCAGACCTAATGCTTGAAAAAATTTTAACATTAATGTGACAATTGAATCTTTGTAATAATTTAATATTATAAGGTACTGCATACTGATTGTCTGTTGTTTTCCCATTGGGGCGATTATAAACACCAGTATTTCTTCTACGATATGTTGGATAACAATTTTCATCAAGTGTTGTTTTTGAAAGGGTTTGGGGGAATGTTTGGAATATTCTCCTTTATCGTCTTGACACCAAAAGCTACATGGCCCATGAATCATATGTTTCATGACAATAGTATGAAGGTGAGGATTATCACTTGGAAATTGAATTTCTGCAGAAATATATTTATCGACAACTTCAGATACAGTTATTTTGTAATTTTGCTTTAATGTGATTAAGATACGAACATGTGGTAATCCACGCTTTTGGTATTCAACAAGATGAACATATGCAAGTAACTCACAGAATAGATGTTTCTTAACTATATATTTAATAAGTTCCTTCATCTTTATTTGAAAAAACCCGTGAAATAATGTCAGGCCTATCTGATACCGTTTGATTAGGTAATGTATCGTCTAGTATCTATTTCTGGTTTTAATGTAAATAATAAATGTATTTCAGGTTTAATATATTTGTTATTGTCATGCATTATATTTTTCATTTCTTCGTGCATCATTCGATATGATTGAGCAAAGATATTACAATCTCTAAGAGCATTATCAATATCATAAAGTATATCTTTATTTAAGTGAGAAGTGAAATTGGAACAGATATCTGTTGCCTCATTTTGATCAATAATAAATAATTGTCCGTAAGAGGAATTTTCATCATGTGCAGGATAGGGGAAAGTATTAATTTGATAATATACCTGACCATGTACTTTGAAGCAGTAT
This sequence comes from Ganaspis brasiliensis, assembly GCA_037103525.1. Taxonomy (NCBI): domain Eukaryota; kingdom Metazoa; phylum Arthropoda; class Insecta; order Hymenoptera; family Figitidae; genus Ganaspis; species Ganaspis brasiliensis. The sequence continues at coordinate 1,718,731 of JAZKLR010000486.1, forward strand.
GATACAGGTCTGGAAATATTAAAAGTACATAAATTTGCATTAAAGGAAGCAAAAGAAAATAAATTATTATAACGTCTGATATTTTCTGTAAAATACTTAGACATTTCATGACTATCATCAAATAGAGTTTGTAGTATAGAAGGTAAAGTTGGTAATGGTTCAAATGCAACTTCTCCTTGTGCACAACAGTTCATAAAAGAATTCTTTTTTTTTTGTTTACTGTTTCATCTTTGAAATGTTTGGCATAACAATCTTAAAAAAACAAATTTTATGTTGTATACATTTTTTACTAAAAGTTAGTGGTTTTCACAAAAAATACAAAAACCTGTCAATGACCATGAACATGGTCTATAGTAATATTAGTACTGAATTGTAATGTGGTAAACTAAAAGAAATATTGACTATGTAATTTGATTTACGGACAGATTCTATTTTTTGTCTTTTCACACACCTCCCACCTTCCATATACAATGAAAAAAATGCTACTTTTTATGGCACACCAACCCCCTGGTATCCTGCACAATAAAAAATTCCGTTAAAATTAAACATTTTATGGAACCCTTCACTATTATTTACTTGACATTTTCGCTACATTTGTGTAATGACATGTGTTATTTTATATTGGAAATCCTCCCTATAAGTTGCAAGAGATGAAGCCCTGGCTTGGTTTCATTAAATGAACAAACAAACGCAAAGAATTAAATATGAAACAGTGATAATAAATTTTGAGTAGTGATGAAAATTACCTGAATCCTATTAGCTTTAGTTTTAACGCTTATTAATTTAAAAGGTGGAATCTGTTTGTAAAGCAAATTACATATTAGACATTATTTGTTTCAATTTACCAAACTGTTGTTCAGTAATAATATTTATAGCAATAGACCATGTTCATGGTCATTAACACGTTTTTGTATTTTTATAGAAACTACTATATTTTAGTAAAAAATATATACGACATAAAATTTACATTTTTATAAGATCTACAACTTTTGTCTAATTTTTTTTTTTAAATTTTGAATATTTTATGAGATAATATCAAAAAACTGTAAATTATTGATGGTTGAAACTTTTTTGTATTTAAAAAAAAACTATTGACTTTCTGTAAAAAATGCATAGATAATAAAATGTGTATTTTTATAAGACCTACAATTTTTGTTTGTAATATTTCTAGAATTATCCGGAAGAATCTTTTTTTGGTCTAGATTTCACAGTTTCCAATGTTTTTAATCGAACATAAATTAATCCGAATTTTGACCTAACATAATGTTAAGGTCACCGAATTCATATTTAACAAAAATTAAACGAATTTTAGTTTCGAAAAATTTTTAATTGATCAGATTTTTAAATACCAGAATATTTATTTGATAGAATCTTTATTTGTCCGAAATTGTAATAGTACGAATTGACATTTGATAAAAAGCAAAAAATGCAGAATGTTGATTTGCCAGAAATTGCAAATGACCGAAAAAGACGTCTTAAAATCCAAACTAATCCCCCTGTATTTCGTAAAATTATATTTTATTATTATAGGGGAGACTGGGGCTAAACCGGACAAGTCAAATATCTCTAAATCTGCGAAGTGTTTCACACCGTTAAACACTCTGTCAACGTGTTGATATGTGAAGTATATACGTCATTAGGTTTTAACGACATTTCATTACTTTAATAGAAGTACTGGCCGTCTAAGTGTAAAAAATCGTGTTTTTTCGCTGAAAGTAAAAATTTTTTTTCTTATACTTTTTGGGTTTTTGACACTTTAAATAAAGTAAATTCATTATTTGCTAACTGTTTTTCATAGCTTAAGTCATATAGAATTTAGTTTAAAATTTTTTTTTCAAATACGTTTAAAAAAACAAAAATATTGCGCCTTTATTATGAGATGACCGGGTGGGGCAAAACCGGACGAATCAGAATTGCTATATTGAATATTGACGTAAAACTCACAGTGATTTCCTGTGAATCACTAATAATATTTTTACTTAAAAAAAGTATTGCATCGATCCAAATAATGAGTCTGAAAACAAGAAAAACTTGTTTTAGCCTTTTTTGACAGTTTTTGTTACTGACATTTTTCATACAGTAACTATCAGTCATTAATTTCAATAATATGTCTAAGAAAATAATATATTTTGTATTAAATGAGTTAAATATGTTTCAGGAAAGACTCTTATTGAATTTTTAAATTAAAAAAAAAGCATATTTGTGGTTTAAAGTTGGCTAAATTTGAAGTGTCCGACTTAGCCGACATTAACAAATGTTTGTCCACACAATACACTATTCTTCCATAATAACATAAAAAAATACTTACTAAAAGAATATATATCTCTTTTACTAATAGCAAACGTAATCACACTTTATATTTCACACAGCCAACTTCACTGTTTACAAAAAACACGTGGCGGAACTGAATTGCCAAAATAATTACATCCAAGAAATAAATTGTTATTTAAGTGAACGTCCATTCATTTTAACAACAATTTTCACAAAATTAATGTAAATATATATTATTAATAACAAACTTTCAATTTTTACAATTTAAAGAAATATTAATCGATTAGTACATAATCGAAAATATAGAACAACTAATTGACCAATAGGAAACGCCAGAAATGAGTTACGCGTGAACGTAGCCGAAAGGGTTCTCGTTTTTCTTTTAGGAAAGTTCGAAATTTTCGCCTCTTTTCCTAAAGCTATTAACCCTCATCATGCAAGGGCTCGTTCGGACGATAATTGGCGTAGCAGGTGGTCTATTGTTTGTATTTAGAAATAAGATTTAAATTTGAAGAATATTAGTATAATGGGGTAAAATTTTAGGTAAAATTTCAAATTTAAATATGTGTGTGTGAGACAGATAGAGAGAGAGAGAGAGAGAGAGAATAACTTGATCTAAAAAGAAGGTATTGACATCACACACGAGTAAATAAGATCATAATTAAAATTATTAACTAATACATAAACATTGCGCGACGTTTGCAATTATAAAACATACATTATAAAGGCTAAACAAAACACGATAAGTTCATAATGTAGCAAGTCAACGCAGGGACTCCTTAAATCTATATTTCATAAAACTTACACTTACTAAAATCGATTATAATAATAAAAATATTAAATTATGTTAAATGAATTTATCACTCGGTGAAGTTATTAATAATTCTTAGAAACTTATCAATCACTCCGAGTCAATAATGGTTTATATAGTAATTTCACTCTTATAAACTAATTTTTTAATGTAAAAAATTATTCGTATTTTTTGTATACTTTGTTTATAATTTTTATTAATAAAATTTTTTTTAGTTTCTGATGAGGACAGCATAGCTGCCGAAACGTAGAAAAACATATGTGTGTTTTATTGACTCGGAGTGATTAATAAGTTTCTAAGTATTAAAAATATTAAATATTTGATCACATTTTGACCAATTATGTGAGAGAGACGGAATGTATTCAGAAAACATATGGAGCGCACAAGCAACGACCTAACCTATGTTTCATAATTCATATTATATTTTATTAGACAGCATTTCTAGAAACACAAGATTGAATCCAGAGATGAAGATGATTATTACGAAATCCTGAAAGTAACAACCACCTTAAAAACTGTGTAACTTTTTAATCATACTCTTATTATTATTCTTCTTACACTTATTTAAAAGTTGTTTATACATATTATTTACAATGCGATAATTGTTTATGGAATTTTTAGAAAAAAGTTTTGTAAAATCATGCAAAAAAGCACCACTATTCATGTGAAGCAGAAACACGACACAAAACTGACCACACACTTGAGAAAAGTAACTTTGTAACTGTTTCGTGTTCCATCGGTATAAGGTGCAGTTTCTGCGCAGAAAATCAAAATGTTCAGGAACATAAGACGGAAAGCCGTAGCTGTCGAAATATGTTCCTCTCCCATGACGATGGATGTAGTTTGCGATCCAGTGACTACCCGGTTTTCTGTAGCCATCTGTATTACCAACAACTGTTGCTGGCAACGTCACGACCTTCGGTATCCGATCCGCCGGAAATACGACAACCGTAGTTCAGGGAACTGATTGTAGCAGTTGTAGAATCTGTCGTTCCCGGTCATTTTTCCGAATCCATTTTTCCGAATGCCACTGTTCCGAATGTCTAAAATTCCGAATGATATCTTTCCGAATCCATTTTTCCAACTCCATTTTTCCGAAAACCATTTTTCTGAATTTTTTTAAAATTTGAACCACACTTTATTATTTTATACTATATGGTCGATTCTGGCTTAACTGACTTATTTCAAGATAAGTTTTGATAGAAAAATAATTTCTTTTTAATGTTTCTGTGCACTAATTTTTCTTATTAGGGTATAATATAATTATATTTTAAACGATTTTACTACAACTATATTTATACGGAAATAATAGCAAATTTATGAAAATTGGCTGCCACATGGAGCTAAACTGCATCCTTTTATACATATACAATTTTATAAAACAACAGCAAATACAATATTTAATAATGAATATTTGGTTTCATTTTTTGGATAATCTGAAATCAAGATGGAGCAGAGTAAGCCGGCACAGCTAAACTAGCTTATAGAATAATATTCTAGAATAACCGCGACAGATAAAGAAGTTTCTCTGCATGAAGCACACTGAACACTTTATATAGGCCATGGAGCTGAAACTATATGTGACTGTCCATGACAAAACGTGCCTTAGCTCCAAAAAATCAATTTTGATTTTTTAATGCCAACCGACAGATTTTTATTTGCTCTTTCATTTTCAAAAATAAAAAATTGTTATTTTAAAGAAATTTCGGTGTTATTAAACAAGAAGCGTAGGCACGTTACATTGGTTTCAATGCATTGCTGCAACTTTAAACGCTCACCCTGTAAAGTTGACATTTGGGAGCTAAGGCATGTTTTCTCATGGACGGTCACATATGTGTTACCATGGAGCTGAAATTTGACATTTATTCTAACCTTACTTCTACAATAGTGCAAAATAAATCTATTCCTTTTGCAGATCGCTTGTTTCATCTGACATTTAACAAATATAAAATTAGGGCTTAAAGACAATTTTTCTATCCTACAGAACCTGGAATTGAATGCGAGAAGCAAACCTCCTTTTGCCCTGCCATGGGCAATAGTGAGGACGAAATACTAGACCCTGCGGTCGCACCAAGTCCAGCTTGCTGGGTTCGCGCCCCGACAAGTCTGGGATTTTTTCAGCTCGTGAGATAACTTCAGTGGAAGGTTTGACGTCGAGGAATAATGATATGCACTGTCGGTAACTGACCTGTGCAAATCATTAGAACTCGACTGTCGATAAACCGGTTGTACTCAAGAAGAGGTCTTTCTACAGTTTTCCCTCTCCACTGGCGAGAAAACCCAATTATGGGTGGTCCAGGCAAATGCGAGTACTCCTACTTTAAAGTCGTCCTGTAGGCGTTTCCTCGGTGAACACTTATAAGTGCGAAAAAGCCAATAGACAAGTGTATAAAAAAAAAAAAAAAAAAAAAAATTAAAAAGTTGAAAGCTCTGTATATTTATTGTGAGGCGAACGATCTTATTGTAAATGTAGAGAAAACTAAAATTATTGTATTCACTAGGTCGGGAAAGTCAGCTGCAAATAAATTTAAATGTTTTGAATTTGGGCAGGAGCGAATTAAGGTGGTCAAGCAATACATGTATCTAGGTATCACCTTCTCTGCGACTGGATCCTTCCTGTCGGCTGCAAACAGGGCAATTAGTGCATCAAATTCTGCGGTAGGGGGGATTTTGAAAATTATTTACTCAGTCGGGGCAGATTCTTGGGATACTTATTATAACCTTTTCCTGAGTCTATCTTTGAGCATTTTGGAATACGGTGTTCAGATATGGGGTCTCAATTATCTGGATATGATTGAGAGAGTTAAACTCTCATACTTTAAAAAACTTTTGAATTTGACGAATAACACTCCCAATTATGCGGTTAGGTTGGAGACTGGGTCCCTCCACCTTTCTCATAAGATTTTATCGAATGTTTTAACTTGGATTTGTAAGATTGCACATATGAATAGGGCTAGATACCCCAGGAAATGTTTTGAACAACTCAGAAAACTGGCAAGTATCTCTCCGAAATATAAATTTAACTGGTATATCCAACTGGGAGCATCTTTTGATGCCCCATGTTTAACTGAAAGATGATCGAGCCTCTCTCTGGACACTGTCGAATATGTTAAGACTGATATACTCAAAGAATATGGTAATTACCTAAAAGCTGTTGATATTGATTCCTGTTCTAAGTCCAAAAGTCTGTTAATGTATCCTATCCTTTCTCCACATTTTGAAACACAGCAGTATTTGATCTCTAGATCGCCACTTGTAACAAAAAGAATCTTTGCACAAATAAGACTTTTAAATAAACATGTTTGTAGAATCAATTTCGGTCAATTTGTGTACACTTTTAGTGCAGAGGTTGATTGCGTTTTTTGTGGACGGGAGGAGGACAGTCTGCACCATGTTCTTGTTAAATGCCCTGCTTGTGCACATTTATGTTAAGTTGTTTTCCCTGAAATTTTTAAATGTACAGACGTATCTGAAGGATGGATTACGATCCTCTCATCCACCGAGGGAAAAGTTATAAAAAATTTTGTGAAATTTATTTCGGAATACTGCAAGAGCGACACTTAACTAAACCTTTACATTGTTGATCATACTATTTATTGTCTATTGACTAGTTTAGTTATTTATATATTTGCCAAATATTTCTGTAAAACTATAATTGTATTAATGTGAGTAACTCCGCTTGTACTAGCCTTCTGGATGATAAACAAGTGAATAAATTCTATTCTCCTATCAAATAGTTGTTACAGTAATATAATAGTAATGACATGGAACTGAACGATTTTTTTGTACCCATGCGATTTTCACAACAATAATTTTTTTTCAAGTAAAAAATTTTTTTTAAAAACTTTTTCCAAATGTGATTTAGTGCTAATGGATCAAACTTGAGATTAAAATTATTAGAAGGCGTAATAACTATATACATAACACCTTAACTATAAGTCTACAGATTGCGTTCAAAAATTGGAAAAATTGAGGGACAAAATATTTTTACAGATTCTAAGTATAAAAAAGGTATTGTAAAGTGCAATATAAATCTAATTATGTATATTTTGTTTTCAGTTACTCTCATATATACCTTTAAAATTCACTAGTAAACTTTAGAATATTTTTTTAATTGAGGTGTATTTTTTCAATGCCGCCAAGTAGCCCAGTTACGAAAGAATCGCCCATATGTATACTGTACGAATAAAAGAAGAATGTTGCCATAGATACCAATCAAAATTTCATATTATTTTTTGACGTTTATCTAAACTTATAACATTATCGTTTTTATTAAAATCAAAGTTGACTTTCTTCTTTACTTTACTTTTTGAATAGTCAAATGGTTCAGAATATACATCTTCATCAAGAAAAGTTGGTAGTGGTGGCTGTTCTCTCTCATGTCTTTGCTGGGTAAGCCACTTTTTTAATTTAAAAGAGTTGTTCAGTGCACAAACAATAAATTTGTGCTCTTTCATTTCGTGATGTAAACAATTCTCTTCAGTTAGATTCAGTTTTTTGAAAGAGGGGCAGGTGAATTGTGCAAGATTAATAAACAGTCGGCTCATAATTACTTGAAGTAACTCTGATTCCTCCACTCCTCGTGTGTAAATTGTTCTGGCTGTTTTCGCTATAGAGCGAAGACGAGCATGTAAATATTTGACCGGTACATCTCCTTCAAACCACTCCAAACCATGAAAATAACAACTCTACTAGTTGTTTTTATGTCTTTCAGTTGATGTAAGTTCAGGAAAACGATACGGGGGTGCCACAATCCAGTGTCCAATAAAATCATAATCAACTGCAAAAACTGCTACTTCCTTTTCAAGAAGGAATTGAATGTCAATTACACTGAAAAAAACTATTTAAGATTTACTTGAGTTAAATGTAATTTTTACTTTTTTACTTAAGCAACATAAAAAATCAAAAATTGATGTGAAACCAGGCAATTTTTACTTTATTTATGAAGGAAAAAAAACAAGTGAAAGTTTTGAAGCAACATTTGACCTTCTTGTGTCAAACTGTTAAAAAAGAAATTTTCAATACATTGCGGAAGATTTAATAGTGGAAGAATATGTAAAAGTGAGTAGAAACGTTAATTGCATATTAATTTATTGTTTATTTTTTGTAATTTCCTCAAACATTGTTTAGTAGAATATGTCAAATTTGTTTTAAAATTGACATTTTGTTTTCCTTAGAAAACAAAGGAGGTTTCACTTTTTTTGCACTGCTTGAGTTATAAAGTAAATTTTACGTGACAACTCAAGCCAATATTACATTGTTTTTTTTCAGTGTATATAATCCATCACTGTAGTATGTTATAAAAAAAACTGCACGACGATCAAAAGCGTCCATTCTGTCCGACCTCCGCTCACGGAATGAAATAAATTTTTTCAGTTTCAATGCGTATATATGTTACGGGCAATGTCCGAAATCGGGCATTGTCGACAATGCCCTAGAAAATCCACCAGTGTTCAAAAACTTTTAACAATGACCGGGCATTGTTGACAATGCCCGGGCAATGTCGACATTGCCCCCTCATACTTGGACAATGTTATTTACCATGTTCTTCACTACCAGAAAATAATATGTGATTTTTTTATTTTTACACGACAGACTGTTGTGACATTTCGAGGTGCATTGTTTATTGTTCTTAAAACATTTGCACTTATGATGTGGTGGTCGCATCCTGTTTTTTAATTGCACTTCTCGTACCCTTGTGCCCCAGAAACGCTATTTTTTAATGCAGCTGTTCTAAGTGCTATGAGATTGTCAGAAACGTCTTCTGCGTTTATCAGATTTTCGCTGCACTTGTGAAATTTACTCCCCACATACTTTTTGTTTAGTGTACCGTGTTATTCAGTCTCTATTTATTAACACTTGATTGCAAACTAAACTTTTTTTACACTGATATTAGTCTAATCAATACATTTATAAAGTCGATTACCAAGTAAATGATATTAACTTTGTTTATAATATCGTTTTATCAATTTTCGACGACTATTATTGCGTTTCTACAATTTTTAAAAATTATTTTCAATTACAATATTCTTTCGAATTTTATATTACAAATAAGGAAACACGTGTTTTTTATTTAATAGAAATTTCGAAACTAATAATTTTTTACAATAATATAATAATTAGTAAAATTGTATTATTCATTATCAACATTGCCCAACTTAGCCTGGGGAATGAATAATTTTGAACTTTGCCCGAAATCTACGGTCATTGTCGACAATGCCCGAAATCTACGATCATTCTCGACAATGCCCGGATTCCGGACATTGCCCGTAACATATATACTGTATTTGTAATCATGTGTGTGTGTAGAGTTACATGTGAAGGTGTAGGGCTCAATAATGTTCTCTCAGAATGTGTGAGAAAATTTTAACTTTGTGAAAAGTAGACAAACATGTCCTTCTACTTTATCTCCCAAAATCAACCAAAACTTGTCTCGACGAGTCTATTTCCAACACGTTATCATACTCAGTGTAAACAATACAATTTACAGTACTTGTGAGAGGTTCTTCAAAACGTAATTCAATTCTAAGACTACCACTTTTTACAAGATTCCAATGATAATAACAATTTGCAGAAAGATCTGGTGTAAGATCAAATACAAATAGACAAAAACCTTCGCTATATTCGAGGCGGGTAATATCATTACCCTCATTAAGAAAATATATTCCAGTTCCTGAAAATAGCGTGTGATAAGCATCGATAAATAGATTTTTTTTACTAAAATCCGGTTGTAAAGGTTTAGATGGTACTTGCACACCATCGACATAGAGAGATAAAAAGTTAATTTTATAATTTTTGAAATTGAACGGATTAAGAGTTTTACTGCCATTAAATGCTTTGATATCGACAAATCCTATAATTATTCTTTTAGGGAGTTGTCCGAGAATAACCAGTTTCCTTTGTGGTTAAATCTTCCATTTTATCAACAGTGTCTGCAATTCATAATGATGAAGTCAGATGGGAATTTTTCGCTTGTGGGCCATAATTGAGTAGAGTTTCAATGTAAGCTCTGTATGCGTAAGAATTGTTTTGAGGTGAGACCAGTTTTTGACATTGTAGTCGGTTTTTTTCAGGCGCTCGTAAATCAATACGTATACTAAGCATCCCTACTAAAAAATCCGGACGAAATCCGGAAGAATTCCGGACGAATTCCAGAAAAAATTCCGGACAAATCCGGATTAATTCCGGATCTGGAGTTAGTCCGAAAGTGTCCGATTTAACGTAGGTTTTTGGCACGGAATTTAGTCCGGTCTTATCCGAAATAAATCCGGCCGTATACAATCCGGATATAGTCCGGTACAGTCTGGAACAAATCTGGTCCGAAGTGTTGTTTAAATCCGAAAGTAGTCAGGTACAGTCCGGAACAAATCTGGTCCGGAGCGTTGTTTAAATCCGAATGTAGTCCGGTACAGTCCGGAACAAATACGGTCCTAATCGTTGGTTAAATCCTGATGTAGTCCGGTAGAGTCCGGAACTAATCTGGTTAAACTTTTTTTGTAATCCGGATTTAGTCCGGCTTCATCCGGAATTAGTCGGTAAAGCAAAAAAAAAAATTTTTTTAATTGTTTAAGTCATTTTTAAACAATGTTTGAAACTTAACATTACACAAATATTCATATATTTATTACAACGATTATATACAACAGTTATATTAAAGAAGAAAACTCGCACGCATGAGGGGAATCGAACATGGGATGTTACGCACGCAACGCAGAAACTAAACCGACTGAGCTATACGAGCTCTGAGGTTCAACTTGTTAAATCAAACATACATGTAATCTGTGGATTAAATCCGGAAAGAGTCCGGTAAAGTACGGATATAATCCGTCACTAATTCTTAATTACAAATAGAACCCGGAGTATGTACGAAAATAATCCGACATTCGTTTTACGATCCGGAAAGAGTCCGGTACAGTACGGATATAATCCGGCACACGTTTCAAATCCGGAAAGAGTCTGGTTTAGTATGAAAATAATACGGCAATCGCTTTCACATTCGGATAGCGTCTGGATTAGTATGAAAATAATCCAGCATTCTTTTTATAATTCTAAAAGAGTACGGCAAAGTATACGTACATAATCGGGCACTCGTTTTTAAATCCGGATTGAGTTCACTTTATTACACGGTAACAAGGGAGATATAGAAAATACAGTAGGACCCACGTATATCGGACCCTATATATCGGATTCCCGCTTATATCAGATATTTTTGCCGGTCCCTTGAATTTAAATATAATGAATTTTTACCCGAATAAATAGAATTCCTGCTTATATCGAAAAAAAATCTCAGGCCCTTTAGAATCCGATATGTGAGGGTTTTACTGCAAATAAAAAATGGATTCGGAATCTATTTATAGCTCAAGTGTGAAATCCGTGTTTAGACTGGTTAAGTTCGGCAACTATCCGGCACAAACTTTACAATCCATTTTAAGTCGGGTTTTATCTGGAATTAGTCCGACAATTCATTTAGATATTATTTTTAGTTAAAGTGAAGTCCGTTTTCAGTCCGGTCACGTCCGGAAACTGTCAGGTACAAATTTCACAATTCGCTTTAAGTCTGGTTTAGTCTGGAATTTATCCGGTACTTAATTCCGAATTTACTTATAGTCTAACTAAAATCCGTTTTTCGTCCGTTCACATCCGAAAATTGTACGGCAGTCAATTCCGAAATTATTAATAGTCAAACTGAAATCCGTTTTTTGTAATCTGTTTTTTTTTTGTCCAAATGTTACTTTTATTTATTATCATTTTCATTACAACGACACATCACGACATGGCTAAACGACCTCAAGAAAAAATTGTTTTAAAAAATGTGTTTCCTATTTTCTTAATAAATCGTACTATAATCTAGATTTAAAAACATGTGACGGATAAAAACAGTATTTGTCTGGCTTCTCCGGATCGCAAAAAGAATGCAGAAATATTTTTGCAATAAACAGGACTCTTTCTGGATTTAAAAACGAGTACTGGATTATACCCAAACTTCACCAGACTCCTTGCCATTCACTTGACTCTTTCTAGATTGTAAAAGATATGCCAGACTTTTTCCGTATTCCGGTAAAAAGGGCGAAATGAAAAATAGTTAAAAAGATGGAGATGTTCTTAGAAAATGCAGCGAGACAATTTAACTGACGAAAATTCAGAATCTTTTGAAGCGAAAGTAAAAGAAAATCATTCAGAAATTTAATTATTTTTAATGCAACTATTTTCCGACTTCCTATAATTAAAAGCAATAAAATTTTCTATTTTTCTAAGATCCATTGCAAATCTTTTTAGATGTCCCTGTCCAATAAACATTAGCGAATTATAAAAACAATTCAGATTCCTAATTTCCTTTAATTAGCTCAATTCGCTACTAACAGAAAATAAATGCTTTTGCAGATATTTTACTGCTTTCAGACGGGATTAAATCCAAATGTATGAATCTCCAAAATCACCGAAATCTGGAGGTAAGCGATCGGAGAAGGGAAAACAGGATACCTATAAATAATTTCGGAATTGACAGCCGGAATAATTACAAATATAACCAGACTTAAAACAGATTTAAAATTTATTCCGGACAACTGCCAGATTTGAACGGACTAGAATCGAATTTCACTAAGATTATAAATAATTTCGGAATTGACTGCCGGACTAATTCTAGATAAATCCAGATTTAAAACGGATTGTGATTTTTGTGCCAGACATTTTCCGGACGTGTCTGTACTCAAAACGGAGTTCTCTCTAACTAAAAATAATTTCTGAATCGACTGCCGGACTAATTCCAGTTAAAACCAGACTTAAAACGGATTTAAAATTTATGCCGGACAACTGCCGGATGTGACCGGACTAGAATCGGATTTCACTTAGACCATAAATAATTTCGGCATTGACTTCCCGGACTAATTCAAGATAAAACCAGACTTAAAACGGATTTAAAATTTATGCCGGACAACTGCCGGATGTGACCGGACTAGAATCGTATTTCACTTAGACCATAAATAATTTCGGAATTGACTGCCGGACTAATTCCAGATAAAACCAGACATAAAACGGATTTAAAATTTATGCCGGACAACTGCCGGATGTGAACAGACTGGAATCGGTTTTTACTTAGACTATAAATAATTTCGGAGTTGACTGCCTGACTAATTCCAGGTAAAACCAGACTTAAAACGAAATAAAAATTTATGCCGGACAACTTCCGGATGTTAACGGACAAAAAACGGACTTCACTTTGATTATAAATAATTTCGAAATCAATTGCCGGACAAGATTTGGACTATTCCGGATTTATTTCAGATCAAATTTTTTGTGTCAGACAAATTTCGGACTAATTCGGATCATTTCCGGACACATTTCGGATTAATTCCAGATAAGACCGGACTGTTTTGTCGGGAATTCGTCCGAAATTCGTACGGAATTAGTCCGGATTTTTTAGTAGGGATAGTATGTGCCAGATCTATTTGCTCCTCACCATGTCTTGGAATAACAAATTCTATTAAGGAATCATGGGTTAACGAAGAAACAGGCTTGTAATGAATCCATTGTGAACTCTCGATAGAGGTTTGTGTTGGGGGTAATGAAAAGAGATCAGTAAATCCAGCTTTCTTGCCGTGTGTCGTATACGATTTTTCTTCGCCCCGGCCGAAAGTACGTTAAAAATATGCAAAAAAGCGTTGACAGTGGTTGAAGGATGCTAACTTGCTGTCAGCCATATTTGTTTACTATTCTAACTTTTGTGGCCTGTGTTAGCGCGCTCTACTGGACCGCCCTACTGCCCGCCCGACTATTGCAAAACCGAAGCGAAGCTAAAGATTTTTCTGGTCGGGGCGGGCATCAACAAAAGTAAATACATATAAAAAGGTATCTTATCAATCACCTAGATTTTTTATTTTTTCAAATTTTAATACTAAAGAATGTTCAGTATTTAATGTGTCAAAATATCAAAGACAAATATTATTTATTGTTTTGTTTAAGTAATATAAAATTTTAGTGACTGATATGATACTTGCCTGGAAGGTTAAAATAAGGAATAAACAATGTTTTTATTTTATTTTTTGTAAATATTGTGTGGTTATTAAGTTAAACACAGTTCCTGTCAAAAATCACAATACAGGAACCATGATGAACTTTGTTATGATAGCGAGCCACAAAATCTCGTAGCTAATCAGAGCTCCCGACTGTTCGAGCAGGCAGCAAAAGTCGTTGTTCTTGGAGCGAAGTTAGTCCAGGAAGATAGGGGATGAAGAAAATAAAATTGTTTACTCTACATTCTTATTATTATTTGTTTTTTAAACGCGAAGCAGGAATCCAGGAATTAAATTTGTTTGGATAACCTTTCCATTTAACAAGTAATTGTTTTTTCGCTTCCTTTACCTTTACTTTTTATTACTCGTTGAAGAATAAATTTAGTTTCAGTAAGAAGATTATTCTTCATAACATGTGATAGCTCAGGTTCATAAAACTGTCCTCCTATAATTTCACCTGCCAAGTCACATAATTCATAAACAACAGGTGAAAATTCACGTACGTCAAACACACGTTTTATTACAAAAATTTCTTCAGTCCATCCAGCTTTATAACCTTTCGCAAAGACACCTCTTTCTCTACTGATTCTTACATGATCGCTGATCTAGTATTTAGCCTTTCTCTTACCATGAATTGCATCTTTATCATATTTTTATACGAATTTAAATATGCATTTCTTGCATTTTTTAGCGTCACAGATACAGGTATCATTTTAGTAGCACTGTCACGAGAATTATTATATACATGCACAATTTGTTGTAAAACATTCACGTAACGATGCGTGTTGAGATGCGTAAAATACCTCCACATACGTTCCTTAAGTTTGCTATTAAATCTTTCTACAATTGCTGCTTTCCTTGTCGAAAAATTCTTTTCCTCTATCGCTTTGTACACAGACAGGTGTTTTTTCCGGCCATTTTATTTTTCATTCAAAATGCGTTCGAAAGCGTTCTTTACTTTATTTCCGGATTTATTTTTAAGTGGTTCAACCCAGACGTAGTTACTCAATACGTTAATAACAACCAGAATGTATGAATAACCGTCATTATATTCTTCTAAATTTTTGAAATCAACTAATTCAATTTCCCAGAGAACGTCAATATTTGTGACATTATAAAATCCACGTTGAAATTTCCGTCTTGTAGAAATGTGTAGATTGTATGCATCTTGACTTTTCAGCCAATCAACAAACTTTGCTCTTGATATTTTCCCTAGCACAGTATTAACACGTTTCTCAATTCCAGAGTAAGAAGCTTCGTACGAAGGATTATAATATATATCTTCGAGTATTTTCATGATTTCAGAAGAAGAGAATACCACTTTTCGTTTTTACGCTCTTTGTTCATATTAGATCTTATCCTATTTCTACTTCTGTCAATAAAGGTGTGTTTTGAATAGTATTCTGTCCTGTGCAAGTCTCGACACGTCTGGCCGTTGACTAGCATTTGAGATTAAATACCCAGTACAACATTCTTTTTCCAATATTCTTTATTTGTTACGATTTCACGTGAAATTCTAATATCTCGAAGGAAAGAGACGAACTGAAGTCTACTCTGAGGATTAACACTTTTTCTATATCTCATTACATCATTTACCAAATCAATAATATTCGAGTTTTGTATGCATTTACCATCAATAAAAACGCAACCACGTAAATCCCAATTAATGAGATTACGTAAATCAGGTTTTTTAATGCGTTGTAATAGTGCTAACCCTTTTATTTAAAAATATTTTGGTACTCTTGCAAGTATATCGTTAATACTTATTGATTCAATATCACCATCATCATCAGTATCATTATCGTTATCATAATTTGTTTATCCTTTTTTCAAAAAACTTTAAAGTTTCTGGTTTTCGTTTTACACTAATAAAAAACAGATACTTTTGTAATATTTGCTGATATATTTTTCATTTCTCACGTTCATATTTTAAAAAAGGTGAATACAATATTTGACTCATTTCATTATCAAGTCTACTCATAATATTACCAGATGTTTGAATAGTGAACGTGGTAGGGTAATGAGCGTCATTGATAGTTGTTTGAGTTTTAAACACACTCCCATTAAAAATTTTATCTGCTTGATTCATACTGCCCACAGTACTAGAGTTATTGTTTAAAACATTACACAGGCCGACAAAATTTCATTAACTGCATGTTGCCTGAAATGTCACAGCCGATTCTTATAGGATTTTGTCCGTAGAATACGAATTTAGCCTTGAAAATATTGGAATGGCTCTAGTTTTCGAGCAATTTAGGTTTTAATATGCAAAAAAACGCCTTTTCGGCATTATTTGAATGTCTGTAAAACAATAAACCACAACAGTAAATCTTTAATCGAATGTATTCAATAGTTTTTGAGGTCGCTGATTACGAATTCGACATCAGATTTAAAAAAATCAAAATGGCGGATCCAATATGGCGGACAAAAAAATTATAAATCTGCCGGATTTAATTGAAACATGTTAATTGGGGGTTTTTGTGGTCGTTGAATACGAATCTGACATCAGATTTTTAAAATTCAAAATGGCGGATCCAATATGGCGGACAAAGAATTAAAAATCTGCCGGGTATAATTGAAACATGTTACTGGGGGGTTTTCGGGGTTGATGAATACGAATCTGACATTAGATTTTTGAAATTCAAAATGGCGGATCCAATATGTCGGACAAAAATTTAAAATCTGCCGGATTTAATTGAAACATGTTAATTAGGGGTTTTTGTGGTCGTTGAATGCGAATTTGACAATAAATTTTTAAAATTAAAAATAGCGGATCTAATATGTCGGACAAAAAATTAAAAATCTGTCAGATCCAGTAGGAACATGTTACTTGTGGGTTTTTGGGGTCGCTGAATACGAATCTGACAGATTTATAAAATTCAAAATGCAGGATCCAATATGTCGGACAAAGGATTAAAAATCTGCCGGATTTAATTGAAACATGTTACTTGGGGTACTTTACTGGACGGGTAAAATCATTTTATCTAACCTTAAAATGTCGGGTAACGACAATTTTGACTTACCTTTGTTGGTTGGGTCTGGAAATTTTTATCTCTCCTTCACTGGACGGGTGAAAGTAATTTTATCTTACCTTAAATGGTAGGGCAACGATAACTTTATCTTAACTTTCTTGGTTGGGTAAAGACATTTTTATTTCTCCTTTACTGGACGGGTGAACGACATATTGTATCTGCCATTTTGAATTTTGAAAACCTGATCACACATTCGTAATCTGTATTCGCAAAACCTCTAAATACAAAGTTTCATTAAGATGTGAATTTTTTTAAAACATTTTTCCGCCATATTAGGTGCGCCATTTGGGTTTTAAAAATCTTAGAACAGATTTACAATCAGCGGTCTCAAAAACCTCTACATACCATGTTTCATAAAAATGTAAATTTAAAAAGAAATTGTCGCCCATTTTGGATCCGCCATTTTGAATTTAAAAATTTTGATAACCGATTGGTAAGCAGCGACCCTAGAAATCCCTAGATACAAATTTTTACGTAAATTGGTTTACATGATCAAAAGTTATGTTGTTTTAATCACTTTTCTGGGACTAGGTACATCACATTGGATATAAAAAGGTTATGTATAATACTTAGGTTTTTGTTTTTGGGTCTAAAAGGGTAATATTTGAGCCAACATTTTGTCCAATGCTTACAGATTTATTGTTTTGCTTTATTATTTTACGTACACTCAAAAAATACCAAAAATGCGTGTTTTTACACATTTAAACCAAAATTGCTTGAAAACTAGAGCCAATCCAAAAATTTCAAGGTCAAATTTAGATTCTACGGACAAAATCCCACAAGAATTAGCTTCCATTGATTGGGCAACAAAATTTTGTCGCCCTGTGTTATTATATTTATTGTTTATATTCCTTCTTCTTATTGAATATAAAGTAAGTTTTTCGAAACGCGACATTCAGTAGCGTACGTATCCCCGCGCGTTCGCAAGTTAGGTGTTGCTTGCTCGCTGCGCGTCTGTAGAAAAATGTGCATAACTTCTGTAATATCGGAGGTTACTAAACACTTTTTTTCTTAACTAGCACTAACAATGGCGCGCTATGCGCGCTCTTTTCTTTTACATATGTCCTGGTAAAGACCCTCGGTTAAAAAGAAACTAATTTTCACCGTTTCTCTATTTCTCTCTCTCTCTCTCTCTCTATCTCTCTCTCTCTCTCTCTCTCTCACACACACACACACACATTTAAATTTGGAATTTTATTTAAAATTTTACCTCATTATACTAATATTCTTCAAATTTAAATCTAATTTCTAAATACAAACAATAGACCTCCTGCTAGGCCAATTATCGTCGGAAAGAACCCTTACATAATGAGGGTTAATAGCTTTAGGAAAAGAGGCGAAAATTTTGAACTTTAATGGAAAAGAGAGAAAATTTGCCTTCCTCTTTCTCATTACCTGCAAAAATATTTGCTTCTCACTCTCTCCAAAGAGAAGCGTTACTTTCTAACGGCCCTTCCTAACTCACCTAACGGTCCTTGGTAACTCATTTGCATATAACTTCTTTCTTAGTAAGGATTTACTCGTTAGAATATTGTGCGTCGAATAAGCATAGTTTAATGTTTAGATGGCATTGAGAACATGTTTTAAATTACAATTGTTTAAAAACATTGTTAATACACAGAGAAAAATCTGTTGCGATTATTGTTTGAAATTATTTGTGCATTTTTTCCATAATTCTATTGATGCTACATTTCTAACAGAACGTATAGTTATTGCTCGGGCTTGGCCTAAAAACTAGGCGGACCGGCCTAAAATATAGGTGGATTTGTGTAATTTTGGTAGTTAGTGTCTATGATATATTCATAGCATCTACTCATGCGATAATCGCAACAGATTTTTCTCTGTGTAACAATTATAAATTTTATTTTTACAACAATCATTTTAATTGCAGTTTAAAGTACAACTTTTGACCTTCAATTTAAAAAAAATGTTAAAAAAGCCTAATTATCTTTATCCCTTTCCGAGTTATGATTAAGAGAAAAATTCGTTACCCAAAAGTTCACCCTTGTTTATTTCCAAAATAAATGAAATTTTTGAAAAATACTTTAGGGGGAAAAATACAATTATATATCTGTCAAACAGCATAGATAACTTGCAAATCGGAAACAAAAATTTCTCAAGTGGCCCATTACACTTATTTCGACTCTTGGTGGAACTGATATTTTTTCATTCCTTTTTTGATTAATAAAAAGCATAAAAAGAAAGATTACACAGCCCCACAAAAAAAAAAAAGTGTCATGTACTTTTGACCGGAATACCCTAGCCCTATGTATTTTGACGCGCTGAACACGAATCCGAAGTCCATTTTGCTCCATCACGTCAGGATTTTTTTCTAACCTCAAAAACCATGTCGAATTTTGAGAGGTAGGCGATTTTTTAAAAAAATTTATGGATTTACTTCAAACTTGGTATCTGGGGGTTTTTTGGGTCGCTGATTACGAATCTGAAGTTAGATTTTCAAAATTCAAAATGGCGGATCCAATATGGCGGACGAATTTTGAAAAAATTTGAAGATTTACTTCAAACTTGGTATCTGGGGGTTTTTTGGGTCGCTGATTGCGAATCTGACATCATATTTTCGAAATTTTTATGAAATTTGGTATCTTCAGGTTTTTAAGTTGCTGAGTGTGATTTCAAAGCGAGTTTCTCACATTTTCAAATATGACTTCTATTACAATTTTATCATAAAATATTCCTTGGTAACAGATTGGATATATTTGGTGCAGAAGCCAAATAAGAAAGTACATTGTTCCATTCTGCATCTTATTCCTGATGGACATATCATTGTCATTCTATGTCTAACGTTTTTATTGAGCTCTGGCACAATTTAAATCCTGCTGCTTCGATAAATGTAGTAGGTGATGACAACTGCCCCGAAAGGGGATGTGTAGAATGATTCGCTTCCTGTTTATCGAAGTAACGAAGCCAGTGTAGGCGCGCTGCCTTGCAGGTGGGCGTTAGGGTGTGAGGATGATACCGTAGTGTGTCCGACGACGAGTTGACATTGTCCTCGTCAAAGTCGGAAAGCTCTCATACTTAGGCCTGGGGAGGTATGAGAGTTATCACCCCTAGGACGGTGGACTCGCCTGCGATCGGACCAGGATCCCTAACGTGCGGGTTATTCAATAAATCATGGCTTTTCAAAATCAAAACAACACAAAAACTTCAAATGCTTCAAAAATTAATTTTAAAGCATTAAGATCAAAACACATATGCAATAGCAATGCAGATGCATTTTGTTATATATGTGGACAGTTCGATGTTCCAAAGAATTATAAACCAATCAATGACAATATTAGACAAATTTACAAAGATTGCTTTGATTTAGAGATAGCCGATCAAAATGAAAATTGGGTTCCACACAAAATTTGCTTATCCTGTCACATAATGTTAACTCGTTGGAATAATACTAAGGAGGATAAGTACTTTAAATTTAAAAAACCAATGCTGTGGAAAAAACCATTGAAACAAGAAGGTTGTTACTTTTGCATGACCAATGTAGAAGGTTATAATAACAAGAATAAAGGAAAAATATTGTACGCTGATGTGACAACTGTAACAAAACCAGAAATTTTTTGTGATACACCTTCTTCTTCAAAAAATTTTGAAATCGACTGTTCAAAAGTAGAAGATGTATTTAGTGATATAGATGACGACATGAGTATTGATGACAAAGATGACTATTACATTCCAACTGGTGAACAGGAAGAAGAAATACCTGAAAAGTTCACACAAGAAGAACTCAGCAATCTCATCAGAGATTTAAAACTACCAAAAGATGTTGCAGAATATCTTGCATCAGTTCTTAAGAAGAAAAAAATGCTATCGAAAGGAACTACATCTTCCTTTTATCGCGATAGGGAAAAGGAATTCAGAAAATATTTTACAGAAGACAAAAAGCAGTCATTGGTATATTGTTCTGACATTAATGGGTTAATGGATCAATTAAAACCTGGCGTATACAAAGATGAAGATTGGAGGTTATTCATAGACTCTTCTAAAAGAAGTTTAAAAGCAGTATTACTTCATAATACTAATATTTATGGTTCGATTCCTATGGCTCATTCTACAGAACTTAAAGAAAGCTATGAATCTGTAAAACTAGTTTTAGATAAAATAAAATATCAAGAACATAACTGGCAAATTTGTGAGGATTTTAAGATCTTAAGTATTATGCTTGGACAACAAGCAGGTTTCACAAAAACGCCCTGTTTTTTGTGTCTGTGGGATAGTAGAGATAGAAAGAATCATTACAAAAAAAAGGAATGGCCAAAAAGAAAATCTTTTAAACCAGGATCGAAAAATATCATTAAGAAGCCATTGATTCATCCCTCAAAGGTATTGCTTCCACCATTGCACATTAAACTAGGAGCAGCAAAACAGTTTGTTAAGAGTTTAGATAAAAATGGAAAATGTTTTAAATACCTAGAACAAAAATTCCCTGAGGTCTCTGATGCCAAACTAAATGAGGGAGTTTTTGATGGCCCACAAATTCGAAAATTATTAAAAAATGAGAAATTTGTCAGAAACATGAGTAAAACTGAGAAAAATGCATAGATTGATTTTAAACTAATTGTTGAAAATTTTCTGGGGAATAACAAAAGCGAGAATTGGGAAGAAATGGCAACTAATATGATAACAAACTTCGGAAAGCAAGGATGCTTGATGAGCTTGAAGCTACATTTCTTAGAATCACATCTAAAGTACTTCCCCGAAAATTTAGGAGACTACAGTGAGGAACAGGGAGAGCGATTTCATCAAGACCTTAAAGAAATGGAACGTCGTTATCAAGGAAGGTGGGGCGTAAATATGATGGCCGACTTTTGCTGGATACTGAAAAGTGATGTTGTACCAGGTAGTGTGAACTTAAAGAGAAAACTGCTATACAGATCTTTCGAAAACAAAAGAGTGCGCTACCATAAAAAGGAATAAAGGAAAATTATATACTTCAGAACTGACATATTGAATTTTGACAATCTGTTTTCAGATTTGCAATCAGTCACCCCACAAACCACTAGATACCAAATTTTATGTAAATTTTAATATTTTAAAAAAATTCATTAGCCATATTCTTGCCGCCAAGTAAATCTTAATATGTTTTTTAATTCGGCCGCCATATTGGATCCGCCATTTCAAATTTAGAAAATTTAACTTTGGATTCGTAATCAGCGACCCAAAAAACCCCTAGATACCAAGTTTGAAGTAAATCTTCGATTTTTTTCAAAATTCGTCTGCCATATTGGATCCGCCATTTTGAATTTTGAAAATCTAACTTCAGATTCGTAATCAGCGACCCAAAAAACCCCCAGATACCAAGTTTGAAGTAAATCTTCAAATTTTTTCAAAATTCGTCCGCCATATTGGATCCGCCATTTTGAATTTTGAAAATCTAACTTCAGATTCGTAATCAGCGACCCAAAAAATTCCCAGATACCAAGTTTGAAGTAAATCTTCAAATTTTTTCAAAATTCGTCCGCCATATTGGATCCGCCATTTTGAATTTTGAAAATCTAACTTCAGATTCATAATCAGCGACCCAAAAAACCCCCAGATACCAAGTTTGAAGTAAATCCATAAATTTTTTTAAAAAATCGCCTACCTCTCAAAATCCGACATGTTTTTTGAGGTTAGAAAAAAATCCTGACGTGATGGAGCAAAATGGACTTCGGATTCGTGTTCAGCGCGTCAAAATACATAGGGCTAAGGTATTTTGGTCAAAAGTACATGACACTTTTTTTTTTTTGTGGGGCTGTGTTATTGTATCTCTTCATTCTCACAATATTTTTATATTAGCAAAACATCTTTATTGGTATAAAATAAAACGAAAAATTACATGTAATATATTGTGTGTATTTTTTTCATGACCTTCCTTTTCGTGCAAGAAGTAGTAAGATTCAAGGTATTTAAAAAAAATATATATGCATTCAGATATGTACTACAACTTGAGACTAGTTTTATACCTGACTTTTCTACATTCCCAACAAGAATATTTTGAGTTTTTAAAGAATATAATTTTTTATAGTTATACAAAATTTTTAAAGAAAAAAAAAGTAAAATTTTAAAATGAAAAACCAAATATTATTATCTTCTATTTCAATCGTTTTATTTTTACCTTATAACCAGTGGCGTATCCAGACTCGGTTTCTGGAGGGGGTCATACATGAGAGAGAAAGAGACAACACTGCATCCTACCCCCAAATTTCTTCTAAATTGAAAAAAAATTAATTAATTAAAAACTCCCATGCAAATCCAAGTTAGCTCCAAGGGCGGTCATGATCCCCTTGACCCCCTCCCCTGGATACGCGCATGCTTATAACTAGTAAAGAAAAATTCAAAAAAAAAATTCACACTTTTTAAACTTTCCCTCGCAAAATCAACATATCTGTATACGAAACGCTGATAAATTAGTGTGCAATTGGTGTTTGAACTAGGCCTGATAAGCTCCTGAAGTCTGGTTCGTGCGCGCGCGTTCGCAACAAATGTACGTGGAACCAAAATCAGCTTAAAGGTTCCGCGTTCTGAACATGCGCACGAGCTTAAACTTCATCTTATATAAAAGAGTAATTATTTTATAAACGCTCAGTACAAAAAATGGAGGCACGATGGAAACATCCATTTACATCTATGATCTGCGGACCTACTGGTTGTGGGAAAACATATTTCATAAAATTTTTTTAAAAATATATTGAGAATATGTGTGATACCAGTTTTAACCGTATTCTTTTTTATTATTCAGAATCGCAAAATGGTTACACTGACAGTGAGTATGCTAAAACTATCGAGTTTAAAAAAGGATTACCTCAACCTGTAGATTACTCAAACGACAATAATGAAGCCAAACTGATCATTATCGGTGATTTAATGAGAGAGACCTCAAATAATACAATTGTAGATCTTTTCACAAAGGGTAGTCTTCATAAAAATCTTAGTGTTATTCACCTAATGCAAATTATATTGTTGTCTTAAAAAACCCAAAAATCGGGGACAATTTCAACACCTTACCCAACAAAAAGTTCCTGAAAACCCTCGATTTTTACAAGAAGCTTACCATGACCCAACCTCAAAACTACTTGCTTATCTTCTTCTAAATCTGAAACAATCAACACCTGACAATTGTCGTTTAAGAACAAATATTTTTCCCGTAGATAGCTAATCTTACGTTTATTTACCACTGAAAAGCTTAAAAAGAGTTGATAAACACGAAGAGATACCAGATGTACGATTGAAATGGCGTCAAAAGCATACAGACATATTAGTGCAAAAAACGCAGCAGCACTAAATGCGTTATATTGTCTTGATTCTAATCAGCGTCAAACTATTTTATCGAAAGCTGATACAAAACATATAAAGTGTATTTGTGAGTGTGCTATCAATATTTTGGCTGGAAATACAGTGCTGCTCAAAAGGATTTGCCCACCCTACGGCATTACAAAAAGTGTTGTATCTTCATTAATAATAAAGATAAATCCTTATTCAAATATTTATTTTAAAGATTAAGTATTTGACTTAAAACGACACCGAAACAAAGTAAAAAAAAAAATTATTGTTTAATTGCTTAACCCTTTGCGGCACGAATTTTTTGAAAAGAGAAAAAATATTTTTCCTGGCATAAACATTAACTTTATGTATCAAAAACGTAAAAAATACAAAATTTAGCAAAATCTAAACTTTTGACATATTTTAATTTTTATTTCGTAAACTAACAATGTAAATTTCTTTCATAATATGCATTTGAGATCTGAAATTTACTGGAGAAAACAGAAAAAATTTGATGCTTTGATAAAATTAAGCGTACTCAAATTATACAGAAAAAACCAAAAATTCAAGGTGGGTTAAGACAAGTCAGACAAGTAAGACAAGGATCCGATATTCTGAATTTTGTAAAAACGACATCGGATTTGTTTTCAGAGACCCTAAAAACCTTCGAATATGGAGGGTGGAGTTTTTACTAGTATACAATTAGTGACAATCAAATAAATTCTAATTTTTTTCAATATTTAATAACTAATTTGTTATTAACAATAAACTGTTCTTTAAATTGCAGAAAATAGACACAATTGTCTGTTAAGTAATGTATTAAGATCATAAAATGCAAAACACCATGTCTGTATTGTTTTTTTTACGTGAAAAAAAGAAAATATCAGATACAAACAGGTGGAACTCTGGTGTCCCGCTGTGCTTCAAAGGGTTAAATTAAAAAACAAAAATTTTCACTTTTTTTGAAAAATTTTAATTTGATACAATTTTTGAAGAAATCATCACATTTTAATTCTACAAATGTCATTTGAAAGCATTTTTTGTCACCTTTAAAACGATTTTTCAAAATTTGCTCTACAATAATTTTTCATGAAGAAATGATTATTTGTTTATAAAAATAGACTCTTTTTTCAGTTGTTGGTAACTTGAGAACAACTGACTTTTGGAAAAAATTGTTAAAAAAAAAAAATGTGCCTTTTTGTGCGTAGAATTAGGAAAAAATATTTAAACATTAAAAAAAAATTTGATAAGTATTGGCATGTATGTTATACTTCTTAAAAATATATATACAGAAAGAAAAATTGTATACAATTTGTTAAGTCAAATACTTAAACTTTAAAATAAATATTTGAATAAGGATTGATCTTTATTATTTATGAAGATACAAAACTTTTTGTAATGCCCTTGCATGCCGTAGGGTGGGCAAATCCTTTTGAGCGGCACTGTATACCACTGAAATCTCATGAAAAACGTAAATTAAGTATACATAGACAGAAGGTGCGTAAAATAGCAGAAGCTAGTGAAAATAGGATACAGAAAAAACGTTTCATTATACAAAAAGGATCTGGGTTTTTAACGCTTTTACTTACACCAATCATCGGTAATATTCTTTCAGGTCTATTCACATAAGACGTCTTAAAAATTATGTAAAAATTTTCCTAATATGGAGCATGCAAAAAAATGGTTTCAGTTCCTAGTGAACAATATGAAAAAATTCGACAACATTCAAACTCGTTATCCAACGATAACACAGGGCGACAAAATTTTGTTGCCCAATCAATGGAAGCTAATTCTTATAGGATTTTGTCCGTAGAATCCAAATTTGACCTTGAAATTTTTGGATTGGCTCTAGTTTTCAAGCAATTTTGGTTTAAATATGTAAAAACACGCATTTTTGGTATTTTTTGAGTGTACGTAAAACAATAAAGCAAAACAATAAATCTGTCAGCATTGGACAAAATGTTGGCTCAAACATTACCCTTTTAGACCCAAAAACAAAAACCTAAGTATTATACATAACCTTTAATATCCAATGTGATGTACCTAGTCCCAGAAAAGTGATTAAAACAACATAACTTTTGATCATGTAAACCAATTTACGTAAAAATTTGTATCTAGGGATTTCTAGGGTCGCTGCTTACAAATCGGTTATCAAAATTTTTAAATTCAAAATGGCGGATCCAAAATGGGCGACAATTTCTTTTTAAATTTACATTTTTATGAAACATGGTATATAGAGGTTTTTGAGACCGCTGATTGTAAATCTGTTCTAAGATTTTTAAAACTAAAATGGCGCACCTAATATGGCGGAAAAATGTTTTAAAAAAATTCACATCTTAATGAAACTTTGTATTTGGAGGTTTTGCGAATACAGATTACGAATGTGTGATCAGGTTTTCAAAATTCAAAATGGCAGATACAATATGTCGTTCACCCGTCCAGTAAAGGAGAAATAAAAATGTCTTTACCCAACCAAGAAAGTTAAGATAAAGTTATCGTTGCCCTACCATTTAAGGTAAGATAAAATTACTTTCACCCGTCCAGTGAAGGAGAGATAAAAATTTCCAGACCCAACCAACAAAGGTAATTCAAAATTGTCGTTACCCGACATTTTAAGGTTAGATAAAATGATTTTACCCGTCCAGTAAAGTACCCCAAGTAACATGTTTCAATTAAATCCGGCAGATTTTTAATCCTTTGTCAGCCATATTGGATCCGCCATTTTGAATTTTAAAAAACTAATGTCAGATTCGCATTTAGCGACCTCGAAAACTCAGAAGTAACGTGTTTCAAGTAAATATGGCAGATTTTTTATTTTCCGTCCGACATATTGGATCCTGCATTTTGAATTTTATAAATCTGTCAGATTCGTATTCAGCGACCCCAAAAACCCACAAGTAACATGTTCCTACTGGATCTGACAGATTTTTAATTTTTTGTCCGACATATTAGATCCGCTATTTTTAATTTTAAAAATTTATTGTCAAATTCGCATTCAACGACCACAAAAACCCCCAATTAACATGTTTCAATTAAATCCGGCAGATTTTAAATTTTTGTCCGACATATTGGATCCGCCATTTTGAATTTTTTAAATCTGATGTCGAATTCGTAATCAGCGACCTCAAAAACTATTGAATACATTCGATTAAAGATTTACTGTTGTGGTTTATTGTTTTACAGACATTCAAATAATGCCGAAAAGGCGTTTTTTTGCATATTAAAACCTAAATTGCTCGAAAACTAGAGCCAAGCCAATATTTTCAAGGCCAAATTCGTATTCTACGGACAAAATCCTATAAGAATCGGCTGTGACATTTCAGGCAACATGCAGTTAATGAAATTTTGTCGGCCTGTGTAATTTAAGTATTAATTTGATGCTTACTAATTTATTAGGAATTTTGCAACTGAAGTAACCAGTGGCGGATCTAGACAAGGGTTTTGGAGGGGGTACTATATGAGACAGAAAGAGATGGCAGTATAGTGTTAACTCTTTCTCTCTCACATAAATATACAACTTTGAATGGGGGCAAGCACCTGTGTCCCCCTCTTTGGATCCGCCAATGGAAGCTGAATTTAATATAAAAGAAATTGATATCGTTTTCGACGATTTGTTTTTCGTGATTCCCTACAATTATATTTTAATTTAAAAATAGTATAAAGTTACTTCCATTGGCGGATCCAAGGAGGGGAACACAGGTGCTGGTCCCCTCCCAAAGTTTTATATTTATGTAAGAGAGAAAGAGTTAACACTATAGTGCCATCCCTTCCTGTCCCATATAGTACCCTCTCCAAAACTCTTGTCTAGATCTGCTACTGGTTACTTCAGTGGTAAAAATCCTAATAAATTAGTAAGCATCGAATTAATACTTAAATTATTATAATTCTTGTTCATATTCCTTCTTATTATTAAATACAAAGAAAATTTTTCGAAACGCGACATTCAGTGTACGCTGTGAGGCTACTGAGATCCCCCACCCACCTCTAGAGTGTTTTGTCTGGTGTACGCCGTAAGGCTACCGGAACCATTTTGTTTTCTCTCTCGTTCCAGTCCGTTGTTAAAAGGTCACCGGAACCAAGTATTGCCTCCACCGAACTCGTCGGAAGAACCCTGCTTCTCTGGCCAACCTAGTTTCTAAGGTATCCAATTCAACCTCAGTTGTATGGGAATATCTACCTCGGATGAGTGTGTTTCCACCGGAAAACCTGTGAACAAAAAAGAGACTTTAATTTAATTAGGATTGAATATTGTGATACTTACGAGTGAGTTTCCACCGACGAATCGCCACCTAAAAGAAAAAGACTGTTAATTTATTTTGATTATTATAAAAAATAATAAAGTTTAGTTAATACTTACGGATGTGGTTCTACCGACAAACCGCCACCTAAAAGAAAAAGACTGTTCAATTATTTTTTGATTATTATAAAAATAATAAAATTTAGTTAATACTTACGATTGTGTTTCCATCGACGAACCGCAATCTGGTAGAAAGAAATTATTATTCATTTTGATTGTGATGAAAAATAGAAGGAACTAAGTTTGATTTACCAGCCCCCTGTAAGAGTATTCCAAACGGAATATGGCGCCACGCGAATGCGTTAAATTGAGTTGTATAAACGGTAGAAAATTAATAAAAATAAATGTCAACTAATTTAAACTGACTTTACGCTTACTTAGCTTCCCTCAGGTTCTTTCTTAGGTCTTATTAGTATCAAAAGTTAGACCCCTAGATAAACGAACGGTTACAATATTAAGATAATATTATTGTCTAGACAGTTAGATAAATTTTTGTCTATCATGATAAGATATTTTTGTATTTCTCCATAGACTTGTCTAGACACCACTAATAACTGAAACAATGGAGAATTTTATCTTTTTTAACAGAAGAAACCTTTAAATGTCATTTTCATCCCTAAAGTAGACCTACCTGACTTTATGGCTCACCATCACTGACCCATATCTTGTACCAGAATTTAAGTGTTTTTCTCTACATGGAAACATCCTGAACTTGACAAAAGTAATGAAAACCATTCTCGTGACTCTATTGATCAGTTGCGTTCTTTAAAAACACCTATTTTACATCCAGCTCCTTTTGTTCTCGCAAATTCCTTAAATCTAATAGGTTCTAAACTAAACCATCCATTTTCCATCTCCACTTTTCTTTTAAAAAAGAGTAAAAACTATAAGAGAAATACATTCTTAATGAAACCTTCAGTTTATCGTTTGACTTTGCGTAAGTCTTTTCTTCGGTCCTTATCGCTCTCGTAATTCTATGTGGAGAGGAAAAATGGTGTCAGATTTTGTAGTGCGTGCAATTTTTTAATTGGGTGTTGGTGCTCGTGAATTTAGCTCCCAAGGCTTAGTGAATATAATAAAATATATATTAAGCGAGTTTAAACTAGAAGCTCTCCAAGCAGCAAAACCATTTGCTCGCAAAAATCCAGAACGAAGCAATGCAGCAACTTGCTAGCTTGCAGAATAAAACCACTGCAAGTAAGTAGCAGATATTAACATTATCGATGATATTTATAAATAATATTCTATATTTTTACATTTAAAATTCTATTTTTTATTTTCAGATTTCAACCAAACAAGTATACCATCTTTTGAACCAATGTCCATGCCAGTACAGGCTAAAGAAATTAATAGTAAGTAAATTATATGCAAATAATGTCAAATTATATCATAGAATACAATACTAATAAATATCATCTGATTTTAATATATTTTTCTTTACGTGTTATATTGAATTTTTAAAAAAAATTGTACTTTTTAAAATTTTAATTATTTTTGGTTTAATTTCAACTTTTCCTATAAATTACGTAAGGGATTTTTCACAGATTTGAACCATGCACCCATGTCTGTAAGGCTCCGTAAGATTTTGATCCACCCACCCACCTTATTTTACGTAATTTTTTGCTTATGTACTTTGTTACGAGAATTTTTTCTTAACGTTGCAAAAAATTGCTTAATTAATGTAGGTATTACAGACAGCCACCTTTTCACCCCCTTTTTAACCTTTTTCAATTTTGTCACTTTTTTCTGCTCTTTTTTTTCAATTTTCAATTTATTTTTTAATTATTACAAAACTTCTTGCCTTTTCTCATTTATATTTTTTTATTATTAATAAGTTTCTTTAATTTTACATACAATTGTTCATTTGTTTTCTTCAATGTATAATTTATTTCAAATTTCAATTCCATTTTTCTGTTTTCAATTATTTTCTAATGTATTAAATAATTCTCGGTGTTTAAAATTACTTTTTTCCATTCTCAAATATATTCTTTAAATTTTAATTGCATTCTTCAATTTTTAATGATTTTCTTCAATTTTCAAGTTTTAATTATTTTATTGAATAGTAATTATTTATTTATATTTTCAATCCAGTTGTTAAATTTGTAATTATTTCCAACAAGTATTCCTATAACTTTCTTAATTTTTCAGTTTGAAATTATTTTCTTTTTTAATAAATCTGGTTTTTTTTTCTTGTCATTTTTTAATTATTTCATTCAATTATTAATTATTTTTTGCAAATTTTCAATAATTTTCTACAATTATTTCAATTTTTAATTATTTTCTTAAAATTGATTAATTAAAAATAATTATGCTTTAATGTTTTTTAATTGTTTTGTTTGGCTGTGTATTAATCTAACATTTTTTTAATTTTGTTTTCACTTATCAATTATTTTTATCGGTTTGTAATTTTTTTGGCAGGGACTCAATTGTACCATTTCCGATTATACATTTTCCGATTGTACATTTCCTATTCTACAAAGAACCGATTCTACAAATTGCCGTTTCTTCAATAACCAATTATACAAAGACCAATTCTTCAAAAACCGATTCTACAAAAACCGATTCTACAAAGACCGATTCTACTAAAACCGATTCTACAAAGACCGATTCTACAAAGACCGATTCTTCAAAAACCAATTATGCAAAAACCGATTCTACAAATTACCGTTTCTTCAATAACCGATTATACAAAGACCAATTCTACAAATACCGATTGTACAAAAACCGATTCTACAACAACCGATTCTACAAAGACCGATTCTACAAAGTCCGATTCAACAAAGACCGATTCTACAAAGACCGATTCTACAAATAGCGATTCTACAAAGTCCGATTCTACAAAGACCGATTCTTCAAAGTCCGATTCTACAAAGACAGATTCTCCAAAGACCGATTCTACAAAGTCTGATTCTACAAAGACTGATTCTACATAGTCCGATTCTACAAAGACCGATTCTACAAAGACCGATTCTACATATTCCGATTCTACAAAAACCGATTCTACAAAGTCCGATTCCACAAAGACCGATTCTTCAAAGACCGATTCTACAAAGACCGATTCTTTAAATTCCGATTCTACGAAGTGCGATTCTACAAAGACCGGTTCTACAAAGACCGTTTCTACAAAGACCGATTCTACAAAGTCCGATTCTACGAAGACCGATTCTACAAAGTCCGATTCTACAAAGACCGATTCTACAAAAACCAATTATGCAAAAACCGATTCTACAAATTACCGTTTCTTCAATAACCGATTATACAAAGACCAATTCTACAAATACCGATTGTACAAAAACCGATTCTACAACAACCGATTCTACAAAGACCGATTCTACAAAGTCCGATTCAACAAAGACCGATTCTACAAAGTCCGATTCAACAAAGACCGATTCTACAAAGACCGATTCTACAGAGAACTATTCTACAAAAACCGATTTTACAAATACCGATTCTACAAAGTCCGATTCTACAAAGTCCGATTCTACAAAGACCGATTCTACAGAGTCCAATTATACAAAGACCGATTCTACAAACACCGATTCTACAAAAACAGATTCTACAAAAACCGATTCTACAAAGACCGATTCTACAAAAATAGATTCTACAAAGACCGATTCTACAAAGACCGATTCTACAAAGACCGATTCTACAATGACCGATTCTACAAAGTCCGATTCTACAAAGACCGATTCTACAAAAACCAATTATGCAAAAACCGATTCTACAAATTGCCGTTTCTTCAATAACCGATTGTACAAAGACCAATTCGACAAAGACCGATTGTACAAAAACCGATTCTACAAAGACCGATTCTACAAAGACCGATTCTACAAAGTCCGATTCAACAAAGACCGATTCTACAAAGTCCGATTCTACAAAGACCGATTCTACAAAAACCAATTATGCAAAAACCAATTCTACAAATTGCCGTTTCTTCAATAACAGATTATATAAAGACCAATTCTACAAAAACCGATTCTACAAAGACCGATTGTACAAAAACCGATTCTACAAAGACCGATTCTAAAAAGACCGATTCTTTAAAGTCCGATTATACGAAGACCGATTCAACAAAGACCGTTTCTACAAAGACCGATTCGTCAATAACCGAATATACAAAGACCAATTCTACAAAGACCGATTGTACAAAAACCGATTCTACAAAGACCGATTCTACAAAGACCGATTGTTTAAATTCCGATTCGACGAAGTCTGATTCTACAAAGACCAATTCTACAAAGTCCAATTATACAAAGTCCGATTCTGCAAAGTCCGATTCTACGAAGACCGATTCTACGAAGACCGATTCCACAAAGTCCGATTCTACAAAGACCGATTCTACGAAGACCGATTTTACAAAGACCGATTCTTCAATAACCGATTATACAAAGACCAATTCTACAAAGACCGATTGTACAAAAACCGATTCTACAAAGACCGATTCTACAAAGACCGATTGTTTAAATTCCGATTCTACGAAGTCTGATTCTACAAAGACCAATTCTACAAAGTCCAATTATACAAAGACCGATTCTACAAAGTCCGATTCTACAAAGACCGATTCTGCAAAAATCGATTCTACAAAGACCGATTCTACAAAATCCAATTCTACAAAGACCAATTCTACAAAAACCAATTATGCAAAAACCAATTCTACAAATTGCCGTTTCTTCAATAACAGATTATACAAAGACCAATTCTACAAAAACCGATTCTACAAAGACCGATTGTACAAAAACCGATTCTACAAAGACCGATTCTACAAAGACTGATTCTTTAAAGTCCGATTCTATGAAGACCGATTCTACAAAGACCAAATCTACAAAGACCGATTCTACAAAGACCGATTCTACAAAAACCAATTATGCAAAAACCAATTCTACAAATTGCCGTTTCTTCAAAAATAGATTATACAAAGACCAATTCTACAAAAACCGATTCTACAAAGTCCGATTCTACAAAGACCGATTCTACAAAGACCAATTCTACAAAGTCCGATTCTACAAAGACCGATGCTACAAAGACCGATTCTACAAAGACCGATTGTTTAAATTCCGATTCTACGAAGTCTGATTCTACAAAGACCAATTCTACAAAGTCCAATTATACAATGACCGATTCTACAAAGTTCGATTCTACGAAGACCGATTCTACAAAGACCGATTCTACAAAGACCGATTCTACAAAGACCGATTGTTTAAATTTCGATTCTACGAAGTCTGATTATACAAAGACCAATTCTACAAAGACCGATTGTACAAAAACCGATTCTACAAAGACCGATTCTACAAAGACCGATTGTTTAAATTCCGATTCTACGAAGTCTGATTCTACAAAGACCAATTCTACAAAGTCCAATTATACAAAGACCGATTCAACAAAGTCCGATTCTACGAAGACCGATTCTACGAAGACCGATTCTACAAAGTCCGATTCTACAAAGACCGATTCTTTAAAGTCCGATTCTACGAAGACCGATTCAACAAAGACCGTTTCTACAAAGACCGATTCTTCAATAACCGAATATACAAAGACCAATTCTACAAAGACCGATTGTACAAAAACCGATTCTACAAAGACCGATTCTACAAAGACCGATTGTTTAAATTCCGATTCTAAGCAGTCTGATTCTACAAAGACCAATTCTACATAGTCCAATTATACAAAGACCGATTCTACAAAGTCCGATTCTACGAAGACCGATTCTACGAAGACCGATTCTACAAAGTCCGATTCTACAAAGACCGATTCTACAAAGACCGATTCTACAAAGACCGATTCTTTAATAACCGATTATACAAAGACCAATTCTACAAAGACCGATTGTACAAAAACCGATTCTACAAAGACCGATTCTACAAAGACCGATTGTTTAAATTCCGATTCTACGAAGTCTGATTCTACAAAGACCAATTCTACAAAGTCCAATTATACAAAGACCGATTCTACAAAGTCCGATTCTACAAAGACCGATTCTGCAAAAATCGATTCTACAAAGACCGATTCTACAAAGACCGATTCTACAATGACCGATTCTACAAAGTCCGATTCTACAAAGACCGATTCTACAAAAACCAATTATGCAAAAACTAATTCTACAAATTGCCGTTTCTTTAATAACAGATTATACAAAGACCAATTTCACAAAAACCGATTCTACAAAGACCGATTGTACAAAAACCGATTCTACAAAGACCAATTCTACAAAGTCCGATTCTACGAAGACCGATGCTACAAAGACCGATTCTACAAAGACCGATTGTTTAAATTCCGATTCTACGAAGTCTGATTCTACAAAGACCAATTCTACAAAGTCCAATTATACAATGACCAATTCTACAAAGTCCGATTCTACGAAGACCGATTCTACAAAGACCGATTCTACAAAGACCGATTCTACAAAGACCGATTGTTTAAATTTCGATTCTACGAAGTCTGATTATACAAAGACCAATTCTACAAAGACCTATTCTACAAAAACCAATTATGCAAAAACTGATTTTACAAATTGCCGTTTCTTCAATAACCGATTATACAAAGACCAATACTACAAAGACCGATTGTACAAAGACGGATTCTACAATGACCGATTCTACAAAAACCGATTCTTTAAAGTCCGATTCTACGAAGACCGATTCAACAAAGACCGTTTTTACAAAGACCGATTCTTCAATAACCGAATATACAAAGACCAATTCTACAAAGACCGATTGTACAAAAACCGATTCTACAAAGACCGATTCTACAAAGACCGATTGTTTAAATTCCGATTCTACGAAGTCTGATTCTACACAGACCAATTCTACAAAGTCCAATTATACAAAGACCCATTCTACAAAATCCGATTCTACAAAGACCGATTGTACAAAAACCGATTCTACAAAGACCGTTTTTACAAAGACCGATTCTTCAATAACCGAATATACAAAGACCAATTCTACAAAGACCGATTGTACAAAAACCGATTCTACAAAGACCGATTCTACAAAGACCGATTGTTTAAATTCCGATTCTACAAAGTCTGATTCTACAAAGACCAATTCTACAAAGTCCAATTATACAAAGACCGATTCTACAAAGTCCGATTCTACGAAGACCGATTCTACGAAGACCGATTCTACAAAGTCCGATTCTACAAAGACCGATTTTACAAAGACCGATTCTACAAAGACCGATTATACAAAGACCAATTCTACAAAGACCGATTGTACAAAAACCGATTCTACAAAGACCGATTCTACAAAAACAAATTATGCAAAAACTAATTCTACAAATTGCCGTTTCTTTAATAACAGATTATACAAAGACCAATTTTACAAAAACCGATTCTACAAAGACCGATTGTACAAAAACCGATTCTACAAAGACCAATTCTACAAAGTCCGATTCTACGAAGACCGATGCTACAAAGACCGATTCTACAAAGACCGATTGTTTAAATTTCGATTCTACGAAGTCTGATTATACAAAGACCAATTCTACAAAGACCGATTGTACAAAAACCGATTCTACAAAGACCGATTCTACAAAAACCAATTATGCAAAAACTGATTATACAAATTGCCGTTTCTTCAATAACCGATTATACAAAGACCAATTCTACAAAGACCGATTGTACAAAGACCGTTTCTACAATGACCGATTCTACAAAAACCGATTTTACAAATACCGATTCTACAAAGTCTGATTCTACAAAGACCGATTCTACAAAGTCCAATTATACAAAGACCGATTCTACAAAAATCGATTCTACAAAGACCGATTCTACAAAGACCGATTCTACAATGACCGATTCTACAAAAACCGATTGTACAAAAACCGATTCTACAAAGACCAATTCTACAAAGTCCGATTCTACGAAGACCGATGCTACAAAGACCGATTCTACAAAGACCGATTGTTTAAATTCCGATTCTACGAAGTCTGATTCTACAAAGACCAATTCTACAAAGTCCAATTATACAAAGACCGATTCTACAAAGTCCGATTCTACGAAGACCGATTTTTCGAAGACCGATTCTACAAAGTCCGATTCTACAAAGACCGATTCTACAAAGACCGATTCTACAAAGACCGATTCTACGAAGACCGATTTTTCGAAGACCGATTCTACAAAGACCGATTCTACAAAGACCGATTGTTTAAATTCCGATTCTACGAAGTCTGATTCTACAAAGACCAATTCTACAAAGTCCAATTTTACAAAAACCGATTCTACAAAGTCCGATTCTACAAAGACCGATTCTGCAAAAATCGATTCTACAAAGACCGATTCTACAAAGACCGATTCTACAATGACCGATTCTACAAAGTCCGATTCTACAAGACCGATTCTACAAAAACTAATTATGCAAAAACTAATTCTACAAATTGCCGTTTCTTTAATAACAGATTATACAAAGACCAATTTTACAAAAACCGATTCTACAAAGACCGATTGTACAAAAACCGATTCTACAAAGACCAATTCTACAAAGTCCGATTCTACGAAGACCGATGCTACAAAGACTGATTCTACAAAGACCGATTGTTTAAATTCCGATTCTACGAAGTCTGATTCTACAAAGACCAATTCTACAAAGTCCAATTATACAATGACCGATTCTACAAAGTCCGATTCTACGAAGACCGATTCTACAAAGACCGATTCTACAAAGACCGATTCTACAAAGACCGATTGTTTAAATTTCGATTCTACGAAGTCTGATTATACAAAGACCAATTCTACAAAGACCGATTGTACAAAAACCGATTCTACAAAGACCGATTCTACAAAAACCAATTATGCAAAAACTGATTTTACAAATTGCCGTTTCTTCAATAACCGATTATACAAAGACCAATTCTGCAAAGACCGATTGTACAAAGACCGTTTCTACAATGACCGATTCTACAAAAACCGATTTTACAAATACCGATTCTACAAAGTCTGATTCTACAAAGACCGATTCTACAAAGTCCAATTATACAAAGACCGATTCTACAAAAATCGATTCTACAAAGACCGATTCTACAAAGACCGATTCTACAACGACCGATTCTATAAAAACCGATTGTACAAAAACCGATTCTACAAAGACCAATTCTACAAAGTCCGATTCTACGAAGACCGATGCTACAAAGACCGATTCTACAAAGACCGATTGTTTAAATTCCGATTCTACGAAGTCTGATACTACAAAGACCAATTCTACAAAGTCCAATTATACAATGACCGATTCTACAAAGTCCGATTCTACGAAGACCGATTCTACAAAGACCGATTCTACAAAGACCGATTCTTTAAAGTCCGATTCTACGAAGACCGATTCTACAAAGACCGATTCTACAAAGACCGATTCTTCAAAGACCGATTTTACAAAGACCGATTCTACAATGTCCGATTCTACAAATAGCCGTTTTTTCAATAACCGATTATACAAAGACTAATTCTACAAAGACCGATTGTACAAAAACCGATTCTACAATGACCGATTCTACAAAGTCCGATTCTACAAAGACCGATTCTAGAAAAACCGATTCTGCAAAGTCTAATTATACAAAGACCGATTCTACAAAAATCGATTCTACAAAGACCGATTCTACAAAGACCGATTCTACAATGACCGATTCTACAAAGTCCGATTCTACAAAGACCGATTCTACAAAAACCAATTATGCAAAAACCAATTCTACAAATTGCCGTTTCTTCAATAACAGATTATACAAAGACCAATTCTACAAAAACCGATTCTACAAAGACCGATTGTACAAAAACTGATTCTACAAAGACCGATTCTAGAAAGACCGATTCTTTAAAGTCCGATTCTACGAAGACCGATTCTACAAAGACCGATTCTACAAAGACCGATTCTTTAAAGACCGATTCTACAAAGACCGATTCTACAATGTCCGATTCTACAAATTGCCGTTTCTTCAATAACCGATTATACAAAGACTAATTCTACAAAGACCGATTGTACAAAAACCGACTCTACAATGACCGATTCTAAAAAGTCCGATTCTACAAAGACCGATTCTAGAAAAACCGATTCTGCAAAGTCCGATTCTACAAATATATATGGATTCCTTACGGTTGCAATTTGTTAAGTTCAGAAACTTTTCAAGATATCTATAACTCACACTTATTGCCTAGATTACCTCGGTTAAGTTTCATTAAACACGACTTTGTCATAGAAGTCGAATTCTTGACACTCAGACTACCTACATTAACTACTCAGATATTACAAAATAATCAGTTGTAAAAAAGATATTATTAAATAACTAAAAACTTCAAAAACATTATTTTCAATATTATCGAACAAATTCTTCAATAATGTTCTGAGTCATCATCCAAAATACCTAGGTTAAGTTTTCTGATGAAATAGGAAGATTAAAAATCATTTACAAATATCGAATCCGTCTTTGTAGAGTCGGTCTTTGCAGAATCGATCTTTGTAGAATTGGTCTTTGTAGAATCGGTTTTTGTAGAATCGGTCTTTGTAGAATCGGTCTTTGTAGAATCGGTCTTTGTAGAATCGGTTTTTGTAGAATCGGTCTTTGTAAAATCGGTCTTTGTAGAATCGGTTTTAGTAGAATCGGTTTTTGTAGAATCGGTCTTTGTAGAATCGGTTTTTGTAGAATCGGTCTTTGTAGAATTGGTCTTTGTAGAATCGGTTTTTGTAGAATCGGTCTTTGTAGAATCGGTCTTTGTAAAATCGGTCTTTGTAGAATAGGTCTTTGTAGAATCGGTTTTTGTAGAATCGGTCTTTGTAGAATCGCTATTTGTAGAATCGGACTTTGTAGAATCGGTCTTTGTAGAATCGGTCTTTGTAGAATCGGTTTTTGTAGTATCGGTTTTTTTAATTGGTCTTTGTAGAATCGGTCTTTGTAAAATCGGACTTTGTAGAATCGGTCTTTATAGAATTGGTCTTTGTAGAATCGGTTTTTTTAGAATCGGACTTTAAAGAATCGGTCTTTGTAGAATCGGTCTTTGTAGAATCGGTTTTTCTACAATCGGTCTTTGTAGAATCGGTTTTTTTTTAATCGGTCTTTGTAGAATCGGTCTTTGTAGAATCGGACTTTGTAGAATCGGTCTTTATAGAATTGGTCTTTGTAGAATCGGTTTTTTTAGAATCGGTCTTTGTAGAATCGGTCTTTGTAGAATCGGTTTTTGTAGAATTGGTCTTTGTAGAATCGGTATATGTAGAATCTGTCTTGGAAGATTCGGTCTTTGTAGAATCGGTCTTTGTAGAATCGGACTTTGTAGAATCGGTCTTTGTAGAATCGGACTTTGTAGAATCGGTCTTTGTAGAATCGGTTTTTGTAGAATTGGTTTTTGTAGAATCGGTTTTTTTATAATCGGTTATTGATGAAACTGCAATTTGTAGAATCGGTTTTTGCATAATTGGTTTTGTGTAGAATAGGAAATGTACAATCGGTAAATGTATAATCGGAAAAGGTACAATTGAGTCTCTGCCATTTTTTTAAATTATTGATTAATTTTGCAAATTTTAATTTATTTCTTACATTTTCTAATTATTTTCTCCAATTTTTTTTGTTATTTTTTTAAAATTTTAATTTTTATCTTATATTTTTAAAATATTTTTTTCTTTCATTTTTTGTTACTTTTTCCAGGGAAAAAATTCAGCTTTTAATCTTTTATAAAGATAAAGGGTACTGCGATGCATGTATAATGAAATTAATTTTAAAAAAAATTGTTTAATAAATAAATGTTTGGTTTTTTTGTTACATAGCGTGAAAATTTTAAAAATTTATTAAGTAAAAATAAGAAATATATCTTACGTATGGAATTCGTTTAACCAGGTACTTACCTATGTAAGTTATCATGGAAAAATTTTTTACCCACCTCCCTACCCAAAAGACTTTACGTAATTTATGGACGGCCCCTTGGACAAAACAATAATATTGTCCCAGGAGAAGAGACAGAAAAGACGTAGTTCCAATGAACACGAAGAAGATGAAATTGAAATAGAAGAAGAGGCAGAAGAAGAAAAAGAAGAAGAAGAAGAAGAAGAAGAAGAAGAAGAAGAAGAAGAAGAAGAAGAAGAAGAAAATGAAGAAGAAGATGATGAAGAAGAAGAAGAAGAAGAAAGTGATAATACTCTCGATAATGTGAGTGTAGAACCGCGCAACAATTTACCTCACGAAAAAGAAGAAATAGTTGACCTCGTGAGTAGTAGTAGTAGTGAAGTAAATACTTTAGAAACGGTTATACGTAAGATCATTAACGAGTGCAACAATCAAAGACAATCACTATACCAAATAACAAATAGCCCTAACTTTAGAGAAATGGAGGAGTTACTTTCAAATCACGATGAGTTATAAAAAATCAATTTTATTTTTTAACAGATATAATATATTAAAATTTTTATATTTTCAATTCAGAATGTTGAATTAAAGTTAATTTCCTCAATACTTTAACTTTGAACTAGAAAGTGATTTTTCACAAGAAATAAAATATTATTTCAATAAATTTTCTATCAATCTAATTTTTCTGCAAATATGCAACTTGATCTTATAGAATTTGATCCAGTCAATATTAATAAAATTACGTAAATAAGAATTAA
Source organism: Ganaspis brasiliensis (assembly GCA_037103525.1). NCBI lineage: Eukaryota > Metazoa > Arthropoda > Insecta > Hymenoptera > Figitidae > Ganaspis > Ganaspis brasiliensis. The sequence goes on from JAZKLR010000486.1 coordinate 1,759,977, forward strand.
AAATGAGTATATCTGTATGTACAGATTAAACGCATCCTCTTATTATTCAACGTGGTGCTGGGCTACACTCTCCTTCTGAAGCTAGACCAGGGCCTTGTAATGCGGGTATTAAGTTGAATAAAGTCGGTCATAACGAAAAAAATGATAAATTTAAAATCACTTAAACCTCACGGGTTCATTTACCACACTTTAAATTAAACGCAGATCAATATTTAATTAAATTTTCAACTTTACCTGCAGACACAAACATTAATCCTATCGAGTGGATCCAATCTGCACTTTCAGAAATCTTCAAATTTCTTCTCGAAAAGTATTCCCCTTCTGATTTTATCGGAATTAAATTTAATTCTGATTCATTTACGAAGGATGAGGGTGGATTATTAATCCGATATTTAAGAGATGTAAATTTTGACGATTTCTGGAACATGATTTTCTCTATCGTACAAAACAATGAAAATTTTACTGTTGATGACAGTTTTATGAAACCTCTTCATTGTGCGCGCAATCCAACAGGCGCAAAAGATAATAACCCCGATCTCGTCGCCATTAGTAAAAAATCTATTTTAACAATTAGAATTACCAATAACAAAAACTCATGTCTTCCACGTGCAATCGTTGTTGGTATTGCACACGTTAACAGAGATCGCATATCTCGTGCTCAAAAAGATACATCTTGGGAAAAAATCCGAAAACAAAACTCACTTGTGCAAAAGAATCAGGCTGAAGATTCAAGAATAAAAGCAGAAGTAACTATACCTCAAGAAAGATGTGGAATTGAGGAAATACAGAAATTCTAAAACTACCTTTTTCATGAAAAAAGTATAGCTCTTGTTGCTTTTTACGAGGAGAGTTTTGGTCTCGATCAGGTTGGTCCATTTTTCGATGATCGTAAAATGTTCATCGAAAGAGGACAACTGCCTTCGCATGTCATTTATTTCTGACTGTACGAAACAAAAAATCATTTTAATTTAATTTTAAATTTATCAGATGCCTCATCTGTCACGAAGGCTACAGGCTTTCGTGTACCGTGCAATATAGCTTTCAGGTACAAATCAGACCATAGATGCGTAGCCAAATGCGAAGCCTGTTTGTCGCAACCAGCATGTCTCGAATCCTGCTATAGTGTAGGCCAAAAACAAGATCGCAAATGTTCAACATGTTTGCGTTACTTTTTTGGAAATAAATGTTTTGAAAATCATTTAAAAGGAAATTCTTATTTATACGGAAAAACTGTCTGTGATGTATTAAGAATTTGCAATTCATGTTCTCGTTTACCTAATTTACTCAAAAAGAAAGACCATTCATGTGGTGTTTCTTATTGTAGTATTTGTAAATGTGAACGTGAATTTAACCACGATTGTTATATGGCGTGTTCGCGAAATCAAAGATTTAAAAAAGATGGTCAACCACAAGATCCAGTTGTTTTTATGTTTTTTGATTTTGAGACGCAGCAAAACACAACATGTAAAAATAATAGTCGGATAAACATACATAAACCGAATCTATGTGTTGCTCAACAAACATACACGTCGTGTATTAATGATAATGATATTTCAAAACTTTGTAGCGAATGTGGTATTCGTGAATATGTTTTTGCTGGTGAGGATCCGGTAGGTGATTTCATAAATCTTGCATATTCCCTCTTAAAAAATTCAAAAAAAGAATTTGTATTGCTCATATTGAAAGAGGATCCTATGCACAATTTATTTTATCTTATTTGGTCAATCACCTAAACAGTGCACGCAAGGATCCAACACACATTTTAATAGGAATAAAAATTATATCACTGCAAGTAGAGCGAACTACTTTTATTGATAGTTTAAACTATTTTCAGTTTCCTTTAGGTGCATTACATGCTACACGGTGAGCTTCGTTTAAGTTCAACCCAAACTGCATGAAACTTCTCAGGTTTTTTTTGAAATCAGTTCGGTGATGCCTCACGATCATTTTAAGATGAAAATTAAAATAATCGTTGGAGAGAAACTCAAAATATATTGATTTTTCAATTTTTTTTGTAGGTTATTGAAGATATTTTCATTAAAATACCGTTTATTAAAATACTTAATGATTTAAAAGCTATAATTTAACATAAAAATAGATTTTTTATAAGAATTAAACCATTTTGATTCATAGAATTAAGAAAAATTTAGAAAATAGTTGAAAAAATGGAGATTTTCTTAATTTTTTTAAACTTTACTCCTGGGTGAGACCAGCCCTAAAAAATCAAAGTTGTCCCCTAGTTCTTCGATTTCGATGAAACTTGGTAAAATAGTAGGTGAATATATGCGGATGAAAAGTCTAAAAGCAATTTTTAAAAATTTTGAAAATTTTTGGATTTACGAGGATTCAAAAAACTTTTTAAAAATTTTGAATAAGCTGTATCTCCGAGAAAAATTAATGAAATTTGATGATATTTACAGGGTCTACTTACATTTTACTAACATTTCAGAAAAAATTTTGACCAAAAAAAAAAAAATTTTTTTTAAGCAAAAAAATTGAAAAATAATTTTTAAATAAATTTATCATTGTGAAGTACTATTTTTTTTTCTTTCTAATACCGATATTTCCATTCCTGAGGATTTCATGAGTATTTTGAAAAAAAAAATCTTTGGAGGGTCTGAAACTTTCGGAGATATTGAATTTTTTGTTCTTGCGCGCAGCCGCGCATGGCGCATACGGGCGATGCCGCTGCAAGCAAACAAATATTCAAAATTACCCGTAGCCTGCAATTCTTAACCGAATTAAATTTTTGTTTTTGGAAATTGATCAGGAATACATTTCTGAAGAAACTATTTTTATTGTTTTTATAATTATTTACGAATTTACATTTATAAATAAACAAACAAGCAGAAGATATTTACACAATTTTTAGAATTCAGTGTTTTTTAGGATTATTGGCTATAAAAGAAATTTATTTATCTTATCAAAATTATTGAAATTAACCTTTTGAAAGAAGCAATATTCTATCAACATTATTATATATTGTTATTAACAATTATTTTAAACAATTTTTCATTATAACTAGATTTCTAACAAACCTCTTTTTAAAAAATATATACATATTTTTATTCGTTTTAGAATAAAAGTTTATGACAACTTTTTCTTGGCAAATGTTGTATATTAAATATAAAATTGTTATTATTATTTTTAATATAATTAAATTTTTTTTATTCTAAACATTGTGTTTTGATAAATAATTTATTATTGTTATTTTTTATCTTTTATAGCCAAAAAAGTCGTCAATAATTTTGTATATTTTGTAATTTTTGTTGTCTGTAACAACATTTTGTTTTAAATATCTGCTTGAGAGTGATTAAAACACAATATTTTTATGTTGTGGAGGGTGCGATCGCCCCTATTGCTCCCCGATAGAGCCGCCCTTGAGTACCCCATACTTTCCATACTGCTTGCGCCGCCCCTGGTTGGATTGAATTACGCATGCGCGGGATAGAAACGTACCAAAGTGGGGACTGAGTTGCATTCATTTGTCTTTGAACTTTCGTTCGGAATATATCTCTTGCACAGTAATTGTATTTGATGTTTATGAGCTAAGGTTGTTGCGACAGTTTATTATTTTATTAATCTAAATAAATTATTATTTGTTTTACAGTTCTTCCTTATTTAAATTTTATTTCACTTATTTTGCTTCGTGTTTTTTTTTTTTAATTATATAAATTTCTTTATTCTCTAGGTATTTTTTCTTTCTTTATTCATTGTTCCTTAGATTAAGGTTAACCTTGAGTATAGTTGTAATTAAAACTAATATAATGGGTTTTAAGTTTTGTTGCAATCCCTTTAAAAAGGGAAATCATGGGAAAAAAAAATTGCAAAAAGAAATATTCGCCCTGTTACTGTTTTGCTGCAGGAAAAATTTGGACTCAAAAAAGGAAGTCTTATATGTGACACTTGTAGGCTAGATGAAAAAAGTAAAAACGTTCCTGTAGAAGAACAAAAAAATGAGGAACTAAATACTTCTTCCATGTCTTCGATGGAAGTGATTAAAGAGCAGTCAACACCTCAGAGAATTCCACATGAACATATTGCAATAGATGATGTTGGAAATATTAACAGCGAAAGAATCGAAATAGAAGAGACTGATAATACAGAAAAAAGTATCGAACAAGATGAGAGTTTAAAAAAATTGAATGAAATTCTTACGCTTTTGGGTGTTTCACATATTTTGAAAAAGAAAGATTTCCGGTCATATGTAGCTCGAAAAAGAAAAATTGAAGAAATTAAGACAGCTTTAAATGCAGTTTTAAAAAAAGTATTTGACTTAGCAGATGATGATTCTAGTGAAAATGTAATTCATGAAATTGTTCAAGAAATCAAAGAGATGACAAAGAAAACAAAAAGTAAAGCTGAGATTGTAAGGCTTCTAACTATGACACCAAAAAGTTGGAGTGCTCGGAAATTGGAAAAATGTTTTGAAGTTTCGTACACTTTGGCTCGTAATGCTTTTATACTTCACGAAAAAAAAGGCATTGGTGCATATCCAAATCCTCGAAAAGGAACGGTGACTCTACCTCAGGAAACCGTAGATTTGGTTAAATTATTTTATTATAATATTGAAATCAGTAGGGTTTTGCCTGGAAAGAAGGATTACGTTTCTTGTATAGTAGATGGTGTTCGCACTCAAGTACAAAAACGATTATTACTTGGAAATCTGAATGAAATTCATGCTCTTTTTAGGATAGAATATCCTCATTGTAAGATAGGATCATCAAAGTTTGCTGAATTGCGTCCAAAGGAATGCGTATTTGCAGGAACTGATGGAACACATCAAGTCTGTGTCTGTAAGATTCATCAGAATGCAATATTGATGATTCTGGACGTTCAATTAGAAGAATTAACAAAAAATGTTAGTGAAGCTTCCTTTCTAGGCTCGTATAAGACAATTCTTCAAAAAATGGTTTGCAATCCTCCCTCAGCTTCATGTTTCTTACTCGAATGTGAAAAATGTAATGACATGGAAAAACTAATTGATATTTTAATCAATCTCTTCGACAGTAATTGTATAGACACAGTAACGTACAGAAGTTGGGTATCTACTGATAGAACCGAGTTACTCAATTGCGTTGATAAAGTAGATGATTTCATTGAAAAATTTTTAATGCACTTAGACATTCTTCTGAAACATGACTTTATTGCTAACGAGCAAAGTAAGTATCTTTCCAATTTACAAAAGTCTCTGAGACCTGGAGAATTTTTGGTGTTAGGCGATTTTTCTGAAAACTACGCAGTAGTGATTCAGGATGCAATTCAGAGTCAATATTGGTCCAAAGACCAAATTACTTTACATCCTTTCGTCGTTTATTTCATAAATGAATTAGGTGAACTTAAACATGAAAATTTTGTAATAGTTTCTGAGGATCTTAGCCATGATGCAAATGCGGTAAACTTGTTTATTAAGAAATTAATCAATGATTTGAAAAGAAGGCATATTATTGAAAGAATTGTTTATTTTACTGATGGAGCTGCAGCGCAATACAAAAATAGGTATAATTTTATTAACCTTGCCCATCATTTTTCTGATTTTAAAGTGCACGCTGAGTGGCATTTTTACGCTACTTCACACGGGAAAGGACCCTGTGATGGAATTGGAGGTACAGCAAAAAGACTAGCTACTCGTGCAAGTCTTCAAAATGTTAATAAATCTATACTAACGGCTAAAGATTTTTATGAATGGGCCTTAACCGGACTGGAAAATATCTCTCCTTTGTTCCGCACTAAACTTGAACATGAGGAAAATCGAAAACTTTTAGGAAACCGTTTTTCAAAAGCCAAAAAATTGATTGGAACAAGAAGTTTTCATTGTTTTAAACCTCTCAATCTAAGAGACATTGAATGAAAAACGTATTCAAATGCAAGAGAAAGCAAAACCCTAAACATTCAATAAGAAATATCACGTTTAAAAAAGTTATTTCATAACTTGTTGATCAAAAGTTTTAATAACAGAATTTATATAACAACATAAAAATATTGTGTTTCAATCACTCTAAAGCAGATATTTAAAAAAAAATGTTGTTAAAGACAACAAAAATTACAAAATACTTTTATTCTAAAACGAATAAAAATATGTATATATTTTTTAAAAAGAGGTTTGTTAGAAATCTAGTTATAATGAAAAATTGTTTAAAATAATTGTTAATAACAATATATAATAATGTTGATAGAATATTGCTTCTTTCAAAAGGTTAATTTCAATAATTTTGATAAGATAAATAAATTTCTTTTATAGCCAATAATCCTAAAAAACACTGAATTCTAAAAATTGTGTAAATATCTTCTGCTTGTTTGTTTATTTATAAATGTAAATTCGTAAATAATTATAAAAACAATAAAAATAGTTTCTTCAGAAATGTATTCCTGATCAATTTCCAAAAACAAAAATTTAATTCGGTTAAGAATTGCAGGCTACGGGTAATTTTGAATATTTGTTTGCTTGCAGCGGCATCGCCCGTATGCGCCATGCGCGGCTGCGCGCAAGAACAAAAAATTCAATATCTCCGAAAGTTTCAGACCCTCCAAAGATTTTTTTTTTTCAAAATACTCATGAAATCCTCAGGAATGGAAATATCGGTATTAGAAAGAAAAAAAAATAGTACTTCACAATGATAAATTTATTTAAAAATTATTTTTCAATTTTTTTGCTTAAAAAAAATTTTTTTTTTTTTGGTCAAAATTTTTTCTGAAATGTTAGTAAAATGTAAGTAGACCCTGTAAATATCATCAAATTTTATTAATTTTTCTCGGAGATACAGCTTATTCAAAATTTTTAAAAAGTTTTTTGAATCCTCGTAAATCCAAAAATTTTCAAAATTTTTAAAAATTGCTTTTAGACTTTTCATCCGCATATATTCACCTACTATTTTACCAAGTTTCATCGAAATCGAAGAACTAGGGGACAACTTTGATTTTTTAGGGCTGGTCTCACCCTCCTCTATTGAACGTTATTTCATTAAAGTGATGCAGAAGTGAATTAAAGTTCACAAAATTTTCTGTAAATCAAAAAAAAACTCTTCTACCTATCGCCGTTACCAAAATATGGTCATTTGAATTTTAAATTTAATGGAAAAATAGTTAAAATTTAACATTAGGTCTAGATTATTTGGTGACATTGTTTTCGTAGAACCTTACCTCAATACCAAAATTTAATACGTTTAAGAAGGTTCAATTTTGAACAGTTTCAAATTAAAAAAAACTGATTTATCTCACATACATCGAAAGTTACATTGATTTAAAGAATGTCTGTTTGTATAAGAGAAATTTGAGTGGTTTTTAAAAATCTATTTATTTTGCAAAATGCAACATAATCATATTAACAATGTTTACTTCTTTGAAAAGTAAATAGTAAGGTATAGAGATTTGGTAACATACAACGATGATATTTTCAAAATGCGTGAAGGCCGTTGTATTCACAAAGAACGCGCTTTAATCTTCAATGTAACTTTCGATGTATGTGAGATAAATCAGTTTTTTTTAATTTGAAACTGTTCAAAATTGAACCTTCTTAAGCGTATTAAATTTTGGTATTGAGGTAAGGTTCTACGAAAACAATGTCACCAAATAATCTAGACCTAATGTTAAATTTTAACTATTTTTCCATTAAATTTAAAATTCAAATGACCATATTTTGGTAACGGCGATAGGTAGAAGAGTTTTTTTTTTGATTTACAGAAAATTTTGTGAACTTTAATTCACTTCTGCATCACTTTAATGAAATAACGTTCAATAGAGGAGTAAAGTTTAAAAAAATTAAGAAAATCTCCATTTTTTCAACTATTTTCTAAATTTTTCTTAATTCTATGAATCAAAATGGTTTAATTCTTATAAAAAATCTATTTTTATGTTAAATTATAGCTTTTAAATCATTAAGTATTTTAATAAACGGTATTTTAATGAAAATATCTTCAATAACCTACAAAAAAAATTGAAAAATCAATATATTTTGAGTTTCCCTCCAACGATTATTTTAATTTTCATCTTAAAATGATCGTGAGGCATCACCAAACTGATTTCAAAAAAACCTGAGAAGGGTCATGCAGATTGGGTTGAACTTAAACGAAGCTCACCGTGGCTACGTTTGGTTTGAAAGGCATTGGTGAAAAAAGGTACTTTTCCTCATTTTTTCAATACACCAGAAAATAAAAATTATGTTGTAACCAGCTTTGCAATTTTATTCGCCTGATTCTATGAACGAAAAGGCTCGAAAAAAATTTCTTGGCTGGTATATTGAAAAAAATTCAGACCCAACATATAAATTTAATTTCTGGGAAGAACTAGCATCGTATTGTACAAAGGATGTGAATATTTTACGAAATGCCCGTTTAGCTTTTCGTAAAATATTTTTTGAATGTGGAAATGTTTGGCCGTTCCATGGTTGCTTTTCGCATAGCTGCCCTGAATGTTACAATGTAAACAGGGATGAGAAATTACGTGATACATAAGAGTCAATGAACATTCGGGATAGCCGTACACTTGCAATGAGTGATAAAATTCGTCGTGGTGGGTATAATGTTATTGAAATGTAAGAATGCAGGTTTAATTCAATAAAACAACATGATGGAGAATTAAATATCTTTTTAAATAATCACCCCATTTTGAATAGTTCTAAAGTATTAAACCCTCATGACGCGTTTTACGGAGATAGAACAGGGAACACAAAATCATTTTATGAAGCCAAACCCAATGAAATGATTGAAAAAGACGTATGTTCTTTATATCATTTCATTTGCAAAACGGGGAAATTCCCTGTTGGCCATTCGAAACTTTATATTGGACGAGAAGAGTGTCAACAATTTACTGGTTGTAACTATGATCTCGAAAATGTAAAGGGTTTAATACTTTGAACAGTTTTACCACCTCGAAATTTATATCATCCCGTTCTACCTGTCAGACAACATGGAAAGCTCATGTTTCCTCCTTGTCGAACTTGCTGTGATACTCCTGAGCAAGGTGAAGCTTGATCACGAGGATCAAGCACAGCGGGTGTTAGAAGATATATGGGTTTTCGTTGAGTTAGAGGAAGCTGTATAGCTTGGTTACAAAATTGTCCAAATTTTTGAAATTTGGCAATATGAAACAACTCAATACAACCCAAACACTCGCGACGGAGGTCTTTTTGTAAAATATATAAATACCCCCTCGTGGTGTCACCTTGTCGTGGTGAGGGGGCTTAGGACCGGCCAGGCACTGGTCCTTTGGTCGCCACCACTAGACGAGCTGTTCGGCTCTTTCCAGAACTCATCCAGCCCCGATGTCTGGCAAGTTTGGGCACAGGGGAACGAACGGGACCCCGTTAATTCGGGTAGCCGCCGTTTTTCGAACCTGTGCACTAGCTAACCTGTGCGGATGATGTTAATTCGGATTCCAAATTGGGGCTAACCATCCTCGTCAGCTGTGGATGACATAAGTTCTGGGAAGAATAGGACACTCCCGCCTCCTTGGTTTTTCTAAGTTGGTGTGTAGTAGTCTCGATCTAGGGTTGGCGCCCGATGGACCGGTTGTCTGTTCGATCTGACCAACGACACCTAACCCTATCTATGGTTCCACACTGTGCCGAGGGATGGATGGCACCAGGGTTACAAAATCCGGCATGAAGCTGCCGGGGATGGTGTGAACGTCGTCCAACCTACGTGCTCTTTAATTTGGCGTCTGTAAAGCGCAGGCGTCGCTTACTGATGCCGGGGGCCTGGGCGGCGGACGCACTGTCGTCGCCAGTGACACGTTCGGAGGTGTCGCGAGCGGTGCTAGGATACCGGGCGCCCTCCTAGTGTACAAATGCCTCACCCACATATTGGAGCTCTGTGTGGGTGGACCGTTTTTTCTCCTAGGCTCGTGGGATTCATATGGATACTGACGATTTAAATTTAGATGACGATGTGCGCCCAGGGGGCAGTGGTGAGGCACCGCCGGCAACGAGTGCCACAGGACAGGGTTCGGTAGGAACAAATCCATCGTTTCCGACGGTGGATGAGAAGGTCGCGTCGCGGAAGTGCAACAAGTATTAGCAGCGTTGGCAGCGCTTTTAGCAATGCCACAGCTGCAGACCTCGCATACTGCGAGGAAGAAATGGTGAAGGTCGAAAATCTTCGCGAGAAAGAGGGGAGGATTTTCCTCGACATGGAAAAGGAACTGAGGCTTATGATGAAAAAGCTAAAGGTTCAAAAGAACGTTGCGGCGGAGATCCAAACTGGATTAAAGAAATTCAACCAGTTGATCCCCGATTTATGGAAGATACATTTGGAGGCAGATGCATCAGATTCTAGGCTTTATATTGGCCTGAAGAACTGCGAAATTGATCGAACCGAAAGGCAAAAAGTAAGAGAGCGCGTCCAGGCCAAAGCAATGAGAGCTTTGGTCTTGGAGTGTAAGAGGAAAAGAGAAAACGGTGGAGGGTCACCTCCAGATACCAAGAAGCCCAAGAAGCCGTCGGAGACCTTAGCTGATAAGGTTAAGGCTCAGAAAAAGGTTAAAAGGAGGGAGGTACCTTCAATTGTTCCAACCAAAGTAGTAGTGGAGCCTATGAGGCCCAAGAAATCGACGCTCTTAGTGCGGGTTTCCCAGGGACAGACATACGCCTCTGTCCTTGGGAAGCTTAAAAAGGAGGTGGACCCTGGCTCCTGTCAGTCCACGGCCTTACCGAAAAAGAAGAGGTAGTAGTAGCCCTCGATGAGCTCTTACGGACTCCTCGAGAAAAGAGGGAAGTTAAGGTCTTAGGTCCAAATGTTAGAGGGGTAAAGTTAGCAATCGTGGTCGTGGACCAAGATGATGCTAAAAGGTTAGAAGAAGAAGGAAGGGTAAAGGTGGGATTTTTAAGTTGCCACATTAGGAGGAGGTTGATAGTGACCAGGTGCCATAGGTGCCTGGCCTACGGCCACAAGAAAGCTGAGTGCAAGGGAGTGGACAGATCCTCGGCATGTTTCAAGTGCGTAGGATCTGGTCACACTCTTGCAGAGTGTACAAAAGAGGCACTTTGTTTCCTGTGCTCGGAAGAGCAGGGCATGACGGAAGTGTCCCATGTCGCAGGCTCGGGTACGTGTGCCTGTTTCAGGAGAGTCCTGCAACAGGCAAAAAGAGAAGAGGCTTTGAAGCGTAGCCGCTTCAGGGCCGCCTATTTCGCAGAAAAATTCAGATAGAGGAAGTTTCTTCCTTTTGAAGCGTTTTTAGAGCGAATTGACGGTTCATCGAGTCCCTGGACCCAACTTGTGTGTGTGTTAAGGGCCTCCATGACTGTCAATGATAGTAGGTCCCGAGGACCGGAGAAAGTCGCTTCGGCGACAGAGTAGGGGATGTAAGACCACTCCTGATGGCGATACGCGCGGAAAGTGCTAGCCGGGAGTGGTCTTAAGGTCCCTAAAAAAGGTTGTGTTTTTAGCGGGGCGGCAGAACATCGCCACCCCCGCATAACCCTGTAGTACGGGCTACAGGGTACCTGGCAGCAGGTTTTCACATCCTAAACAAAAAAAAAATATATATATAAATAAATTTTTAAAAATAAAAACAGAAGCTGATGGTTGGCCTGCATATTGTGTTGACAAAGCTTCAAAGCTTGCTTATCTAACCCAGTGATTCCCAAACTACTTGCCGCGGCCGGCTGACCCTGCCGCGGCAGGTCTCGGATTTCTTGCCGCGGCAGCTAGCCTGCTCTCCCTTAGGAGACCACATGTAACACAGGGAAGCAAAAAAAAGTTGACCTGGGAATCCCTTTTCATTGTTATATTTAAATTTCGAAAAACGAAAAATATAAATTAATAACAAATATTTTATTTCAAAAATTTATAAAACAGTTAATTAGGTTATAAAAAATGAAGAAAAATAAAAAAAAGTTGATAAAAATTGGTTAATATTAACGAAATAATTATAAATATATTAAGTAATTGACGAAACTGTTTTATGCTTAAATATTAACTGATTTTTTCCATTCTTTTTTTAATGTACTTGCAAAAAGGTAATAAAAACTATTCAGTTTGAAAACCTTTACTTTTATAATTTTTAAATAAATTCAGTTTTATAAAATAAATTTCAATCTATAACAGTGAAAGGGTCATAATAAGCGTGAAGAATATAATAATAGGCAGTTTTTAAAAGTTATTTCGTTCCGGAAATCAAGGAAATAGAGACCTCCTGTAAAGCTCAGTATTGAGAAAAAATTTTACAAGCTCACCCTGCCGCGGACCTGAAAATGCAAAAAAAAGTTTGGGAATCGCTGATCTAACCCATTATGAACAGGTAGAAGAGATTAAATTAGATCCTAAAAATATTTTAAAAAAATCCTGGACTTCGCTTTGTAGCAAAACTTTGTTTAAATTCATTTTGGGGAAAATTCGGACACAGAGATAACCTACCACGAACAACAGTAGTTCGAAGTCAGGAACAATTAATGAAAATAATATTAAATCCGGAAATTGAAGTAAATGACATTATACCTGTCAATGATGAAACACTTTATCTTGGTTGGCAGTACGGAAAAGAAACTTCTAATCCTCAGCCAAACACCAATGTTGTTATTGCAGCTTACTTATTCGACTAAGTCTATACCATTATCTTTCTAACTTAGATAAAAAGGTATTGTATTATGATACGGATTCATGCATTTATGTAAGTCGCAATACACCTGGAGAATACAAGCCTCCTGTAGGGTCATTGTTAGGTGATTTAACAGACGAGCTTAAAAAAGACTATGGTCAGGGTAGTTTTATTCAAACTTTCGTCTCCGGTGGCCCTAAGTTTTCTGTATATAAAGTTAAAGCGTACGACAATACAGAGCCGACAGTATGTAAAGTAAAGAGGATCACTTTGGATTTTAAAAATTCGAAACATATCAACTTTGCCTCTCTTCGTGACCTAGTAAAAAATGACGCAGATCCCATAAAAGTGTCATCAAGAGTAATTCGGATAACTCGACTTCATGATGTGATAACACGCGACTAAGAAATACTTTGCAGAGTAGTGAGTATGAAACTCCGTAGGATTGAAAACTAGGACTCTTTATTCTAAGGTTATAAACTATTTGTTGTACTAATTTAATTTATTTATCATATTTAAAAAAAAATTATTTATTAACATTATTTATTGTTATTATTTATTTTAAATGTTACCGACCCTCTAGTCATAGTTTTACCCTACCGTTAAATTAAATACAACACAAAAACTATGTACGTATTAATGTTTTATCTAGAGTGTTAAAACATTAATTAATTTTAACTATTTTTTATTAAAAGTACATTTTTATAACATACTATAGATCTTGTATATAATAACATGTTGTTTTGTTTATAGATTGGCAATCAACACCTACGGAGGTAGTGAATGATGGAGACGTAAAAATGACACCCTACCTCGTCCACAACCCGAAGAACCCATAGAAATCTACGACGAAGGTTTTGAAGGAGAATTCGTCTATTCTAGACCAGCAGTAGCCATAGAAAGTACGAGTCAGATCAATGCTGCAAGGGCGGTAGATCTCAGCGGATATATGTTTGAACCTGTAAACACACAGGACCTACTCATCGACACTGCTTCCTGAGTAAGTAGTTTTGAGTATTTCCCGCACCGCATTTCAGACCCCTCTACATTACAACTGTCTAGTAGACGCTCGATAATACTGTTTTCCTTTGGTTTCTATAATCCAGTGTATAATAATAATGAATACAACTTAATTTTAGTTAAACCTTTCCACTTAAATATGAAATATGTATATGCCCGTGTGTGTGTGTGTGTAATTGTGTGTGTATCTGATTTACTCGTGTGTAATTTTAAAAAACTTAAAATATATGTTTGTATTTTAAAAACTCTGAATTTTTTGTTGCAATACCTTCCTCTTAGATCAAGTTATTCAAAAGCAACTTCAACAATATCTTTAATATTATTAAAAATGAAAATCATAATGTCAACAAAAAATCAAATTAAAATTTTTAATAATAATAATTATTCCACAACCTGCTTTCTCCAGTCTTCAGGTCAAGTTCACCATTTTCATTCTGATACATTTGGCTAGCCTACCCAGATAACAAACGTGCCTGACACGACCGCCATGCGGTGGGCGCCCGACCGCGTGCCTGCTGTAACGCTGTGATTTGATCGGCACAATGTTTGCAAGACAAACCGAGCTTGCAATGTGCAGGAGTATACGCTTTCACATGATTTAGACCAAGTGCCCGCTCTAATCTGTCAAGGAGCTAGATTTCGTTGCTTTCAATCTTTAAATTTATTTAACATATATAAAAATATCAATTTCATTTAATATGAAATCAGGAAAAAATTAAAATTAAAAAAATAGATTAAAAAAAAGGAAATTAAAATTTTAATTCCTATTTAGCTAAATTTCTTTAATCAATATATCAAAATAAAGGGAGAAAATATTAAAAATCTAATAATATATAGGCTTTTATTAAAAATTTTTAATATAAGCTCTACAAAACTATTAAATTTTCTATATTTTTTTGTCACTATATTCTATAAATTAAATTACTAATTTTTATTAATTAACTATCATTTACTAATTTATAAATTTTGATGTATTTAAAAAGCTAATAATATAATAATATTTTGAAAAATATTTTAATGAGCTCTATTAAATTTGATATATTGCTTGACACTTTTCTTAACTAATTAGATCAATAATCGAATCATTAATAATTTAACGTATGTCGAAACATTTATATTTACTTATATTTAATATTTATTTATTCATTTTTCTGGTTAATATTCATCTATTATGCAAAAGATTACAAGATGAGAATATCTTAGAGTTTGACAAAAATCAAAGTTACCGAGGAATTCAATTCGAATCGAGAAATGTCGATTAATATCGATATTGACCACAATCGATATGTGACTTTTGGAACGAGCGGAAACCAAACAACATAATGCAACATAACCTTACTTCTTCCTCGTGGCTTATCGCACTTGTGGCATTGTTAACCTGTGACTTTTTAATTTAAATAATTAGTATTGAATTGTGTTTATCTGCTTATATATAAGTAATAATATATTCTCCAATAATCAACGGTAAGTACCTTGTTATTTATTTACAAAATCCATATATCACAATTCAACATATTGTGTTATAATTAATTAATTTTTTCAACGTCTAAAAACTTTTCATTTGTCTTTAAACAAAAACTACTTCAGTTTCTCACAAAAATATCGAAATTAAATTATTTGATTAAATACTGCACAATCTTTGACAATTGTGTTTGTCTTTCACAATAGATCAAGAAATTCATATAAGATATAGTGAAATTTAGATTTCTAAAAATTTCAGTCGATTTTCATTTTAAAATGTATCAACATTGTAAACAAATTACAAAAATTATTGATCTGACGCAAATTTAAATAATCTAAAGTGTCACATGAAGTTTCAATAATTTGTCGCTTTGATAACACAGTACCAGGAATGCACGAACAAGAAACAGAAGAGTTCAAATTATTATTCCAAGTCGCAAAAGGTAAATTAAAATCACCAAAAATTAACAATTTAGAGTTAGGAAATTGACTACTAACATTTTCTAAAATTCTGCAAACATCACAATAAAGTTGAAGAGAGCTATTGGGAGGAATGTAAAAAGCTCCTATTATTATCCTTTTCGAAAAAGATTGAAAGCTCACAATGACATGCTCAACTGATTTAATCAAAGTTTCTAGCTTGATACATCGCAAGGATCCATTCGATGCTATTAAAACACCACCTCCCAAGGCATACAAACTAGAGTTTCTATTTCTATCACATCTAAAAACATCAAAGTTGTTAAAACACAACTCCGATGAGTTGATGTTTTCATTGAGCCACGTTTCAGTTAAAATATAAAAATTATAAAAAAGCAACGGAAGAGCAATTCGCAATGAATTTAATTTCGTACGCATACCTCTGACGTTCTGATAGTAAACAGAAAACACACCTTTACTGTCAGAACGGACACTAGTACTCCGCTGTGTACGTGAGTCAGAAGCATGGGAGGAAGAGACGGACGAAGACGAAGGAAGAGAATGAACGCTCTCAGTCACACACGCACTGAATCTATCCCTGTCATTCGATTCACTGTCGCACGCACTATGACAGGGCCGTTGTGACGGTGGGCAATCTTGAGGTCTACTTCTCCTTCGGAAAGACGACGATGAAGTTCCTGTTTCAATTCGTCCAGTTCTTTCAGCTGCATCCGTGTCCTGTCGAATGTTGTCCAACATGAGTGCATTGTGGCGTTCCTTGAGTTCATCTTTAATTGAATGAACTCGCGATGAAAAGCAAGAGCTCTCTGCTGACAGTCGAACGTTATACGTACTGGGCGTGGCTTCTGACGGGTCTGTGAAGGTAAACCCAGCCTAGTCATTATTGTGTTGGTTAGGAGAGAAGACGAAACACCACATGTAAGACGATTTACACAAACAGAGACATCAGGATCAGGGGCGGCAGACGAATTATCACATTCAGGAACCCCAAAGAGAATGATATTATTTTTCCTCTTAATTCTCTCTTCCACCTCCGCAAAACATTGACGTGCATTGATAATTGTTAATTTTGTAATTAACTTCTCTTTTTTTACGCATTTTTTTGTCAATCGGCAGTTATTTTCCTCATTTCTAAATTATTTTCTTTACTATTTACATATTTTCATTATTTTGTAATTTTTCTTTCAATTATTACTTATTTTCTTCAAATTTAAATTTCATTTGTCAATTTTTAATGTAATCTCTCAAAATTTAAATTATTGTCTTCAATTTTCAATTATTTTCTTCAATATATCATAATTCTCACATTTTTTCAATTATCAATTATATTTTCAAATTCCAATACAATTCTTTAATTATTTTCTTCAATTTTCATACATTTTCTATAATTTTTTCTATAATCTTCTTTAGTTTCAATTAACATTTTAATTTTCTCTTCAATTTTATAATTATTCTTTGATTTTTCCAATAATTTTGTTTTGTTGTCGATTATTTTCGCCATTTATCGAATTTTTTTTAACTATCGAGTATTTTCTTTAATATTTAATTATTTTTGTCATATTTTAATTTCTCCTTCAATTAGCAATTATTATCTTGAAAATTCAATTTAATTCTTTAATTTGCAATTCATTTCTTCAATTTGAAATTATTTTCTTTAATTATTGCGTTTTTAAGACTCATCAATTGATGTTAGCAAAATTTATAATAACTTTTAACTTTTTTAAGTTTTTCATATTTGAGCAAGAGTGTGTTGAAGTACTGTTGGAGCGAAAACGAATTAGAATGTTTCATTTATTTATTTAATTCGAAGAGACTAGACGCTGGTATTTTGTTTGTGGTAATTTTAAGTTTAGAAAATGTATTTAAATAATAATTAGAAAGAAAGAAAGCATTAACATTCCTTTAAAGAAGGATAAATTAATTAAATATTTTATCTCGTTTTTGCTCTCACTGTACACATTTTTACTCCAACGCATTTTTATCCCATTTTTACTGTCAGCCTCTCATTATTGAAATAAATTACTGAATTCATATCACTGTTTATTAACTCTGTGATTCGTGTGTTATTATTCAAAATTTAAAAAATGTTAATTATTTTACCTACTTAAATTTTAAAAAATTTATTGTGTTTGAACTTTTATAACTCTTTATTCTTAAAAATAAGCTGATAAAAGCTTAAAATTTCGGCTATTTTTTTATATATATAATAGAATTTTTGTTTTTTGTCAGCTGCGTTTTTTATTTTTTTTATATTCTATATAAGTTAAAATGGTTTACTATATTTTAAATTACTGAATAAATTACTACATACATTTCATCTAAAAAAATTACACAAAAAGTTAGTTTTTCTATTTTAAAAAGCAAAATAATGACTTCAATCGAAACCTCTTCTCCATTTATATATATTTGTGACAATTCCTCATTAATTTTAATCCAATTTTGACAAATAATAGCCCTTTGAAACATTCTTTAAAACACTTTTGTTACATTTCGTTAAATAATTATATTTTATTCAAAAGTTATATTTCATAGAATTTCATAGAGTTTCATAGAATTTTATTGGGAAGAATCTTCTTTTAGTCGACATTTTACATTTTCGAATATGTTTTTAATCGAACATAAATTAATCCGAATTTTGACCTAACAGAATTTTTAGGTCACCGAATTCATATTTAAGGGGTTAGTACCACATCTTTTTTTAAAAATATCGATTTTCCAAAAACTGCAGATTCTTCTAGTATATATATGTAGAAATGGTGTGGAAACTATTATTTTGGTTGGAAACTTGGATAACGTATAGAAAAACGGGATACAAAATGTAAGAGTTTCGCGACCCACAGTGGCTTCAAGTACCGAAATCGTGGCCAAATATCGAAAAAGTAATTAATCCTGAGTATTTCAGAACCAGAGTTAACAAATTTCGTCAAAACTTGTGAACTGTAGACATTTTTAAACAGTAAATTGCATATTCCTACGCGTAAAGGGTATTTCCTTAAAAAAGAACGTGTTTTTTTAAATTCGCTTTTTCTCAAAACAACGTTTCTTGACCTGGCGGACATCTTAGAAAAAAACTATTTCACCGATCGGGCTAAAATTTGGATGGCTTATTCTACACATGTGCGCCTATCGTGTGAACCAAAATTATAATTTTGTATTCATTTTTTATTCATTTCTTAAACAATTTACATTAAAAAAATAAGGTCAAAAATGAAAAAACTCCGCCATTTTGGTTTTCTTCATCGAAAAAATTTTATCGAGGTTCACACGATAGCGACAAGCTTACTTTTCAAGAAACTACTTGATTTTTATTTTTTAATTCACCTAAACTGAAGATATCGTGTCCGCCAATCACAAATAGGAGTATTTTCAGGCGGCCATGACAGTAAGATAATCGTTATTAAACAAGGAATAAAATTTTTTTTAATAGCTTAAAACCTTTACTTTAATGTAAAAAAAGTTTAAAGCAAATAAAACAAATTTTGTAATAAAAAAAATTTTTTAGTAAAAGTCACTGAGATGTGGTACTAACCCCTTAACAGAATTTTCATTTTACAGAAAGTCTTTTAACCAACTTTTTATTTAAAATAATTCCTATTTTAACGAATTTTAATTTAGAAGAATTTTTATTTTACAGAATTTTAGGTTAATCGAATTTTTAAATACCAGAATATTCATTTGACAGAATCTTCATTAGTCCGAAATTGCAGAAGTAAGAATTGGCATTTGATAGAGAACATAAAATGCAGAATGTTCATTTGTCCGAAATTGCAAATGGGCGAAAAAGTATCCGACAGAAATATTTTGGCGCGAAATTTGAAATTGACCAACTGCAATTTTCTTCATATTTTCAGATTGGTCAATTTCAAAATTCGGACTAATAAGGATTCTGTCAAATGAATATTCTGGTATTTAAAATTTCGATTAACCTAAAATTCTGTAAAATAAAAATTCTTCTAAATTAAAATTCGTTTAAATTTGGAATTCTTTTAAATGAAAAGTTGGTTGAAAAGCTTTCTGTAAAATGAAAATTTTGTTAAATATGAATTCTGTGACCTAAAAATTCTGTTACGTCAAAATTTGGATTAATTTATGTTTGACTGAATACATACTCGAAAATGTGAAATTTCGACTAAAATAAGATTCTTCCGAAGGAAATTCTATGAAATAAATATTCTAAATAATTAATTTTAGAACTTAATCATACGTCCCTATAAAACAAATAAAACTTATTTTCGTGTAATTTTTAAACAATTATTTTATAACAAAATCCAACAAACTGTATTATAAAGAATGCTTTAAAGATAGAAACGAGTTATTATTTGTCAAAATTAGGTGAAAATTACAAATTGTTCTCTAGGTTGAAACTAGGATTATTTTAAACAATAACACAACAATTTTGATAACGGATTCCAATTTAGAGCATCAAAATACATAGGACTATTTTTGTATGACTGTGTAATTTGTAAAAACAACAGTTCATTAACATTAAAATTATAACACGCATTATTTTGAATGATAGTTGGAAACAATAAAATTTGTAATTAAGGGGATACACTACCCCTTGATTTAATGCCCTTAAATTTTCGAGACCTCAGTAAGATACTTTTTTTTGTATTAATTGGGTCCTAAAAACATACAAGGAGGTCAAAAATATATATGTTATCAATATAGAATATTGAATAGAATTTTAAGTATTAAAAAAATACATTTTTTTAAAATTGAACTACTCTTTCTATTTTTAGTATTTTTGATCACCAATTATTTAATACGCTTTTTTAATGATTCTTTAGAATCTTTCGCTTGGAATCTAAAAAATTTTTTTTTTCGAAAAATATAAATTCTAAAATTAGCAGAAATTAAGATATTTTATTTTTGCTCAATCTGCATGTCTTTAAGATCCATAAGATGCAAAAAATTATAGATTACTAAGGTCATGAAATTTATTGCATAACTTCCTTTTGCCATAAGTGACCTTTGTGGTATTGTTACGGTATGTTTTCTAAAAATACTTTCGTAATGTAAGTATTTTTATTTTCCTAGAATACAAATTTCACACGATCCAAGGACAAAAGTCACCATGAATAAAAGTAAACACAAAATATTTTCAGATCTTAGCCTTAGTCAAAAAAGGAGACGATTAAACACTACGCGTTCCAGAATAAATGATGATGATGATGATGATAATGATGATTGTCATCATGAAACATATGAATCTGATTCTTCAACAGACAACAGAGCGAATGAAGATGAAGGTGATCCACATGAAAACAACGAAATATTTGATTCTGATGACTCCGATGAAGAAACAGTTTTCTCAGGAGAAGAAAGTAGTGACAGTGAAAGAAGAGAAGTATTTTTGCAAGAACCTATGGATCATAGGGAACAAAATGTTGACAGAGATGTTGATCAAGATCAGCCACTTCTTCCCCTTCCTCCTCCTCTTTCTCCTCCTCCTTCTATGCATGTTAACGATTTGAAAAAAAGGCTCTTGAGAATGCTTGTCTAGTTACCAATTTGA
Organism: Ganaspis brasiliensis; assembly: GCA_037103525.1. Taxonomy (NCBI): domain Eukaryota; kingdom Metazoa; phylum Arthropoda; class Insecta; order Hymenoptera; family Figitidae; genus Ganaspis; species Ganaspis brasiliensis. The sequence continues at coordinate 1,780,948 of JAZKLR010000486.1, forward strand.
AGCATACACAAGTTAACACACTTCTCGAAACATTAAGAGGATATACATTTGGATTGAATTTTCTACCTAAAGATGCCAGAACCCTTTAAAAAACTCCCACTAAAATAGCCAATGGAGTTATTCAACGTATAGCAGGGGGAGAATATTTACATATTGGATTCAAATTAACTCTGACAAAAAAATTAAAAAAAAATCCCTGTCGATATGTTGCCAGAGAGAATTGTTATAGATTTTAGTACTGATGGTGCTAAAGTCAATAAAGGTTCGAAACAGTTTTGACCTATTCAGTATAGAGTTTTAAATATAGGAGTTAAAAAACCGTTAATTGCAGGTATTTTCCTTGGTGACCATAAACCTTCAAACGTGTACGAATTTTTTGAACAATTTGTTGAAGAAGTTATTGATGTACGTGATAATGGCATAATGATTGAAGGAAGAAGAATATTCTTGACGATTCACTGTTTCATTGGAGATGCACCTGCTAGAGCACTGTGCTTAAACCATGTTGGGCATAATTCGAGCAAACCATGTTCGAAATGCAAAGTCGAAGGCCGCCGTTACATGAGTAGAGAAATTTTTGAAGGAACAAATCATCAATTACGAACCAATGAAGAATATCGTAATATGATAGACGAAGATCATCATTTGGAAGGAAGTCCTTTGGATGAATTATTGAATTTGGTGACACAAGTTCCATTCGAAGGAATGCATTCTCTTTGGATTGGAAATATCAAGAAAGTAATTTCAAGAAAGTAATTTCAGCAAATGTTATTGGAAAATTTAATGTCCATAGATTGTCTAGTAGAAAGTTAGAAGTTATTGATTCTAGAATGGAGCAGCTTTCAATTTATTGTCCATCTGACTTCAACCGTCGACCCAACAAAAGGAGTGCATTTCGTACATTTAAAGCAACAGAATATAGACAAATAGTTCTTTATACAGCTCCATCTATATGCGAGACAGTTTTTGGGGCTGATCCTTACAAACATTTTCTATTGCTTCATGTTGTCTCACGTCTGCTAGTTTCTAAAGAAACATCTCCTGGGGTGCTAACTTTTTGCCATGAAGCTTTGGAATTGTTCGTCACAGGGTGTGAAGAAATTTATGGTCCGCAATTTTTATCGTATAACGTACATGCTTTACTACATCTTATAGATGATGTAAAAAATCTTGGAGATTTAGAATCATTTAGCGCATTCGGGTACGAAAATAATATGCCAGAATTCAAGAAACTGATTCGCAAACTAGGCATTTTACTTGAGCAGTACTACAAAAGATGGAGAGAATTAAACGACTTGAATTAAGTACCTCCAGTTCATAACAATCAAATACGTTCATCATTACCTCACGCAGAAGGCCCGCTTTCTGGAAATATTCTTGCTAATGGATGTCATCAATTTCGAAAGTTGGAGATTGGGCAACTTATATTTGCCACAAATTTGTGAGACAGCTGCTGCATTCTTGAAGACACAAGAATAGGATTGATCAGAAACATTTTAAAAGTAGGAGAAAAATATTTTGTTATTTTTGAAGCATTTCGAAGGAAAGAATCTCTCTACAACGTTGGAGTCACTTCAGATTTTGTTGGCGTATACTATTGTTTGCCTTCATCAAATATAGTTTAAGCTGTATCCTTAAACAATATCAATGACAAGTGCTATAGAATGCCCTATTGGTGTGAGGTTCTGAGAAAAGTAGAGCAATCTCTGGAAAATCAATGGATATGTTCAATCTTGCTTAACCGAAATGAAATGCTTCAAAATTAAACTATTTTTTTCAAAAATGTCTGTTTTATATACTGACATGTTAGTTAAAGATATTCTTTGGAGTAAACTTGGTGTCTGGTCATACATTCTTGGTCATAATGATATTTTATTCACATTAACTACTGCTTTAGCAGTTTAATAAGGGAAGACGACATTTTGACCAAAACTCGATTTACAGAATGTTTAATAGACCAAAATTCATCTATTCGAATATTTAAATTCCCGAAACTTCATATCTCAGAATATTTAAATTCTCGAAACTTTATTTGTCGGAATATTTTACTTCATAAATGTGCATTTTCCAGGAATGGTATTTATCAGACTTACTTTTTGTCCGAATAGTTAAAAAACAAAAATTCCATTTGTTAGAATATTCACCTTTCCGAAAATGAATTTGTGAAAAATGGTATTTATCAGATTTACCATTTATCCTCATATTTAATTTCCTGAAATTTCATTTTTTAGATTATTTGACTTCACAAATATGAATTTGTCAGATATTGTATTTATCAGACTTACCGTTTCTTTGAATATTTAATTTCTCGAAACTCCATTTCTCAGAATACTTAATTTTTCGATTTTGCATTTCTGAGAAACTGTATTTATCAGATTTACCATTTGACGAAATGTTTCACCTCACTAGACTTTATTTTACAGAACATATTTAATATCTCGAATTTTTATTTGTCAGAATGTTAAAATTCTCTAATAAATATTTCTTAGAAGTTGTACTTAATAGATTCACCATTCGTCGGAATATTTAACTCACAAAAACTCCATTTGTCAGACTTTTAAACTTCCGAAAATTAAAATGTTTCTGTGAGTTAAAATGTTCCGACGAATGGTGAATCTGATAAATACAACTTCTAAGAAATATATATTCAAGAATTTTAACATTCTGACATATAAAAATTCGAGATGTTAAATATTTTGCGAAATGGAGTTTTGTAAGGTTAAATATTTCGACAAATATGGTAACTCTGATAAATATAATATCTGACAAATTCATATTTGGAAAGTCAAATAATCTAATAAATAAAATTTCAGGAAAATAAATATGAGGACAAATGGTTAATCTGATAAATACCATTTCTGCCAAATGCATTTTCGGAAAAGGTGAATATTCTGACAAATAGAATTTTGATTTTTTAAGTATTCGGACAAAAAGTAAGTCTGATAAATACCATTTCTGGAAAATGCACATTTAGGAAGTTAAATATTCCGACAAATAAAGATTTGGGAAGTTAAATATTCTGACACATGAAGTTTCGGGAATTTAAATATTCGGATAAATAAATTTCGGTCAATTTAGATAAATTTTTCTTTAAGATACGTCTTCATTTTTCAAATTTGTTTCTCATCGACATTCAATAAATATGAATTTTTACTTAACGTAATTTTAAGGGCACTGAATTCACATTTAATGGAATTTTAATTTTGAACAATTTCTTATTAACCAACTTTTTGTTTAATAGAATTCTAATTTAACCAAATTTTAATTCAGCAGAATACTCGCTTAGTGGAATTTTAAGCGATTTACAATTTTAAATGAGAGAATAACAGAATAGCATAGCCAACGCAAATTTTATTCGTCGGAAATTACAAATGGCTAACTAACAACCAACAGAAAGATTTTTGCGGGATTTTCAAAATCGATAAATCAGAAATTATCAAAAAAATTGTGAAAGGTCCATTCGCGACAAAATTCTACTGTCTGATGATACGTTTGTCCAGTTACAATTTCGGTGAAATAAAAATTTAAGAGAATTTAAAATCCTTTTTTTATATTCTCTGATATTAAGAATTCTATCAAATATTAATTCATATAACTGATAAGTTGACGAAATTGATATTCTGATGTATTTAATAATAATTAGACTTGTTTAAAATTCTGTTAAATAAGAATTCTAAGAAATTACAATTTTATTAAATTAACGTTCTTTGAAATAAAAAGTCAGGTGAAAAACATATTTTGTAAAACAAAAATCTGTTGAAAATTAATTCAGTGACCTAAAAATTTGGAATTTTCGATTTTAGATTAAAAAGAAAACAAACTATTTCTGAATTTTCAACTAAAAGAAAATTTTATAATTTAATTATTAGCTCTAATTTTTGACCGTTCTAAAAATTTCTTAAAGATCTATTTTCCGTAGATTGTTCATAAATATGTGATCGGAAATTTAAAAAATCGACCAATAATATATGGCCGGAAATTTACAATCATAAAAATTATCGCCACTCTGGTCCAGTTTTTACATATTGTATTAAATATTTAAAGGTTTGGATGTTTTGCATTAATATTATGATTTTTATAAAACAGTATCCAATTAAACTCTTTTATTATTAAACAGTTAATGGAAAAAACTACCACTTCAAGAAAACAAAAACTGTTTTCTAAAAATCAAGTAAGATTGTCAAGTAAAGGAAGAAACATTAAAACTCCTAAACATTATCTAACCACTTCTGATGATGAGCCATGTATTAAGACGTCCAAACAATCTTCATTAGTTGTTAAAATGAATTTATGGAAAAATCTTGTGGACAAATTGCAGTTAAAGAAGACTACAAAAGTGTAAGTGAATTTAAATCTGTTTATTTATCTTTAGAAAAAGGAACAGTTATCAATGTTATATTTTAAATTTCTTAATTATCTGTTTTTTGTCTTTGTATCTATGTTTTCCATTATTTGTGGTCCTATAAAAAAATACATTTATAAATATTGTACTTGCAATTTCGACCCTTTTTTGCTGACATACTCATCAAACATAACTGTTAGATTTGCTGACTTTTTAGACCTAAAAATAAATGTTATATTTTCAAGATCTGAAGAGAAGAGTTGTACAGATGATATAGAAAAGAAAATCTTATCTAGTTCAACCAATGAATCATCGTTACATACCTCTATAAATGTATCAGACCAATTGGATGAGAGGAAAAAGGATAATCTGTAAGTGACCTTACCCTTATCTATCTTTGCGCCTTGTGTTGATTAACTTGACATCAATCAATCAACCTGTTAATGATATCAAAGAACACTTAATGGGTTTCGAATTATTTTGATTCAAAAAATAAATTTAATATTTTCAAGGGTTCAAAAAAATAATCCTACAGCTGGAGCTAACCCAAAAACCGCAACCAGTTCAGCCATTCCATTACCGTCTGATGCCTTCGAAAATCTACCAATTAAATCTGAGAAACATTGATAATAATTCGTAAGTGAACTTACCTTTTTTTGCCTTCGTGTCTTGTTTTGTTTCACTTGACAACAACCTAGAAAAAAGATAATTATGAATATTTTATTTGATATTTGCCTTTAGTTACTTGGTATCTTAGCGTAAAACCACACTTTTTAGCTTTAAATTCGTTTTATCTAAAATTAAAATTGATATTTTTAAGGTCTCTAGAGAAGAATTATGCAGCTAGTACTAACTCAAAACACGCAACCAGTTCAGCCTTTAACATCCTTTGATGCCTCCACAAGTAGATCGGACCTAATAAATAAGAAAAAATTGATAATTCGTAACTGAACTTACCGTTCTATTCTACTTCCCTAGACATCAATCTACAAAACAGAGATATAATTATGAATATTTTACCTAAAATTTGCCTTTACTTGCGCTACCATTGGAAATTGTCGGTCCGATCGATAAAAGTGGTTTCAATAACACAGCTCAATTTAAATCAGAATATTTATTTATTTATTTATTCAAAAATATTTTGGTCAAACAGTTTGATAGGGACTTAGGATTAAAATATTTGGAAATCTTATCAAGTTTTGCAAATTATCAAGTTTTCTGTATTAACAGAAGGTCTGTTGATACATTATTTTTGACTTACCAAAGTAATTATATTAATTTTTGAGATTAAATAAAAATTATCAAATTTTTCGAATATCGTTCGATAAGTTTCTCTCCTTGCCTTATTTACAAACACAAGGGGAACTTCAAATTTTTTCTATACTTTTTGTAGATCAGGCAACGAACTAAACTAATCGAACGATATTAAAAAAAATTTGGTTATTTTTTTATTAAAACTCGTCAAATAATATAATCACTTTGATAAGTCGAAAATAATGAATCAGTAGACCATCTGACGCAGAATTTTATACAATTTTCAAATATTTCAATTCGAAGTCCGCATCTAACTATTTGACCAAGATATCCTGATTCGAATTGAGTTGAATTTTTGGAATTAATTTTATCGATCAGACCGACAATTTCCGACGGTTGTGTACTTGGTATTAACATCAAACATCACTTTTGGCTTTAAAACTTCCTTTTTCTAAAAATAAATTAAATATTTTCGAGGTCTGAAGAGAAATATCATACGGTTGGAGATGATTTAAGGGACAAACCCAATTTTTCTGATAGATCACTACCTTCTGGTACCATCAATTCTGCGAATCATAGGGAAACCTATGATTATCCACGATGAAGCACAACAGACTCTGACTTTCAGTTTGTGAGTAATGGCTATACGGATCTACCAATTATTAATATACCTCAAGGAATGTTTGAGAATTTGGGAAAACTTTCCACACAGCTACAGTGAGTATAGATGTTATAAAGAAATCGTCAAAAGAAAAATTTCTTTAAATTATGTTTACGTCCGCATGAAAAGGGCCCAGTTTTTCGATTTTATTTTCCGTGTTATTTGCATTTTTGTAAAGGAGGTTCATATTTTCGAATTTTTTTTATTGTTGGAAAGCAAACTACGTAATGTCCCACGTTTAATCATGCGTTTATAATAACTTTATCGTAGTTAAAAGCACAAAATAATCTTATTTTTAATTTTTAAAATACATAGACGCTAATGGTAATGTTGAACTTTAAACTCGTTTTTCCCAGAACTAGGGTTTCAAAACTTCTAACTTTGAATGCTTGTAACTTTACGAATTTCTTATCTAAAAGATTCAAAGATCTCTGAAAATGTTCAAAATTTAATGAAGAATGTGGATATACACATATTATACACATATTATCATTTTGATTAACTTAAATTTCTTTATCAAAATCATCTTTTTTTTTCTAACAGAACTCTTGACACAAAATTAGATGAATTTCTAAAACAGACTACGGAAATTCTAAATATATTGAGATCACTGTTCAACACATCCGAGCAACTTACGGACATTTTGTATCAAAATTTAGAAGGATATCCTATTAATACTGTCCAACAATTCTTAAATTTAGATAGTGAAGCAAATTATGAAGAACGACGGAAAGTGGTCATTCTTTTTAGCATAAAGTTTTCAATTCCTGACAATGCAAAGTTTCTTTTACTAATTTATATTATACATCTTTTGGTATGACCATTTAATAAAGCTAGGTGGTACCAGTTTTAAGGAGTTTCTAAGTAATGCACTCCGACAAATAATGACCGATGAATTGTAGTTAGAATATACTTGGATTAAGCAAAAAGACAGCGAGAAGTTTGGAGACACGAGAGTGTAAAATGTTTTATACCATAAGCCTTAATTTATTACATTGAAGCGTATGAATCTTTCATTAAGTTCTTTACTTAGCCAACCAATTTAACCAATTCTTTTTAAAACATTTAAATTGAAACTAATATTTTATCAGAGTTCTCATTTAACTAAATTTTAATTCAGACAAATAGTTATAAACAGCAAATGTCCCCAAAACTCTCCTATTTTGTAAATTTTTCCCTAACGTCTGTGATTTTGCACTAAAATCTAACTATAATAACCATATCTAGGTGTCCGTGAAATCCGGAAAATTGACAGTAACTTAGGGGCCGTTCATAAATTACGTAAGGCATTTTTCTTGTATTTTGACCGACGCACCCACGTCTGTAAGGCTCCGTTAGTTTTTGATCCACCCACCCCCCTTACCTTACGTAATTTTTTGCTTATGTATTTTTTTACGAGAGTTTATTCTTAGCATTGCAAAAAATTGTTTAATTAATACAGGCATCACAGACAGACACTTTTTTATACTTTTTCATCTATTTTCATTTTTGTCAACTTTTTCATGTTTGAGGTCAAAAATATATAATTTTCTTGTAATTTCCGGAAAATAATTAATAATTGAAAAACGACGAAAATAATAGAAAAATTGAAGGAAATATCTAAAAAATGACGAAAATATTTGAAAATTGATAACAAAATTCGAAAAATGACTAGATTAATAGACAACTGGAAAAAATAATTTAAAATATTAAATTTAAAGAAAATAATTGTAAATTTAAGAATTAAGAAAATTATAGGAATAATTGTAATTAAATGTACATTAAACAACTGGATTGAAAATCAAAAAAAATAATTTAAATTGAAGAATGGAATTGAAATTTCAAAAATAAAATTAAATATTGAAAAAAGTAATTGAAAAAAGACGAGATTTATTGGATATAGAAGAAAATTTTTTATTTTATTTTTTTTTTATTTACATATATATACGGGTTAACAGTAACCCATTTAATAGATACACATATATTAAAATCCATATTTAAGGCCACTTTATTATTAGTCTAAAATATAATGTCAGTCTTAGAATGTTGATGAACTGAGCTAAATTATTATTAAGGTCGTCTATCATGAAAATAAAGCCTAAATGAACTTCAGTTTATATAGAGTAAGGATAAACAATTATATCAGATAAGTTCGTTTTTTCAAAGTCAAAAATAAAATTTTTGATAATAAATAATAAGATAAAAATAATAGATAACTGAAGAATGGAATTTAAAATTTGAAAAATAATCAAGAAGTAAATAAATAAAGTGAAGATTAAAGAATTGAATAAAAATGTTTAGAAAATAATTTACAATTGTAGAAGAATTCGAAAACTGTCGATAATAATCGACAACAGAGCAAAATAATTGAAAAAAATAATTATAAAATATAAAAAAATAATTGTAAATTGAAAAAATTGTAGAAAATAATTGAAAATTGAAGAAAAAAAATGAATAATTAAAAGAAATATTTGAAAAATGATGAGTAGGTATAAATGAAAAATGGAAGAAAATATCAGAATAATGACAAAAATAATGAACAATTAAAAATAATTTAAAATTGCGGAAAAAATTAATAATTGAAGGAAATAGTTGAAAAATGACGAGAATAATTGAAAAATTGAAGAAAATGTGAACAAAACGACGAAAATAATTGTCAATTGAAAACAAAATTCGAAATATGACTAGATGAATAGACAACTAAAAAAAAGTAATTGAAAAAATTTAACAAGAAATATTAAATTTAATGAAAATAATTGCAAATTGAAAAATTAAGAAAATTATAGGAAAAATTGTTGGAGATAATTGCACATTGAATAATTGGATTGAAAATCGAAAAACAAATTGAAATAAAAGAAAATAATTGAAAATTAAAGAATGGAATTGAAATCTAATGAATATAATTAAAATTTTGAAAAGAGTAATTGAAAAATATCGAGAATTACTGAATACAGAAGTAAATAATTGAAAACTGAAAACTGGAATTGAAATTTAAAAAAATTGATTTTTAACGAAAATAAGTAAACAATTGAGTTTAAAATTAAATATGAACTTTATTTACTCTCCCTTTTACGGGTTCGAGGGCTCCGCTCCCTTTACATTTCTATTACAATAACTTTCTTATAACTACCTATTTACAATATTAATCTACTTAACTCTAAACGTCATCTTAACCTATTTTAACCATTTATCTGCTAAGTGCCTGGGCTTCCATTTCCCGTTCCTTCTGCCAAATCTGGCTTCATCCCTTTTATCGACCTTTTTACATTACTTCATATTTATCCTCCTCCTCTTTCAACTTTGCTATCCACAATTTTGCTATCTCCTGATCTTCTCCCTTAATTCCCTTAACCTTTTAAATTTTTACCTTCGCCCCAATTCCTGACAGCAATTTTTCTACTCCCTCTTTGCCTTCCCTATATCCTACTTTCAAACCTCTAATAACCTCTAATAACCTCTAATTTCTTCTTTCCTTTTCAAGCAGCTCAACCTGACTAGCTAACTCTTTTATTTTCCTTTCCCACTTATCTTCTCTTACTTCCCCATTCTTTTCCCTACTTTCTTTCTTTCCCTCCATATCTATAGCCTCCCAACCTACCTTCCCATTTTTCCCATCTTCCTCACTCCAATCAATTCATTCTCTTCCACATATTTTCTTTCTTCTTTTTCCAATTTTCCTTCCACTTTTCCAACTTCCTTTTAATCCCGCCTATCTCTTCTTTTATCATCTCACACTGCTTATATCTACTTTCTTCTATGTCCCTAACAATCTCTATTTTGTCCCACACTTCTGCCCATTCCTTATCGAAAGTTTTAACCAACGTCTTGATTAACTCGAGTGAGTCAGTGCAGTCCTCACACTTCATAATTTTTCCGCCCTTTCCCCTTGCTATTTCAACTATAGAATTTCGTAACTTCAACATTTTCCCGCCTGTACTGCTTGAGTCAAGATTCGCCATTAGAACCCTACCTTACCTACACGTCATTCGCTCTCCTCGTCATTCACTCTATCGCTCTCACTTACTCTCCACTTTTTCCACTTAACCTCACAACTCACGCTTTTCTTTTTACCTTCTTTACTTTTCCTATTCACACTTTTGTCTACTTACATTCACTCCCACACAATCACCTTACATAGCACATCACTTTTCACTCACCACACTACCCACCCTTAATTAATAATGATCAAAATTTCAAAAAAAAAACAATTTCCCCTTCACAAACGCGTGCACTACTCTACGGTACCGGAAACGGAAGCCCAAGTTTAAAATTAAATAAACTTATTGATGGTCGAAAAAAATAATTTTAAAAAGGCGACAATTTTTTAATATTAAAGGAAAAAATTAAAAATCGACAAATTGAAATAATTGAGAATTAAAGAAAATAATTAAAAATTGAAGAAATGAATGGAAAATGAAAAAATTAAATGGAAGTTTTAAGAAAATAAATACAAAATGACGAAAATAATTAGATATTGAAGAAAATAATTTAAAAATGAGGAAAATACTTTACAATTAAAAATAAAATTCAAAAGCTTGAGAGAATATTCGACAATAAGACGAAATAATTTAAAAGTTAAAGAATAATTACAAAATTTAAAAAGTTATTATACACTCGTTTTAACGACCTTACTGGCCCAATGAGTGTCCCCCGTAGGGAGTTCCTAGAATTGTACTTTGTAAATGGGTGATTCTCCTGAAAGGGATCACTTCACGTGTCTCCACCATGAGTTTCAACATTTACAATAGTTTTTTATTGATATTCCCTTTAAATTGCAATTTTTAAAAAAATTATTATTAATCTGTGTAAATTTATGTATCTTTATATGTTGTTGTAAAAATTCTAGTACAAGTTTTTCTTATTAAAAAAACTTTTTGTATTTTGTCTTTTAGTTTTGGTTAAAACTACTAAGCATTTTACGATTCTATTTTAACCTTATTTAAAAAATGTTAATTTAGTATGATTGTATAAGAAATTAAAGGTCAGAATGTAACGTTTATTTTTCACTTATATTTGTTTCATATAATATTGAAAATGTTGTTTAAATTATTAATTAAAGTTGTATTATCAGTGCGAGTAAAAATTCAGATTCATCTCCGAAGCCTCCTTTTCTCGTTAATAAAAGCATATTTTTAAACGTTTGAAACATTATATGGAAGCTACTTCAAAATGAACGAAAATATAACCCGAAAATATTATTTCATGTCTTAATTTATATTTTTAAATATTAAAAAATGTGCATTTTTCTTTTACGAAATTTTTCATCTCCGAAGCCTTTTTTGAATTTATGAGACGATCTTGTTTTGTTTTTGATTTAGGATTAATTGTTTTGAAAAATCTAACCTTTAGTAAAATGTGCTATTTGTTTATAAAATGATGAAAAGAGGATTTTTGATACTCAACTTCGGGAAAAATAAAATTGTATAAGATTTATAATTTATAAATCTAGAAAATTAAAATAAAAAATTTAAGACTTGACTCGGAGTTAGTCTTTTTTAACCTCAAAGGTATGTGACAATAAAATGCTTTTGTAGGCCGTAGATTTGCAAATTAATTTTGCGCAACTTATGTTTTTCTTTTTGAATCTCTTTGGAACTTTTATAACAAAATATAATTCAGAAAATTTAAAAATTTCATTTTTTACTTTTTCAAACAAAAACAGGTCTATTTCAGAAGAATCACCCAAATATTCTTTAAGAGTTTTTGCTTCTACAGAACGGCTTGAAATTAGGAGTATTCGCATTTGCCTGGACCACCCGGTATGTTGGGTTTGCTCGCCAGTGGAGAGGGAAAACTGTAGAAAAACCTCACCTGAATACAACCGGTTTATCGACAGTCGAGTTCTAGTGATCTGCACAGGTCGATTACCGACAGTGCAAATCATTATACCTCGACGTATTTACCTTCCACTGAAGTTATCTCACAGCCGGAAAAAATCCCAGGCTCCCCGGGGCGTGAACCAAGCAAGCTTGACGCTTGACTTGGGGCGACCGCAGAGTCCAGGACCTTAACCAACTGAGCTAACACCGTGGTATAAAATTTAAAAAGAATAAATGAGAATTTACAAAATTGTAGAAAATAATTTAAAATTGAAGAAAATAATTAACAATTGAAAAAAATCATTGAAAAATAACGAGAATAATTTCAAACTTGAAAAAATATCTGAAAAATAACGTATATATTTAACAATTGAAAACAAAAATGGCTAAATTAATATATAAATGGTAAAACTAATTTAAAAAATTAAACATTTAATATTAAATTTGAACTAAATAATTAAAAAATAAAAAATGATGGATATTATAGGAATAATTGGTGAAAATAATTGCAAATCGAAAAAAATAATTCAACAATTGAATTTAAAATTCAGGGAACATTGATGATTGTAAGGAATAATTGACAAAAGAAAAAATTTTTTAATATTAGAGAAAGTAATTGAAAATTCAAAAATGGAATTGAAATTTGAAGAAAATAATTTAGTTGTAGAATTAAAGAATTAGATTGAAATTTTAAAACAATTTTTATGTTCGAACAAAATAATTGAAAATTAAAGAAAATAATTTAAAATTGAAGAAAATAACGAAAATAGAAGAAATGAATTGAAATGTACGAAAATTGAAATTATAATTGAAAATTTAATATAATTGATAAATCAAAAAAAGCGAGAATTATTTAATATTGAATAAAATAATTGAAAATTGAAGAAAATAATTAAAAATGGAGAAAATATATTGAATATTGACAAATGAAATTGAAATTTGATGAAAACAATTGATAATTGAAAGAAAAATTACAAAATGACAAAAATAAGTAAATAGTAAAGAAAATAATTTAAAAACGAGGAGAATAATAATTTACAATTGCCAAAAAATACAAAAAATGCGTAAGAAAAGAAAAGTTAATTAAATTAATTTTTTAAAACAACATTTTATAAAATTCCATGACTTTTCCAGGTTTTTCAGAACCGTGGTAACCCTGTTAAATTCAATTGATCAATTTTTTCTCCAATTTACAATTTTTATCAAATTTTAATTCCATTTTTCAGTTTTTAATTATTTTTTAATGTATTCAATAATTCTCGTCTTATTTAAATTACTTTTATCAATTTTCAATTATATTCTTTAAATTTCAATTCCATTCTTCAATTTTATGATTTTCTTCAATTTTCAATTATTTTGTTCAATAGTAATTATTTATTTATATTTTCAATCCAATTGTTAAATGTGCAGTTATTTGCAACAATTATTTCAAAAACTTTCTTAATTTTTCAATTTGCAATTATTTGCTTTAAATTTAATACAGTAATCCCTCGATAGTCGTGACAACCTATGAAATCTTTGACGATTTCAGGAACGTATGCTTCATAAATTTCTCCCGGAGACAGACGACAATTATAAAATTATTTTTTAAGAATTGATATTATAGTATTAATAATAATTAATATAATTATTAAATAGATATAAACATTTGAGTAAATTAGAGCTTCTGTGTATAAAATTTGAATGCAATTAAAATTAAGAAAATTTTAAAGAGTTTAAAAACTTAGATTTATTAAAAACTGTGGATCAATTTAAATTCGAATAGTTTAAAATCTGATTCGATTAAATAAAATTTGTTCTTAAAATTCAAACATTTTACTAAATAATCTGAATTCAATAAATAATACTTTCTGGTTGTTCAGAGTAAATATCTTAAATATTGTGTTTTGGTTAACAGTCGCTCTTTCAAAAATTATAATTTAAACTCTTCATTTTTAGAAATTAATTTTGCTAACGAATATATTAAGTTCTTGAATATTATTGTAATTATGTTACTTATTTGACATTTGAGAATATTGAATTTGTAAATCGTAAAGTCCCTTTGAAGTTCACTTACATTTATTTAATTTCATTTTCTGAGTTATAAATACCTTAATGTACCTTTTAATTTGTGTAAACAGATAATTAACTTTTTTAAAAACAAATATTTATTGTATTTAATTTTCACAAATGTAGATTATTCTCCTGCACTGACTAGTGATGCGCGCACGCTGGAAAGCGTACGACTATCGCGGTAGGTGCCCGCCTACAAAGCGTACGAGTATCGAGGGTCACGACTATCGAGTGTCACGACTATCGAGGGATTACTGTAACTCTTGTTCAATTTTCTAAATAATTTTTTTCCGTTGTCTATTAATCTTGACATTTTTCTTTCGTTTTCAATTGTCAATTATTTTCGTCATTTTTTTTTATATTCTCTTCTATTTTTGATTATTCTCGTCATTTTTCAATTTCTCTACAATTTTTACAATTTTCAGTTATTCTCTTAAAAATTTATAATTATTCTTTACTTTTTTCAATAATTTTGTTCGGCTGTGTATTAATCTAGCCATTTTTCGAATTTTGGTTTCAATTGTCAATTATTTTCGTCAGCTTGTAATTTTTCTTTCAATTATTGATTTTTTTTCAAATTTCAATTTATTTATTGAATTTTTTAATTATTTTCTTGAATTTTTTATTATTGTATTTAATTTTTAATTATTTTCTTACATTTTTAAAATATTTTTTCTCTTTTATTTTTTGTCAACTTTTTCAAGGAAAAAAATTCACCTTTTTACTTTTTTTTAAGATCAGGGGTACTGTGATGCCTTTATAATAAAGTTAATTTTAAAAAAATTGTTTAAAACATTAAATTTTGTTGTTTTTTGCATAGTGTTAAAATTCCAAAAATTTATTGGGTAAAAAAAATATACCTTACGTAAGAAATTTGTTTAACCAGGTACCCACCTATGTAAGTTAGCATAGAAAAATGTTTTACCCACCCCCCTACCCAAAAGACCTTACTTAATTTATGGACGGCACCTTAGTACATCATAAAAAATCCGGAAAAAAAGTTTTGACACTTTTAAAAATAAACTTAATTAATTCACTTTCTTTTATAAATAATTTAATTGATATGCTTTTTATTGATAAACATTTGTATCGATTTGTCTAAACATCTGTCAATTTTAAATAAAATTAAAACTAGTAGAAATATTTATTGATTAATCCTAAATTTTACTTTTTAAAACTTTACTCTTTTAAAATTCATTAAAATAATTGTAAATATTAGTCTCAAATTTAATTCTATCAACATTTAAATTATGTCGATTTCAATTGTCGATAATATTTAAATTGTAAATATAAGTGTTAAATTTAATTCTATCAAAATTTAAATTATGCCGACTTCAACTTATTCTAATTTTCAATAAATTCCAACTATCAAAAAATTAATTTATTCAAGTTTTTATTTTCATCTTAATCTGTTTAAATATTAATTAATTCAAAACTTCAAATTAAAAATTACCCAAACTTAAACTTAACAAAATTTTTTTCGATTCAAATTTCACTTGTTCGAAATTCTCATTGTGTTAAAATTCTTTAACTTTTAAAAAAATGACAAAATGTTATCCTTCTGACTTTTTAGGATTAAAACTGTCTTTCTATTGATATCAAAATATGTGTCGATTCAGGGTGAAAGGGACCTTAGCTGCAAAACACTCGATTTTTAATTTTTTTTATGAATCGATAGAATTTGAATTGCTCTTTCACATACAGTAATCAAAACTTGTTTATGTTTATTAGTTTTTCTGTTATTCGCGATGAAACATAGACATAACCTAACAATAACATAGGCAGGCACAAGTTCAAACTCCCGTCCTGTGAAATTCAAAACATTTGATTTTTAATTGTTATTATGAATCGATAGAATTTGAGTTGTTTTTTAACATACATAAATCAAAACTTGTTTATGTATATTAGTTTTTGTGTTATTAGAGGTGAAACATAGGCATAACCTAACAGTAACATAGGGAGGCTCAACTTCAAACGCCCGTACGCGTAAAACTCAATTCTGCAGCTAAGGTCTCTTTCACCCTGAATCAACACATATGTAAAAGTAAAAATCATCTTATCAAAAAAGTTTATAACTTATTATAATGTAAAAAAAATAATGTAACTCTTTTCAAATTTGTTTTATAAAATATTAGGTCCTAAAAATTTTTAATACTGAAATAAAAAGTCTGCTAACAGTGGAAATTCAATTACAAATATATTGAATATTTTATAGAAGCTGCTTTGAACTGCACTTTATTTCTTGGTCCCGAAAATAAAACAACATATAAGAATGCAATGCTGTCAATTTTAAAAGCGACCAAACATAGGTGCCCCAATAAAGTTAAAAAGGGAACAACTCAAAGTGTCGAAAAAAGAATTGACAAAGCCATGGAAGAAATCTTAGCCATCGATGTTCCAAAATTATTCTTGCAAACTAACTTATTGTTTCTTCTCTATCTCAGGGATCACAGATTGTACCTTTTTGCCTTTTTTACTCAATTCCTACGTAAATTCCTACGTAAGATGTAAATTCCTACGTATTCTATTTCAACCTCAAATTCAATTTTCGGATTTTCAATTATCCAAATTTTATTTACTCCGAATTTTATTCAATATTCTCATTTTTATTAATGAAAATTTTAGTAGACTGTGTTTAATTAATTCAAATTTCATCTGCCTAGATTTTATTTAGCCAAATTTAAATAGGTTATTTCTATTATTTTAATTCTTGCGAGTTTCCAGGAATTTTAATTTAATTTTAATTTATTAATCTTTTTTTTCACCTTTCACCTATTTAACGAAAAAAGGTTTCTGTGATCCCTGCTGTTTTCGTGGTTTTCCGCTGCTGACCTATAGAAAAATATACCTTTTTCTTAATTTCACGTTCTTTATTCTGATTGTCTAAACTTACCTCTGTATTTTTTACGTTGATTTATATTCTTTTGTTGCTAATCTACAAAAAAAAAATATGTTCTATTATGTGTCAATATTTTATTCAAAAATTTGTGTTTAGCTTAGCATTTTTTAATTTCACGTTGTTCGCTTGGAACAACCAAACGTGAACCTTACCTGTGTTCTTGTCGTCGTTATTATACTTTCATCTCTACTGGCCTGTAAAAAAGAATGTATTAATACTTTCTGTAATTCACAGTTTACATTCTTCCTTGATTTTTACCTGAATGGTATATAATGTAATGTAACTTACCTTTTTTTTGTTTTGTATCGTTCGCTAAAATGTTTATGAGATATATTATATGCATAATTTATTGCTGCGTTATGTCAATTAATTCACATTTTCATAATACGTTATAATTATAAAATCGTCTGTATGACACAAAATTTTATTATTTAATAATAAAGAATTTGTTCACGATTTATAAATATTGCTTGTTTAATTATTTCACCTATTTTAATGTAAAATAAAATTTGAATATTATATATAAATAATATCGGCATCTGTGGAATGCATTTTGCCGGCACGCGCGTGCCGGACCGATGAGCGGGCGTTATCGCCAGCAATGGCACGCACATTAAGCTGCGTTCTAGCCGGCACGTTGCACAGTGGGACAAAATGCCAAAAACCTGGCCAACACTATAAAATGTCGTTCAATTTGCTTGAAATTGATTACTCGGGCGTTTTTGGGGTCGCTGACAACGAATCTGCTATTAGTTTTTAAAAATTCAAAATGGCGGATCCAATATGGCGGATGTCAAAATTAAAAATGAATCGTATTTGCTTGAAACTCGTTACTTGGGGGTTTTTGGGGTCGCTGATTACGAATCCGCTATTAGTTTTTAAAAATTCAAAATGGCCGATCCAATATGGCGGATGTCAAAACTAAAAAAGAATCGTATTTGCTTCAAACTCGTTACTCAGGGGTTTTTGGACTCGCTGATTACGAATCCGCTATTAGTTTTTAAAAATTCAAAATGGCGGATCCAATATGACGGATGTCAAAATTAAAAATGAATCGTATTTGCTTTAAACTCGTTACTTGGGGGTTTTTGGGGTCGCTGATTACGAATCCGCTATTAGTTTTTAAAAATTCAAAATGGCCGATCCAATATGACGGATGTCAAAATTAAAAATGAATCGTATTTGCTTGAAACTCGTTACTTGGGGGTTTTTGGGGTCGCTGATTACGAATCCGCTATTAGTTTTTAAAAATTCAAAATGGCGGATCCAATATGGCGGATGTCAAAATTAAAAATGAATCATATTTGCTTGAAACTCGTTACTTGGGGGTTTTTGGGGTCGCTGATTACGAAACCGCTATTAGTTTTTAAAAATTCAAAATGGCGGATCCAATATGGCAGATGTCAAAATTAAAAATGAATCGTATTTGCTTGAAACTCGTTACTTGGGGGTTTTTGGGGTCGCTGATTACGAATCTGCTTTTAGTTTTTAAAAATTCAAAATGGCAGATCCAATATGGCGGATGTCAAAATTAAAAATGAATTGTATTTGCTTGTAACTCGTTACTCAGGGGTTTTTGGACTCGCTGATTACGAATCCGCTATTAGTTTTTAAAAATTAAAAATGGCGGATCCAATATGGCGGATGTCAAAATTAAAAATGAATCGTATTTGCTTTAAACTCGTTACTCAGGGGTTTTTGGGGTCGCTGATTACGAAACCGCTATTAGTTTTTAAAAATTCAAAATGGCGGATCCAATATGGCAGATGTCAAAATTAAAAATGAATCGTATTTGCTTGAAACTCGTTACTTGGGGGTTTTTGGGGTCGCTGATTACGAATCTGCTTTTAGTTTTTAAAAATTCAAAATGGCAGATCCAATATGGCGGATGTCAAAATTAAAAATGAATTGTATTTGCTTGTAACTCGTTACTCAGGGGTTTTTGGACTCGCTGATTACGAATCCGCTATTAGTTTTTAAAAATTAAAAATGGCGGATCCAATATGGCGGATGTCAAAATTAAAAATGAATCGTATTTGCTTTAAAC